>JABTTQ020001944.1:0-310513 GCA_016081115.2 Rehmannia glutinosa
ATCATCATCTTCACCTCTCGCCTATTTCTTGAATTGGAGACAAGAGACCTTGCTCTTCCTCGAAGCGAAAGAGATGCAGGTGGAGAGACAACCTTTTTGATGTAACGCTCGGTTGTCTCCTCGCTTCACTCTCCTCAAATTTGCACATCTAGGTCTTCAACAAGTCTCTGTTGATCGCCCTCAGCAGACTTTGCGGATTCATCAATGACTTTAAGAGACTGCTCTTCCTGAGTGACATCAGTCTCGACTTCTTTTTCTGACTGGTTAGAGGATTCAGCCTTATTCTTTTTAAGTTCATATCGCCTGAACAATCGTCTCTTTCTTGATTGGAGCAGAGGAATTTCAGGTTCAACATCCTCTGGTTCCTCAAAAGTAAAGGCTTTTGGTTTGTTCTTAGAGGCAGCTGCCTTACGTGGCTTGGCAATCCTCTTCTTCTTAACGATAGGAGAGGAAATATGGTGTTCCTCCTCCATCACGGCTGCGGGGGTAAGTGATCTGGCTGCAAGGGCAAGAGTCTCGGCTGCTCGGGCAGGGGACTCGGTTGCGGGGGTAGGTGTTTGCTTTTTCTTAGCTGCAGGGGCAGCTTTCTTTGTCGAGCTACGAGGGACTTTTCTTCTTCGGGAGGGGTAGTTTTTGTGTCTTGGTGGTGATTCCCCCTCACTCGTATCCATCCTCTTTGCATGGGCTCTCTTCTGGGCACCGGAAAGGTTTGCCCGAAACATTTTCTTATTTACATGAAAAGGTTTGCCATGGCGAAGGGCAACACCTTTCACCTCCAACAAATGGCCAATCACAAGGCCATATCCTAGCGAGCTTCCGAAGGACCCATCCTTCTTATACGTCCTGTTCAGCACATTGTGGCAGAGTCTGCTGTAGACAAACTTAGCCCAGTTGACTTTCTTTCCTTGCATGATCGCAGCCATGACGAACAAATTTATCTTGGACAGCTGATTAAAGCTTCTAAACTTCATGTCGACACATTTCGAGACGACATCCATCAGCTTGTGATAGTGCTCCTACAACAGCTTCTTGTCAGCTGTGTAAACCACCTTAGTAACACACTCGGGTTTGGCCACTTCCTTCCATGCAGCAGCCAAGTCGACATCAGCCTCATAGATGTCCTTTGAGCCCTCTGAGGGCAACAAGCAGTGCTCAACAAGTCTTTTCAGATCGAGTTTTATGACTCTTTGTGGACGTAAGATTTGATTTCTTCGTCCTGCACCTCAGCGTTAACGTAGAACTGAGCTACCTCCTCAAGGTAGGTATGAGAGTACTCCATAGTCAGAAAAGCCTTTAGCCCTGACTTTTCCAACATTTCAACTATCTTCAGAACCAGGGTTTCATCAACACCCTGCTTTATCATTCCATCGAAATCCTCCAAAGAGCCAGTGTGGATTTCCTTCGAGAGTTTCACAAAATAGTGCTTTTGAGCCATTTTTAGAGAGTTTTACCGAACGAAAAGTGTAGAACTTGCTTTGAAATAACTTAGGGTTTCTGAGAGAAAAACTTGATTTGCTTGACGATGAACAGTTCGTGTATGGTAAGAGAGATGAAAATTTCCGTATATAAGGGACGTGAAAGGACACAATTCGGATTTTGAAATTTTTGATCAAAATCAACAGCTCAGATTAGAACATTAAAACCACATTTAATTCCTCGCATTTAATGCAGCAGCATTTATATCCAATCATATGGGTTCCTGTGCAGCTTTTACTGTGACCGTCATTATTACGCTGATGTCATCCTTAAAAACATTCCCGCTAATTAAAAATGACTGCGTTTTTGTCACTTAGCTCATAAATGATTCAGCTTATATCCAAGGTGACTTAACTCTGCTTCTCTCTTCTCATATTGTAACTCAGCTGTCAGCTAACTTGATACATCTGACTTCCCGATAAGGCTGTTTCACTTGGCTGAAATGTGAAACCTGCTATGCTCTTATTTTCTCATCTTCTTTCTCTGCTGATTGAGTCTTCTGAGTAAACTAACTCAACTCAATTAACCCTAACTCATTCTTGAGTTCCTCAAGCCTTGATTCACATAGAGGCTTGGTGAAAATATCAGCTAACTGCTTATCAGTTGAGATGTATTCTAAGGTGATGTCTTTCATTTCAACATGATCTCTTATGAAGTGATATCTGACATCAATATGTTTTGTTCTTGAATGCAACACAGGATTCTGAGTGATTGCAATAGCACTAGTGTTATCACACATAATTGGAATTTCTTTTTCTTCAATCTCATAGTCTCTCTGCTTTGTCTCATCCATAAGACTTGGGCACAACAACCGCCACGACTATGTACTCGCTTAGTGGATGTGGCTATTGAGTTTTTTCTTGCTAAACCAGGAAACCAATCTATTTCCAAGCATTTGACATGTACCGAAGTACTTTTCTGTCAACTCTACATCCAACATAGTCTGAGCCCGAGTAACCTTGAATAAGCTTGAATCCAACATACCGCATCCTTCAAAGATTCTTTGTGGCTGGCTCGCTTTGGTGCAGATTGAAATCTTGCATATACACCTACAACAAAGGTGATGTCTGGGCTGCTGGTTGTTAAGTAGAGCAATGATCCAATGAGTGTTCTATATCGGGTTTGATCGACAGCCTTGCCATCTGCATACATGTCTATCTTGACTGATGTGTTCATTGGTATTTTCACAGAAGACTTCTCTTCCATACCAATTACTTCATTAAATCTCTGGTATATTTTGTTTGACTTATGAAGGTTCCATCCTTCAATTGCTTGACTTGAAATCCTAAGAAGAAAGTCAGCTCTCCCATCATGCTCGTCTCAAATTTTCCTTGCATGAGTTTTGAGAACTTATCACACAGCTCTTTATTTGTGGATCCAAAAATGATGTCATCCACATATATTTGAACAAGTAGTATACTCTCTCCATCTTGAATTCTGAAGAGAGTTCTGTCAACTTTGCCTTTGGTGAATCCATTGTCAGTTAGGAATTGAGACAATGTATCATACCATGTTCTTGGTGCTTGTTTCAATCAATATAATGCTTTCTTGAGCTTATATACCTTATCTCCAATAGTTTTCTGCTCAAAACCTGGAGGTTGTTCAACATAGACTTCTTCCTCTAGCATTCCATTCAGAAATGCACTCTTCACATCCATTTGATACACAATGAAGTTCTTATGTGCAGCATAAGCAAAAAACATCCTTATTGCTTCCAATCTTGCAACAGGAGCAAATGTTTCATCAAAATCTATACCCTCTTCTTGGCAATACCTTTTGGCTACCAATCTTGCTTTGTTTCTCACCAGAGATCCTTCCTCATTCATCTTATTTTTGAAAACCCATTTTGTGCCAATAACATTTTGATGGGTTGGTCTCTGCACCAATCCCCATACCTTGTTCCTTTCAAACTGATTCAGCTCTTCTTGCATGGCTTGAATTCAATGTGTGTCATCGCATGCTTGCGACACGTCTTTTGGCTCTATCTAGGAAATAAAACAAGTGAACATAGCTTCATGCTGTGCTCTGGATCTGGTTCTTATGCCAACTCTAACATCTCCAATAACTAACTCTAGTGGATGGTCTCTCAGCCATCTCACATCAGGTTAAGGTAAGTCTGCTGGATTCAGAGTCTCGCAGCTAAGTTGTCTTGAACAACTCTTTTATTTTCATTCAGCTGTAGACTTTCCAGCTGTCTTTGAGATTCAGCTATCTCATCTTCACTTGGGTTGATTGCTCTTACTTCAGCTTCAACATAAGGACTCTTCTGCATAGTTGGTTGATGCAGCTTATCAGCTAACTCTTCAATTTCTTCTCCATTTACATTAGGTTCATCAAAAACCACGTGGATAGACTCTTCTGTAACTATAGTCCTCTTATTCAGCACTCTATAGGCTATGCTCTCAGTTGAGTATCCCAAAAAGATACCTTCATCAGCTTTAGCATCAATAACCTTCAAATTATCTTTGCCATTGTTATGGATGAAACATTTGCATCCAAATATCCTGAAATTTCCAACATTTGGCTTTCTCCCTATCCAAATATCATAGGAGTCTTGGTCAATTGCCTATTTATCATGCATCTATTTTGAGTATAGCATGTTGTGTTAATGGCTTCAGCCCAAAATCTCATAGGCAATCCAGCTTCAGCTAACATGGTCCTTGCAGCTTCCTTGAGAGTTTTGTTCCTTCTTTCAGCTACTCCATTCTGATGTGGAGTTCTTGCAGCTGATAATTCATGAGCAATTCCATTTCAACAAAATACTGAGTTATTATCCCATTGACAAACTCAGTTCCTCTATCAGACCTTATTTTTATAATGATTTGGCTCTTTTCATTTTGAACTCTTTTCATCAGCTGAGGTAACTTCTGCAAAGTTTCCGTCTTTTTACACATGAAGATGGTCCATGTTTATCTTGAGTAATCATCTACAACCACAAAGGTGTATTTCTTTCCACTTATGATGGCTGGTTTAACTGGACCAAATAGATCCATATGCAACAAATGTAATATCCTTGTTGAACAAGGACTTGGCTTATCCTTGAATGAAGATTTTATTTGCTTTCCCATCTGGCATGCATCACATACACTTTCTTTCTTATACACTGAGTCTGGCAATCCTTCCACAAGATCACTCCTTGCAAGCTTGTTGATTGTCTTGAATTTCAGGTGACTCAGCTTCTTGTGCCATAGCCAACTTGATTCGGATGTGCTCTTTGCTAGCAGACAAGTGCTTGGTGTAGCAGTAAACCAATCTACCACATACATATTCTTCTGTCTTGATCCTTGCAGCACTATTTCATTTGATTCAGCATCTTTGATCTGGCACACTTCCATATTGAATCCAACATTGTAGCCTTTGTCACAGAGTTGGTTGATGCTTAACAGGTTGAAGTTGAGGCCTTCAACATAAGCAACATTTGTGATTTCCAATCCATTCTTCTTGATAGATCCTATGCCTTTGATTTCCCCTGGAGCTTCATTTCCTCCAAATATGACTTTTGCACCTCTAATATCCTTGAATCTTGACATATTTTTCTTGTTTCCTGTCATATGTCTGGAACAACCACTATCCATGTACCAGTTTCCTTGGCACTCAGCTGTTCCTTGAACCTGCAATCAAGGAAATCAATTTTTAGGTACCCATACTTGCCTACGTCCTGAGGGGTTAGTGCTATAAAATGATCCAACCAACCTATAGCCAAATGACTTGACTCTAAGAGGTTGCCATATATCAGTGCCATAATCATAGTGCACATTAGCAAATTGCTTGGGGGCTTTAGGTTCATACATCTGTCTCTTTTGTCTGTATGCCTGTGTGTGTGTTTTAGCAATTATTTTCTTGGGGTAGTTATGATATTTCTGAGTGTAGTGCCTGGGTGCATATGTGTGCTGATAATATCTCTTTTGCCTTTGGAATGACCTTTGCTGAGGTTTAGTTCTTTGCCATTTAGGCTTGTATTCCATTGGTCTTTACTGATATTTCACATCGTACCAATCAACATGGTTTAGGTAGTTTCTACCATTCCCATCATATGTATTTCTCTGATGAAATTTCTGAGGTTTCTGGTAGCTCTTTTTGCTCTTCACTAAGTATTTTCTATTTGGAGTTTCTTTGAGAAACTTTGGATTTCTTCTCTTTGTCCTCTCAAAGATACTCAATCAGGCCGTTTTCTGCCGCTTTATATCCAAGGTCAGATTGTTTGTGATTGTGCTTAGGAGTGAATGTGGGTGCAACATTTGGTGTTTTGGATTTTTGAGATGCTTCATTGCTTGAAGATCCTTTTTCCAAAAACACTCTTGAAGTTTGACTGTGCACAAAGGAATTAAATCCTATGTCTGTCTTATGTCCACATTCTTTTTTACTTATGATAAGATCATCCAATGATTTAGATGCCTTTGTAAATGAGGCAATCACATTTTTGAGATCTTTTTCCCTCTTTTCTATAGCAGCTAACTCTGCTATAATCTTGGCATTTTTAGCCTTCAGCTTAGTGTTCTCATCAGCTATGTGACTCAGAGCACTCAGCTCTTTAGTCAGCTGTGAGTTTTGGCTTTTAAGCTCGCTGTTTTCCTCATTTAGAGTTGTGTGTGAGGATTTTATGTGCTGAAAATCTTTCATCATTTTGCCTAATGAATTATAAAGATCAGTGGGTGATGAAGTGTGTGTGTCACAATCACTATCACTTGAATCTGAATGAGATGAGTTAGAATGTATCTCATCTTCTTGATCTGGTTGATCTTGTTCTTTATCCATAAGGCAGATCATGGCCTATTCTTCAGAGTCACTTGAGTAGTCAGTTTCACTACTCTCTGAATCTGCTGCTTCTTTAGACTTGGTTTGTCTCAGCGATTTTGACTCAACATGGCTTTCTTTTCTGTCTTCTTTCTCTGTAGACTTTTCTTTTTTCTTCATTCCTATATTTGTTGACTGGTGGATAAGAAAAATCAACTGCAAAATGTCCTGGTTGTCTGCAGTTCGAACACAGGTTTTTATCTTTTTGATCAGCTCTTTCTGTTCTTGGGTTATCAGCTCTGATATTCAACCCTTTGATGCTCAACTCTCTTGGTTGGCCTATCTTCCCTTGACTTAGAGGGAGTTGAATGTCTCCTGGAGGTTTCACCCTTATTTCTTTTATAGTACTTATTGAAGAACTTGTTGAATCTTTTAACCATTAGGGCAATCTCTTCCTGGTCTATGGATTCCTTCGGTTCAGCTATCTTTCCATCCTTGACTATCAGTGCAGTTGTCTTGGGTACAGCTGTCTCCTCTTACTCTTTTCTTCTCAGCTCAAACTCATAGGCTTTGAGGTCTGAGAATAGCTCATGGTTAGATGTTATTGAGAGGTCCATTGAATGTCTCAGGGCTATTGTCTTCATTTCCCATTCAGCTGGGAGGCTTCTTAGGATCTTCATACACATTTCATTTTGTGTATACTCCTTCCCAAGAGCTGAAAGCTCATTTGTGATTTCAGTGAATCTGGCATCCAGCTGATCCATGGTATCACCTGCAAGCATTTTGAAATTTTCAAATTTTTGAACAGCAACAGACAATTTATTTTCTTTAATTTATTCTGATCCTTCACAAATTAAAGTTAATTTATTCCATATTTATTTTGCAGATTTGCAAGATTTGACTTTGTTGAACATTGTTTTGTCCAAAGTCTTGTAGAGTATGTCATTGGCCGCATTGTCCAAGTTGTATCTCTTCCTAACTTCATTTGTCCACTTAGTCCTTGGTTTTTCAACCATGGCTGGTCTTGCTTCAGCAGCAGTTTCCTCTCCTTCAGCTGCAGCTGCTCTTATTGCAGCCGTGTTTACTTTAAATATTTGCAGTGGCCCATCCTCTATCACAAGACACATTTCATCATGTAGAGCAGATAGATGAGCCTGTATACTAATTTTCCAATCATCAAATTCTTCCACAGTGAACATAGAAATCAGTGTCAGATTTGCTTCCATGATAATAACTTTGCTTAAAATGAAAGATTTTGAAAATACAAGTGTTTAAAACCTTTTTGAAAAGATAGAGATCTAGTTCAGTAACCATTGTGAAAGACTCAATGAACCAACCGCTCTGATACCACTTGTAGGTCCCAAGGGGTTTGAGTAAGATTTAGAGGGGGGGTTGAATAAACCTTACCAACTTTTCGGTTTTAGTCCTTTTAAAATTATAACAGAGTTAACTCAAACAACTGTGTCCTTGAGGGACAACTAAGTTGGTTATTCAAATTTGAGTTAGCCACTTGATTTCGACTCGATTGTTGATAGAATAACTCGGTTGTTTAACCTGAACTTTAACTTGGCTGTATTGGTTTTATCTGCGGAAGACTTAACACCCTTTGAATTATTTTAAGCTTGTTTTAACACTTGATTCAAGCACTTGGTTATTAATCAGTTGGATAGAAAATATGAGTTTTATCAGCAGATATGATGTAAGTATGCAGAAATGTATATGTGGTAAAAAATAAATGACACAGATAATTTTTATAGAGGTTCGAAGATGGGGTAATTCTTCTAATCCTCTCTTCTCCAACTCCTGGAAGAATCCACTATGTAACAAATCAGTTTATAATGTGGTGAGCATCAGAGACACCTTGTCACACACGGTGGCTTCTCTTGCGACTCGAGCCTTCTTCAGGCATTTGCGCACTACTTGACTCACCTCTTAAGCTCTTGGATTTGATCACGAAGCCCTCCAAAAACTTGATACTCGTTCGACCTTGAACATTCCTACAATCCTCCTTGGAAAGTAGACCCCTTTTGATTCTTCAAAAGTTTTCTCTTCAACAGATTTGAAGTTGTCTTTCCTTCACAGCTTGTGTTGGATCGATTTCCTTCAAGTTTCAGGCTTGATGATTTGCTTGAATATACTTGAGAATATTGAAGGTTAATTGCTTGAATGTTGCTTGCTTGTTCGTGGTTCAGGTAACCTCTTCTCAGTAAATTCCTCAGCCTTTCATAGTGCACTTTTGAAATTTTGCCCGTTGAAGAGATAGGCTAATTTCAAAAGTCACTTATGATCGTTGGCATGTCTTGTCTGCAGTCTTTGATGTTGACATTTCCTCGTATTAAATGTCTTGCAGCATTTCAGACTTTCTGACACACGGTGCAATGCTTCCCATTGGTTTATTCCTTTTGCACAATTCTGGGACTAACAATTTACACCTGACAGCTTTGACATGTTACTATTCTGAGTAACATTCTTGACTTTTTAATCAACGGATCTAAGTTAGTTGTCTTGACTAGACTGTTGTCTTTACCCTAGGTGACTTGAGTCAGCTTCCAGTCATTGGATGGCTCAACTATCACTTCAACTTTGAGACTTGGCTTCTTGAGCTAGCTTGACTGACACTTCTTACAGTTGTTCCACAACTGACACACCTTCAGTCGAGTCCTTGACTTCCTTCTTGGCTATACTCAGCTGACACACAACAAAGTCTTCAATCCAGTCCGCAATTGACTTCTTGTATTCCTTGGCCTAGCTGACTTGACTCAGCTCTCTCAGCCCTAACTATTACAATACAAATTACAAGGAAAATGATGTGCCAACTTTCTAGTTTAAATTTTAAATGGTATCATCAAAATTTACTAAATAAATTTTCTAACAATTATTACACCCAAATCAATATCTTTTGAAAATCAGTCTCTTTTGAAATATTATAAGAAATGGAATTGTGTTTCTTCCAACTCCTTATTACAAACACGAGTCAAGGTAGCTTGTTGGTAAATTCAGTTCCTCGCATTTATGATTTTGCTGGTCATGAGTTTGTATCATGTGGAGGAAAAATGAGAAATCAAAAAGTATCCTCATTTAGCCTTTAAATAAGTAGAAAATTAAGAATCAGAAAAAATAATATAAAAATCTTAGTAATGATGAACCCAATCCACTAATCTCAAGTTTGGGGGAAATAATTATCCATTATCCTCATCACTTTTGTACGATTGGTCTCCCTGTGTATAATTTGATAGCTAGGGGCACAACCTGGGCCCCTATCCCCTCTTTAATCTTTTTTTTTAACTAAGTATTTTTTTTAAAAAAAAAATTAGTTACTATCTATATGATTTTTATTTCTGGCCTATCCTACTTTCATGTATCGGTTCATCCTGTTATGGCGTTCTGCCTACGCCACTGGCTACAAGGTATGTTTCTATATTAAAACTAAAATATTTTTTTTTATTATCAGGTATATGTTCCTTTTTTTTTTTTGACAAAAGGTAGATGTTCAATTGTGCTGCAAGTGTCTTCAATCAATCATATTAAAAGTCTACTCATATATGTTTGAATAAAAAAAAAAAGAAAAAAACAGTAATAAGTAATAGTAAAAAGTAGGTAAAATTGCAAAAATAGTCCTGCAACTATAGGGGCGCGTGCAGCAAAAAGTCCTATAAAAATCACGTTTTGCAAAATCATCATGTAACTATATAAACATCTCAATTTTGGTCATTCAAAATGTACAGTTTGCAAAATAGTCCTGTATCTATACGAAATCTCAACTTTAGTCCTAATTTCTCTGAAAATTGGGAATCACATGTGCCACGCACGTGCTTGAAATCTGGTGAAGTTAGTACCAAAATTGAGTTTTTCATAGAGTTACAGGACTATTTCGCAAACTATGCATTTTACAAGACCAAAATCGAGAGTTTTCTATAGTTACAGGACTTTTCTGCAAAATATGATTTTTACAGGACCTTTTTGCTTCTGCTCTATAGTTACAGGACCAATTTTGTAATTTTGCCAAAAAAGTATGCAGCATTCCAACAATCCATAATTTTTCTCCTTAAGTTCATATAAGAAAACAAAACAGTTTTTGATTAATTCATAGTGAAAATTATCATAGTGTGATGAGACAAACTTGTAACATGTAAGAGTTCATGCTTGTGTGAATTGTGCGTTATTGCATATATTAATTTCTCCCCAATTATGATTATATGAATATTTGAGTTTAGTTTATAAAGTAAAAGAATAATTTTTCAACAAATTTTGTTTTCAGAAAATACTTTTATATGAAAAAGCTCTTTTTCTTCTCTCAAATTCTAGCCGGTTCTGCTCCTCCATTTTCTTCCTCTTTTTCTTTCCACCTCTTCTTGCAGGTGATGAGTAAACTAATTTTTAATGCTATTAGTCTCTCTTTATAAGTAAATTTGTCCCCAATAGGTTCGCTTCTATTTTTGGTAAATAAGGTTGTCCTATATGTGGGATTTTGTTCATAAGAATTAAATGAGTCATTATCCAATGATACGTGACAGATGCAAGATCAATTTCTTTGTTACGTATTTTGTCTAGAGTCTTCATTGCGATATTCTGATTCTACTAATCAATTAAATTTGTTTAGGTATAAATTTTTTATTTTAAATCTATATAGGCTTATGATCTTGTAGGGCTTTGCAACTGTTTTTTACTCAATGTTATAATTATTTATAAGTTTCTTCTGATTAATGAAATTCATTTTGATTCTAAAAGAAATATTTTTATATGCAAATACTCAAAAAAAAAAAATATGCAAGTACTCAAAAAAAATCTGGGGGTTATGAAGTTAAGAACAATATCATGCTCATTCTCTTGAAGGGGAAAAAAGGTAATAACGAAAGAATCTTTTTTTTTTTTTGTTTTTTATTAAGTACACCTGAGCTAATTAATCATCAATGAATATTTTCTTCATCTTGTAAAATTCTAAATTCCCAAGCCCAAAAATGTCCAATCATGAATTTAGTTAGAGTTACAAATTGTTTCACTTTCCCAAAATTCAATAATGTTGAAAGAGAGGACAAAACCCAAAAGAACATGAACCAACTATTTCACATGGGTGCCAATATTCTTTGGTTGTCCAACAATGATGCATGCCGATCATGTTTGTTGTAATTTTGATAATGTTTGTTTCTTTTTTTTCCCCAAACTTACTTAGATTTTTTCCCAAAAAATGTACATTAGTATTAGAATAATTGGGGAGAATAAAACTATTTTTAAATGTTATGGTACGTTATATTTCAAAACTAGACATCTTATCAACATTGTTTTGTGATAGGTATTATATTACTGAAAAGCACTCTCCGAGTGAGTGAAAACTCCAATTACAAGAAGAGAAAGAATAATCAGAGTGGAAGGAGAAGGGAAGAAGAATTACCTCTGAAAATATCAATCATAATCCTCCCGTAAGGTGTGCAGTGCCTCCATATATTCTTCTGACAAATAACTAACTAGAATATCCCTCTTCCCACGCGATTAATGACTCGTGTAATCCTTCATCCAAATGGGTTGCTTCCTTATACGTTTTGGGCCTGGATTGATGGTGTCATTTTTATCCTCATTCTGGGCCTGTTTTAGTTCGTCCGTAGTTTGGGCCGTATCATCACGCTCCTCCTGTGAAACAACCTTGTCCTCAAGGTTGAGGTGTGGGTATGTTGCTGCGATTTCCTCCCAATCTTCCCAGGTCGCGTCTTCAGGGGCATAACCAGTCCATTGCACTAACACTTGGGGAATCAATTGTTTGCCACGTAATACGGAACGCTCCCCGCATATGACCAGTGGTTGCACAACAGGGTGGCAGTTCTCATTTGTAGGGGGAAGAAAAGCTGGAGCTTCGGGCAGTTCACCTTTGAATGGTTTCAACAAAGAGACGTGAAAAACCGGGTGTATCTTACTGCCATCAGGAAGACGCAATCGATATGCAACAGAGCCAATGCGTTCCAGCACTTCAAATGGCCCAAAATATTTACTAGCCAATTTCTGAAAAGGACGTCGGGCAACAGTGGACTGCCTATAAGGCTGCAATTTAACCATGACATATTCACCAACCTGAAGCTGCAAATCGCGCCTGTGTTTATTGGCCTGCTGCGTCATTCTATTCTGTGCGTGCAGCAAATTGGTCTTGATAGAACGCATAAGTTCATCCCTTTCCAATAAAAGATCCTCCACAGCCTGGACTGGAGAAGTACCGGGGCGATACTGGGGTAAAATGGGTGGTTCTCGCCCATATAAGGCGCGAAATGGAGACATTTTAAGTCCACTGTGATAAGTAGTATTATAATTATAACAAAGATTATCGCAATCTCATCTCATCTCTCTCTGTGGCGTTGTTTCTTCCTCTGTACATATGTGTTCTTCTCATCCCTTTACTCTCTCACTTTTCTTCTCTCTAAATTGATTTCTCATCCGCTGAGAAACGATTTCATTTTCCTTCTTTTTTTCCTCGATTTTTGGTTGTTCCATCTTTTAATTTGGGCCATGCGGCGAGCCAGAGCAGCGGCCAAGCTTGAGCCGGCGCTTCACGGCGGGGAAGTTAATGGATCTGGCGGATCTAAGGAGATCAGATACCGGGGTGTGAGAAAGAGGCCATGGGGAAGGTATGCGGCGGAGATCAGAGACCCTTGGAAGAAAACTCGTGTGTGGCTCGGCACCTTCGACTCGGCTGAGGACGCTGCTCGCGCCTACGACGCCGCCGCACGCTCGCTCCGTGGTCCCAAGGCGAAGACGAACTTCCCCTTGCCCCCAAACGGCAGCGTTTTCCCCGATTTCAACCCCCAAAACCCTAATCAACCACAAATCAACACTAACCCTAACGATCGGTTCATGGATTCCCGGTATTACACCCAGGACCAACATATAATTGCGCAGCAGAGGCCGACCTGTAGCGGCATGAGTAGCACAGTGGAGTCGTTTAGTGGACCACGGCAGCTGCCGCCGCCGCAGACGTTTATGCATCAGCAGAGGAAGCATCCGCGGTCACCGCCGGTGGTTCCGGATGATTGCCACAGCGACTGTGATTCCTCCTCATCCGTGGTTGATGATGATACCGAGTGTGACATCGCTTCATCTTCTTGTAAAAAGCCCTTACCTTTCGATCTTAACATGCTACCGCAGCTGGACGTCGCCGCTGATGTGGACGAACTCGCTTGCACAGCTCTCCGGCTTTGAGGTCTTTTCCTCCTCGATGATATATGATGAACTTATCGTTTGGAAGAAATCCACCATTTGGTTAAATTACTCAATTTTTTTTTTTTTTTTTTCTTTGTTTTTTTTTTATTTGCGGAAAAATGAAAAAGAAAGGCGAGGAATGAATGCTCATAGATAGAGGTGAACCCTGAGGGGTGTCATAAAATTAAGAATCTGTGTTCTATGGGTGTCTGTTGTAGTGTTGTTCTAAGAGAATTTACTCTTTCATATTTGTAACCTCTGATGTTATCGATAATAGAGGATGTTATGATTGATATTTAAGCATCTTTTTTTTTTTTTTATTGACCATCTGATGATGTTTTCTGGAATGTATATGAATTATGTTGTTTCAATCCATTTCCTCGCATAGACCTAGGTGGAGATTTAAAAAAAAAAAAAAAAAAAAAAAAAAAAAAAAAAGTAGTATTATAACAAAATTCTGCCCAAGGAAGGAGCCGCACCCAATCTGTGGGTTTTCCCTGAGTAAAGGCGCGTAAATACTGCTCTAACCCGCGATTGACCACCTCCGTCTGCCCATCCGTTTGGGGATGGTAAGAAGTGCTACGCTTCAAGTGAGTACCACTGAGCTGAAATAAATGTTTCCAAAAGGCGCTTAGAAAAATAGGATCTCGATCAGTGACAATTGTGTTGGGGAACCCGTGATGCTTGACCACTATGTCTACAAAGAGCTCGGCCACCTTATGAGCAGTGAAATGGGAAGGTAGGGCACCGAAATGTGCTGATTTGGACAACCTGTCCACCACGACCAAGATAGCAGAGTAACCTTTCGACGTAGGTAACCCCGTAATGAAATCCATTGTTACAGCATCCCAAACAAGGTCAGGAATAGCCAAAGGTTGGAGAAGTCCCGCTGGCGGTTGAGTGGAAGTTTTGTTTTGCTGACAAATAAAGCATGTCGCCACATAACGCTGCACATCTTGTCGCATATGCACCCAATAAAAGGCTGCAGCAAGTCGGGCGAGAGTTCGTTTGACGCCCGCATGACCTGTTAAAGGGGTGGAGTGGCATTCCCGAATTAAGATATCCTTCAAAGACGAATTCGGTCCTAAAAACACCCGTTGTTTGTACAACATGATTCCCCCTTGATTATGATAATTGTGAAGTAGTTCCCCGGCCTGCCATCGTTGGTGTAAATTGAGTAAGTCGGAATCAGTTTCATTCTCCCTTCGAATAGTAGACCACAGATCAAACTCCTGGGTGGTGAGCATGGAATAACATTGTACCGGCTTGCTAGATTCATCTTGGACTCTTGATAGTGCATCCGCGGCTGAATTTGTTTTTCCCGTTTTATATTCAATAGCAAAATTGTACCCCAATAATTTCTGTATGAAATGTTGTTGTTCTGGTGTATGTATCACTTGTTGCCAGAGTTCCTTTAAGCTTCTATGGTCTGTTCGAATAATAAAGAACCGTCCCAATAAATATTGTCGCCATTTTTTTACCGCCTCTGTGATGGCTAATAATTCCTTAAGATACGTCGAAGTGGCCTGCTGGCGGGAACTCAATTTCTTGCTGAAGTAGGAAATAGGATGTCCTTCCTGCATTAGTACCGCACCTAGCCCCACATTGGATGCGTCCGTTTCCACCACAAACACAATAGAAAAATCTGGAAGTCGTAATACCGGTGATTCGCTCAATTTGGCCTTGAGCTCCACAAAAGCTGTATGGGCCTTATCCGTCCAATTAAAAGCATCCCTTTTTAGAAGATCGGTTAAGGGAGCGGTTAATGTTGCATAACCTCGTATAAAACGCCGATAATAGCCCGATAACCCAAGGAAGCCACGGAGCTGTTTAAGATTTCTCGGCGCGGGCCAGTTATCAATCGCTTCCAGTTTGTGCGGGTCAGCTCGGACAACCCCATCAGATACAACATGGCCCAAGTACTCCACACTTAACTGACAGAATGTACATTTGGACAGTTTAATGTAAAATTGTTCTGCCTGGAGACAACGCAGCACAATTGTGAGATGGCTAATATGTTCTTCAAGAGTGGTACTATACACCAATATATCATCAAAAAATACGATGACAAAACGTCGTAGATAAATAGCAAAAATTATGTTCATAGCCGCTTGAAATGTAGACGGTGCATTTGTCAATCCGAATGGCATCACGGTAAATTCATAATGGCCGTCAACAGCCCGAAATGCCGTTTTAGCGATGTCCTTGGGGTACATCCGAATTTGATGATACCCCGACCTCAAATCAAGCTTCGTGAAATACCTCGCTTTTCCCAATTCGTCAAGTAACTCATCCACCGTCGGAATCGGAAATTTATCCTTAATTGTGATGGCGTTCAAGGCGCGGTAATCCACACAAAACCGGTAGGTCCCGTCTTTCTTGCGAGCTAAGAGAAGAGGGCGATGAGTAAGATCGTGGCTCGGTCTAATCACCCTTGCTCCAAAGATTTCACGAACCAGCTTCTCAATCTCCCCCTTTTGGAAATGGGGGTACCGGTATGGCCGTATATTCACTGGGATACTCCCCGGAACTAGATGGATTCTGTGCTCCGCACCTCTAAACGGAGGAAGGCCCTTAGGGATAGAAAACAGACCTTGGAATTGATGAAGTACTTGAGAATGCAGTGCGGTATATCCTTCGGAAATTCTATAGCCACGTCATCATCCCTTAATGCCCCATCATGAGTAAACATTCGCACTTCATATAAGTTGTGAAGTGTATTCCCATCGACAATAGCTTGCAATCGTTGGAACGAAACTTGTGAAATTTGGATGATTCCTCTCCCTTCAATGTGATATGTTGCCCCTTCCACTCGAATTCCATCGTCATGGCGGCATAGTCATGGCAAACCTTCCCAAATTACGCAACCATTGAATTCCCAACACTAAATCGGGACCTCTATGGGTAATGCAAATAATTCAACAGAAATTGATATTGTCCTATCTCGTAACTCCACTCTGGGCATTTCCATTGACACTCCATAAAATCCCCATTGCCAATGTACACCTTGAACTTGCTCACGGCACTCGTGTTGAGTCCCAATCGTTCCACAATAATCGGTTTAATGAAATTGTGGGTACTCCCATTGTCCCAATAAGTACTGTATCTCGTGCCCTCAATTGTTCCCTTGAGTCGGAGAGAGCGAGGATTTGTCCGGACAATGAGGTATTGAGGCTGGAAATATCCGCATGACGAGTCCCCAGGAGAATTCGGTTCGGAGTTTATCTCTCTTCCTCCACTTCTTCATCCGTGCCCAACAATGCCAAGAACTTACTTCGACACCTATGGGTAGGACTATACTTCCAGTCACAATTATAACAAATACCCTTGTCTCTTTTTTTTTCCTGTAGCTCGCCGCGCTCAATCGTTTGATGGGTAAAGGGTTGGTTCGTGGAGTGGGTAGTAGGGGTAGAGTTGAGGGGTTCCTTTGGAGAGCATTAGGTGTGAAAGCCCTTTCTTTGAAAGGGATTGTTCTCCGTCTTCAATCCCGGCTGAGAATAGGGTTTTGGATTTGGTTGAAATTTGAAATTATGGTTTGGATTTGGACTTATATTTTGGGCGAGTAACGGATTGAAATTTGGAGGTATATTAGCCGTAAATCTCGAACCAATTCGTTATCTAACTTGATTCTTCGCCCCTAGCCTCACAGGCCCGTGCCATGGCAAATGATTCCATCAACGTTGTGGAGTGTTGAAAAGGAGTTCTCGGCGGAGTTCCGGCTTCAACCCTGTGATAAAGAAACTCACCAAAGAAAGTCTCGAAATTCCCTTTACCTTGTTCATCAAATCCTCGAACGCCGATTGGAATCGGCCACTGTGTTTGTTTGAGTTAATTTTGTGATGCACCTTGGTGGTCCTCATACACCGAATCTCCAAATCGTTGCTTCACATTAACCGAAACTCCTTCCAAGAAGGCAACAAGTGATTCGCCTTCATCCATTGAAACCACGCGTTTGCTTTGCCCTCCATGTGAAACGAGACAATGCGTGACGGAGTTCCTCCGGTGTACCCAAGAATTCGAAGAATTCCTCGATCCGAAAATATCCAACCTTCTCGGGTGTGCGTCGAACCGCGGTACCTCCATTTTCATCGATCGTAAGACAGGGGCGATTTCAGTGTATCGGTATTAGATTTTGTGTTTTCGGCATGGCTGGTGCCTTTGAGGATGACCCCTGGTTCTCGGTGAAAGCCCCAGTGTCTGTTATGAATTTGTGATCGTAAGTCTTCTAAACGCGTGTCCCTTTGTGGTCATGAATTTGTGAATCAATTGATGAAGCGAACGGGTTTGGTCTTCCATGTGTGGTTGCAGTGCTTTCACCGCTGCAGCAATCAGTTCGGATTCCGCCATACTTTCTCTCAATGAAAGCACCAGATGATAGGTATTATATTACTGAAAAGCACTCTCCGAGTGAGTGAAAACTCCAATTACAAGAAGAGAAAGAATAATCAGAGTGGAAGGAGAAGGGAAGAAGAATTACCTCTGAAAATATCAATCATAATCCTCCCGTAAGGTGTGCAGTGCCTCCATATATTCTTCTGACAAATAACTAACTAGAATATCCCTCTTCCCACGCGATTAATGACTCGTGTAATCCTTCATCCAAATGGGTTGCTTCCTTATACGTTTTGGGCCTGGATTGATGGTGTCATTTTTATCCTCATTCGGGCTGTTTTAGTTCGTCCGTAGTTTGGGCCGTATCATTTTGTTTGAGATAGTAAATGTATAGTAAGATATATAATTATTTATGATAATAATTATAAATAATATTTTAGGGAACGAAAAAATTATTTTAAGTTTTCCAAACATATTTATTCATGATTCAATTGAAATGAAACCAAATGAATTTTCATGTTCTATACATCCCCAAGATTCCAAGACATGGATATGCTAGCAATCTCAACAGATCTGAGTTCTCTGTTTGTTTGTTTTATGACCACAAAAACTACATGTGCAAACATTTTTAAACTAGATGAGATATGATCGTGTGCCCTGGGAACTTTTAAGTATACATGCAGATATGGACATCAATCATAGAAAACTTTCAGTTCACTTTAATTTTATACTTTTTTTTTTTTTTTTGGGAAGGAAAGAAAGATTTTCATTACTTCTTGGGGTGGTTTCTGAAGCTACCACACTCACAATGTGTTCGGTACATCACCAATAATAGAATCTAATCGATCGAGACAAAAAAAGCATGACGCGCTAACAAGTGCGCTACGGTGTTACCCGACCTACAAACAAAACTAGAACGAAAAGACTCAAGCGAAAAAGACAAATCCAAGATTTCGAGATAATATTTCCCACGTAAGATAGATCCTCTTCGGCGCTAGATAGCTTCTTGTGAATGGACAGATTGTCAGTCTCCGCAATGACCTTCCGAATACCACATTGGCGAGCGAATTATGCCTTCTCTACAAGCCACGCTTCATGCGTTTTCAATGGGGAGTTCCTCCGGCATCCATTTAGTAAGGTTGGTTACCACTTCCCCTTTATGATTCCTAATGATCACCCCTATACCCGTGCCCATATTGTTGCGGATCGATGCATCAGTGTTAATCTTGAAGGTGCCTATCCTTGGAGCTTCCCAAGATATGTTCGCTGGATTCGGTCTTACCCCTGTAGGCTCCGCGTAGGTGGCTTCGTGTTCTAATAGTCGACTTGCGGCCAAGGAAGAGGAAAAACGGTGAGCACAGACAAAAATCAAAGAGGGCGTAAATGGCGGACTATCCCGTGAAAAAGTTGGGGGCTCAGAGGAAAAGAATTCGACAGTGGGGAGGCAAACAAGAGGCTGAGGATTGAGTGGATGACAGGTGTAGGAGGGTGATAGGCTAGACACAAAGAATTTTGCGAAGACCAAGGACTGAAACGTTAGTGGGTTCAGTCCACGCGGGACATAAGGCTATGGGTGGAAAATAAAAAAATATAAAGTTAGAAAAGAAAAGAAAGAAGAGACTAAAAAGGAAAGACAAGCTAACTGCTGATGGACGGGGGAAAAGCAGAGGAAAAATGGGGTGGATCAGGGGATGAAGATGGTGAAGATGGTGGGAGAGTGGGTGGCCGGCAGAGGCGAACCTGAACAGCGGAGAAGAGAAACTAGACAGCAAGGGATCAGGGGTCCCTAACCTTAGCCCTATCGGGAACCATAACTCGGAAAAGAGAACTAAACTCCTGCCCAAGAGGAGAACATATGAATGATCTACTTTAATTTCATACTTGAATAGATAGATCATATGCATTGTCCTAATATATGATATTTTAATACTCACTTTTCATGTCTTGATTACATCTTTTAAGACACAAATAACTGCCACGCCGTCATAACAATCTTGCATAGTTGCTACACGTAGTGTACATACAATTGGTATAACGTCTACCATTTATATGTCTTAATTAAACAGAAAATGAGACATGTCATGTCATTCATCAACACATCATACATACACCTAGAGCTGTCATAACTAGCACGGCCCGATGATAGGGCTGGGTCGGGCTATCATATTGTAAGCCTGGGAAAGATCGGACCTATTTGACCCGGCTCATGACGCCAAAATACCGGGTCAGCCCAGTCGTCATGACTTTTCATGTGTATATTCATGGGTTGGGCCGAGTTTGGGACTCCAAAATGGCGGCCGGAAGGAACTTCGGCTCGGTCCAACTCGACCCGATTGATTTTCTCTTTGTGCAGTGAGCTAGAGCTAGGATCCGCCCGCTTGATGACTCTATGTGCACCCTAATGTAACATGGTACTCGATCCACCTTATATGTGCAAATATGTGATTCTAGTTTCGATTCATATTTGCTAACAGTGGTATCAGAGCCATTAGGGCTCGATCTCGCCTATGTGATGTGCTTGAGTTTGATGATTCATGTGATTTGATTTTTTATTTTAAAAATTCGAATCTGATTTTTCCGTTTTTATATATGCAATATTGGTGTCAAATTGTAGATCTCGGAAAGATGATTAATTTTATATATTATGCGTGAAAACGGATTTGAAGCGAATAAGTTATGGCGATTTAAAGTTTTTGAGATAAAAGCATAAAAATTGCCTCGATATGCATATACATGTGTTTGAATATATAAAAACCTATGTTGCCATTGATTTGAATGGGCTGATTGCGTGCAACGTTTGAGGAGTTTTTATTCAGTATGTTTATCGCCTACGCTGAGCGTTCATGTGGCAAGCGTTGATTGGATGTCTTTGTTAATTGACGCCATGTGGCTGCCATGCGTCGCCTACGTGGTATGGTGATGTGGCGATTTAGACGCCACACGGATGGTGACTTGGACTGCCATGCGGGCAGATGTTGTGGCACCAAGTAGTAGCCTAATTAGTGTATATCCTCTTTGATAAAAAGAAAAATTTGTTGGATTGTGGTTTAGCATAGATTTGAACCCTAGATCTTTTAATTTATCTTATGCATGTCCAACACTAGGCCAAGATGATTTCTTGTTATTATCCCAGCTTGTTTTTTTATTTATATAGAAACTGGATAACAAGTTAATTTTTTTGCGTGTTGGGACGTTTGCAAAATTATTTTTGTGCTTTATTTATTTGTTGTAGTGTTAATGCATGTAAAAATATTTTGCGCAATTTAGTGCTTGCAAAATTATTTTTGCGCATGAGAATGCTCGCAAAATTATTATTGTGCAATATGATGCATGAATAATTATTTATTGCATATACGTAGCAATGATATTTTTTTTTCGCATTAGTTGCATGAAAGAAAAATTATTTTTGCGCATTAAGATGTTTACAACAAATTAATATTTTTTTTTGTGCATTGTGATGCATGGGAAAATTATTTTTGTACATTGGTGCATGTATTTTTTTTCGCATAAGGTGCATAAAAAAAATTATATTTTTTGCGCATTGAGGTGCAAGCAAAAATATTCTATGTGTTTTTTATTTTTTGAGTTGCATGCTTTATTAATTGCTTATGTGATGCATTTGTTTAGTGCTGCAATTTATTTTGCTGATGTGATATGGATTATCATGTGTTGGGAATGAATGGACATTGACATACGGGTGCTCATGTATTTGAGTTTTTATTATTTTATATTAATATTATTTGTGGGAGTTAATTTTTAACAATGGTGGTAATTCGATATCCTCATTTATTTCTTTTATTTTTTCTAGATTGATGTAGTAGGCGTTGAAAATATGTATTTTTTTTATTTTTCCGAGGCATGTATTTATTTAGCCAATTTTTGGAGGCTATGTAACATCAATTTTACGAGGATATTTTTTGTTTTACCACCATAGGTCTAAATTATCTCCACATGATGCACCATATGTCAATGTTGCCCATGGGGGCTATATCATTTTTCGTACTTACTTATATCGCATGGATGCATGCATGATGTATTTATGGACTTTGATAATTTTATTCATGGATCAGTAATTTTTATTGTGATCTTCAATTTGGTGGGAGATGATTACTAGTCTTGGCGGCAAATTTTCAATCTCATTGAATTGAAGAAAATAATAAATATTACTTGGGTCCAGAATAAAAATTTTAGATCAGTACCTAATTGTTTGCGCAAATTATTGAAATGTGTTTTTAGACCTAACTCACCAACTTTGTTTAGCTAATTTAACATGAAAATAGACAAAGTATCCAGTATTGTCGCGACTTAGACGCAGACAATATTTTTGTGGATTAAAGAAAGTATTTGCGCTTTATTTGTTTAAGCCGCAAATATAAGAACTTAATTGCCCGGAATAATCGCAGTTGAGATGCCGATGATATACTTATGGATCAAGAATTAATTTTGCGCTTTAATTTGTTTGAGCTGCAAATTTAATAAAAGAGTTTAAAAGCTCTATTTTTGGAATATGAGCCTACTCCCAAGTAAATGCTCTAGTTATCCAAATTCGCCACTTGAGTTGAATTAAGGATATTAGTAACTTGTGTTATTATTAATGAAATCGCCTATGTAGAGGCTGATTATAAAAAGTTGAGAAATACACAAGTGAGTGCACTTGTCGCTTGTGCTGACCGATATAAACCAACTCGGGTGAATATTGAACAAGCAAAATGAAGCTTGACAAGAGCAAAAAGCTAAAACTAGAACTATAGATTGATCCATAAAGTGACAATAAGTCGTGTAACCTTATTGGATGAGGCAATTAAGTATCAACAATTATTAAGTGCACTTATGAGATTGATAACTTCGCTCGTAATTGTACTGAGATGAAGTTTGACTAATTATTTGCTCTCTTATTTTTCGCTAATATTTCCAAATCTTTCCATGGGTGGATTGTAGATATTGGTTGACTTAGCATGTGGTTTTGAGATTGAGCAAATATACATGATCATATTATCGGGTTGTGCGGTATAGAGCGCACAAGAGGAGGCTAAAAAGAGTCACCTCAAGCTCACAGTTGGTGTGAGCAACTTGATGTGTCGATATAGTCTTACTCGGATAAATGCACTTGTAAGATATTTGTTGAATGAGAAGACTTGTCTATCTTTTTTTTTGTGATGCTTGGCTTTAGATAGTATTTCTTTTAGATCTTCTAAAGATATTGTGGAATATGAGGCTAGGAGGACGACTGTATTAGCTCGAGGAGGCTTTATTGTCAAACTCGCTAAGGTCGATCTCCTCTCGCATAATTATTTTTCGGTAAGGATAAGCTTCTTTGGAAGAATGTAAGATGGCTACTTTTCCTATAAAGCTAAGTCCACTAAATTGAGTGCAGACTTATGAGTGGGAGACCCAAATTAACGCATTATATTTTCTTTCATTGCTATTTACGCTATAAGTTAGTACATTCTCACTCTCATCAGTTAGAAGCGCCAAATTGTTTTGAGCGATTCTTAACAGATGGAGATGTGCTAATTGGGAGCGAAAAAAATAGTGTGTCTAATTAGTTTGGACACACGGTTGAAGGAAATAAAGTTGCAAGTTGAATGATGATTCTAAATACTTTGCGTACTATATGAGCTCGCGAAGAAGGGACAATCACTTCAAAATGGTTAGATTTATGATGGCGCAAATTGATTTATGTGTTTTGTTGCTGCCTACATCATAAAATATGTGTCTCCAAGTGATTCTTCAACCCTGTATGAGCTTTAGTTTGGTAACAAGCCCAAATTAGTGGGTTTGTGCCTATGTAAGTTCGAGAATATGTGTTCTCAAGTGGAGAATCAAGTCGCACGATTTAGGTTTCCCTTCAAAGGGATTTCTTGAGCGCATGTGAAGTCATAAGAAATCTTGAAACTATGCGAGTTGCAAGATCTTAGGAGGCGCTCGTTTCTCTAGCGAGGATGTTGTATTTTGTACTCATCTAGTAATCATTTGGGATAGTGGGAGCGACACTAAGCCAGTGGGGGCTAGTGTCCCACACGCAAAGGATTCTCAAATTCCACTAGTAAAAGGAGTGAATATGAAATATTCCCCATCATCTATATGAGATTGAGTGGGTATCCTTCACAATTACTTTTGTGGGTGTTGATGAGTCGATAGAACATGTGACTTCACTCGATGCCCTAAGTGGATAGTAGTTGCGAAGGAAAAGATGAGTCGAATGACTAAGAATACAGTCTAAGAGCTTGTTAATCTTCTGTCTAGATGCAAGAGCATTTGAAACATGTGGTTTTGAAAGGTCAAGTGCAATATAGATGGGTTGATTAACATGTGTGTAGCTCGACTAAGGACGAAATATTTACGCATGTTAGAAGAGCGTAAATTATTTTCTGAGATGTTCTCCCTAAGTGGTGAGATTGCCTCAGTTCGCCTGATATGTTATCAATTATTGCCACTTTCGTCTAGGTTTGTCCTGGATGATTGACGTTGACATAGTTCAGTGAAAGTTGAATAGGGAGATCTATGTGGATCACCAGATGAATTCAAGAAGTGGAGTAAGAACGCATTGATTGCTGATCAAGAAGCTCCATCTGTGACTTGAGTCATCATTGATTTCATCGAGCTATCATTTTGATAGGCCTACGATGGTCAATTAATTCAATGAACATATGTCAAGAGTTGTATCTCACTGTATATGGCAAAAAAAAAGTGATGATTGAAACGAACATGGAGTTATCGCCACTCAGTGTGGGTTGTCTTTACACTCCATGGTCAAAGATCATATTCTTAGTCAAGAAACGATATCTTCGGAAGATGAAAAGAAATGCTAGCTAATTTATGTAAGCACTGTTGAATGTTTGATGTGCGCTATGTGCGTACTCAGTAAGTCATGTACTTAGCAGTGTGATTGGTGAGTGGATATCGAAGTGATCCATGCGCTATTGTGATGCCGACATGTGGATACTTAGATATCTTAAAACATTGGTCTATGATTTTCTAGAGGCAAATTTGGCATCATGAAATGATGCGCATTGCGTGCACATTCATGATGTATTTTGTTGTCTTGTGATAGTAAAACTGCTTTGGTGTATGGTTTGGGCGCCAAACATGGATGGTAGACCAAACATATTTACTCGAGGCTTTACTTCACTTAAGAGTTTTTGCGCATAGTTAATATTGTTCTCAGGCATACTTATGAGCGGTGTGGGCGCTCATCCCTTTTACGAGCCTTTGTTTGGAGATGTGCTCCAAAGGCATGTGAGTCATTAGGGATTAAGTAGAATTGATTGTGTGGCCTTTGAGAACATATTGTGATTAATGAGAGATGTTGGATTCTCATTATGTGTTTGGTCTTGAACTTGTGAGTTGTCACCAGGCTTTGATTGGCCCTCTCACACGGGCAATCGCCGGGCGCTAAGAGAAAGCGAGGATGAGACTTAAAAGATTGTGTCGCATAAAGAGGTTTGCGAATGATCGCCCGCACTAGAAAGCGGTGAGGAAGGTTATTAAGTATAATTACGATCGCCTTAACTAGAGGTTAAGATGAGATCCGAGTTGATCGATTATGAAGTATGTCCAAACTTCATAAAAGCCTTTGTAGCCAAATGTGCGAGATATCGTATGACACTTTGGGAGTGACTACGAGTAGTATGCAGGTCGGGCGCTTGAATAGCGGCTGGACTAAGATTTGTATGATGTCAGGCGTGACATGCCTAAATTGAGTGGGAGCTCCATCATAGCATGTATTCATACTACATGTGCTTTGAGGCGACCGTCTATGGGAAAGTGACTGGATGGGCCCCTGCTTCGTCACTGTGTGAGCCCGTATTATTTTCTTGTACCCTTTGGGACTTTGGACCATGTCATGAGGTGTAAGCTTGATGACGCTACTTTAGCATGTATCTAATGGCCATGTGTGATTCGATGCAGTCGGAGCATGTCTAGGAAAGCTGTCAAGACCAAGCTAATTGGCATGTGGGGCCAAAGGAAGAATTAAGTTGGTAACGCATTTATGTTCTATGATTCATAGCCCGGGCGACTTTGTCGAAATGTGTTTGACTAGTCATGAATATAGAAACATATTTGAGTGAGTCGAGCATGCTCTATTTATTTCATTGAGGGATCTAGAGATGCTTGGTAGGTGCGACCACTTGGTTTGGGGTGCATAGCGAGTTATTGAGTTGTAGGGTTATGTTAGTTTGGTGATGACTTAATATAACTCTCCTCACCTATTTTTTCTCGCTTGGTCGCACGCCTTATTCCCTGTATGAAAGAAGGGGACGTGAGATGAGAATATTATAATGTGATTGAATGAGTCGGATCGAGATATGTATGAGTGGGAGATATTGGAGATTACATCCATATCTTTTAGATAAGGAAAGATATTTGGGGATCCTAATTGATTAGCATGCATCTTGGGATTGCATCTAATATGGAAAGATCCAATTATAATAGGGATTGAGATATGTCGTTTTATATTCTCTTCCTATATTATTAGTAGTAGAGACATTAGACGTCTCCTACGGAATATCAAAAATCTCTCTCCTAAAAATTTCTCTCTACGGTTTTCTTCTTGGAGCATCACCAATGTTCTCCGAGGGTTTAAGGTGTTCACATCAAAGTAAATAATTCTAGTAATTATTTACACCAACGAGAAAGGCGGTTCGTGATCTTGTTCGTGGTTCAACCAATCTATGGGGTTTGTTCGTTGCTCGCGATTCAATCAAGAGGAGGCTTGTAGATGGTTTAATCATGGATCAAACGGAGGCTTGTAGACGGGCTTAATCCTGGCTATGTGGATCGATAGTTCCGTTGCAAATAGGTATACTCGATCCACCTTATATGTGCAAATATGTGATTCTAGTTTCGACTCATATTTGCTAACACATGGATATAACCAGTTAATGTTATATGTACAATAATGACATCATCTCTTATACATGTACACTGAAACAATATGATAAAACATCGCAAAAAATATGAAATTTCGTCTGGACTGTGGTGGAATAGGTTGCCATCTTATTTGATAGTAATTTTCAAATTTAATTTATATGCAAAATACAAAGACTTCAAAATTTTACCTCTTTTAAATTAATTTAAAATTTTGATCCCATGCAAGAGAAAAGTAAAATTTACGGTGCCCTTATATTGTAAAACGTATAGCTGTTTCCCTGTCCCAATCTCCTGTGAAAGCTTAACTATAAGACAAGAGAATAAAAGCTTGTGCTACTGAATAAAGGTGTCATCATTAAGCTGATTAACAATCATTTTCCTAACATGTTTAAATTTTAATAATGTTTTCTAAGCCATGGGCTGATCATCTTTAGTGTGGCAATGAATTCTGACCATAATTTCTCTACCAATATAAGACATACAAAATACAATGGTAAATAAATAACAGCCTTGATATATTGATTTCTGTAATTTATAGTTCACTAAAATGTATGCAGCCAATTCTATGTACTTTTTCCCCCTTTTGCCTCAACACAAGAAAATAAAGATTGATAATTCATTATGTATGGACTTAAGACCCAGAGTGTAAAAAAAAGCGCTAGACGCTAGTCGGGCGGCGGATAGAAGTCTAGCGCCTAGGGAGCCTAGGTGGAGCATAAACGGAGTCTTAAAAATATATCCAATTTTATGTATAATTCCCATAATACATAACTATAAAGTCTATAAAACGATATTTAATTTTTTTTAACAAATATGATATTTAAACTTTAAAGTAATTCAACAACAATAATCCAATAGAATTTATAAATCAACTAAAATATAATACTTTAACAAATATTGCATTGATTCATATACTATCAAATTATGAATTGGAAGATTTCCAGTCCCTAATTTTTTTGTAGTAAGAAAATTATTTATATTCGGTTTCACTTACACTGAACTCTGGACTCGTCGTTGATACTTTCACTAGTCGAGTCATTTTTTATTAGAGTTAAAAAATCTAGGCGCCGTTTAATCCCAACACCGCTAGATCGCCGATTAGCCAAAAATTCAGCGTCTGGTGTCCACTCCAGCGGCCGCCAGAGGATTTTTAGAACACCGCTTAGACCATCTCTAGCAAGCAGCAATTTTTTATTGCGAGATGAATTAAGATCAAATGGGAATTATTTCCTAGGGTGAGTCCGTAAGAACTAATTTTAGCTGTTGGAAAATAAGTTTTAATCCTAGATCCGTGAGACGAAGCCCCAGAATGCCAAACCCGTTGACCCGCTTGAAAAGCCCAAAATTAAACCCAAAAGCCAAAACCCTAAACATAAACCCAAGGCACCAAAAATCAGCAGCCACTTTTTTATCTCTCTCTCTCTCTCTCTCTCTCTCTCTCTCTCTCTCTCTCTCTCTCTCTCTCTCTCTCTCTCTCTCTCTCTCTCTCTCTCTCTCTCTCTCTCTCTCTCTCTCTCTCTCTCTCTCTCTCTCTCTTGGAGTAGTCATCCCCACGCCACACAATCTCCATCGCAATCTCATGAGCGGGAGTGCTCCACCACAACACAAACTTTTCCACTATCCCTTGTCTCACAGTTAATTTGTGAATCAGTATGCTTTCTACCATTACAAACTAAAAAGCTGAAGGTAATACCAAGAAGAAAAGAAGTAGTAATCGTAAAGAGCATGACAATGAAGCTAACCATATCCTCGATTATTTTAGTAATTGTTTGAATAGTTTTGTATTAAGCGATATTATTGTTGTAGTTTTTAAATTGATATTTACGTAATTAGTGAATGAAATTTTTGGCCAAATTAAATGTCGCCAAATTAAATGCGATACTTTGTTATTAAAAAGTGATCTTTGTTAAGTAAAAAAATAAGATACTTTTCACAGATTGTCCCATTACAAAAAAATCATGTAATATTACCAAAAACTACCACGAGAGTCATGTGATACTTTGTTTGTAAAAGGTAATACTATAAGCACAAAAAATGATACTTTTAAGTAAATAAGTGATACTTCAATATGAAAGTATGTTAAAAGTGATACTCAGTTATGTGATACTTTTAACACAGAAGGTGATACTTTTAACACAGAGAGTGATACTTTTCACATGAAAAGTGATAATTCTATATGAAAATTATTTATCAGAAACAAATGAACAAATTAATACTATTAACATGCAAACTGATACTTTTCACAGGAAAATTGATACTGTTAAACACAAAAGGTCATACTTTTAACATGAAAAGTGATACTTCTATATGAAAGTATTTCTCATAACACAGAAAATATGTTAAAAGTGATACTCAATTATATGATACTTTTAATACAGACAATGCTACTTTTAACTTGAAAAGTGATACTTCTATATGAAAGTATTTCTCATAACACAAAAATATGTTAAAAGTGATACTCAGTTATGTGATACTTTTAACACAAAAAGTGATACTTTTAACATAGAAATTGATATTTTTCACATGAAAAGTGATACTTAATTTTATATGAAAGTATTTCTCATAACACATAAAATATGTTAAAAGTGATATTCAGTTATAATTTTCGATTAGAGAGAGTTGAAATTGAAGAATCGCAACAAATCGGAGAAAAATTAGAGACAAATCGCGACAAAAGTTTCGGATGAAAATTCTCAATTTCGAAACATATAAAACAGGGGAGAAGAAGCAGGGTTTAAGGAAAGAGAAAAAAGGGATTTTGGGGTCTTGGGGGGATTTCAGCGGGTTTTGGGGCGGGTTTCAGTGGGGTTTGGGGGATTTCAGCGGGTTAATTAGTAAATGGGGCTCCGTCTCACGGAACTAGATCCGTGAGACGGTCTCACATAAGCTTTTGTGTTGATTTTAAGGGTGGTCGTGTAATTTTATATTATTTTGGATAAATCAAGAAGGACAAATTTGTAATCTCACTACACACGATTTTGTTTGATAGATTTCTTTCCAAGCAACAGTTATGGAAAGATGATTTCGCGGAATTGAAGATATAATCGAAAGCCCATGTTTTTTTTCTTTTTCCTTATTAAAGCCATAGGTTGCACAATCGGAAGATTGTTCTAAATAAGCATTAGTTGTATAGTAAATAATGGATGAACATTTCTAATGTGTACTTTTGAATTTGCATTATTGTATTATACCTATGCATGATGAATGTTCTAAATAAATATTAATTATATAGTAATTAATATACATGAACATATCAAATAATTCCATTAGTATATCAAACAAGATAGAAATAAGAAAAGCATAGGGTGAATACTCTAAATAAGCATTAATTATGTTGTAAATATGCATGAAAATATCTAATGTGTACTTCAGAATATCCATTAGTGTATCATACCTATGTATACAGTTTTTTTAAAATATTAATGCTCTCAAAGAATACTAAATATGCATCGAATCTCAAATTACATTAAGTTTTAATGAGCCTAGCAATTGTATTGTGTATGTTCAATCGAAACTTCAATTCCATCCATTTTGTTTGTGTTGTTGCATGAAGATCGGTTTCTTTTTGCTGAAGTTTTCTGTTTTTGATGCTTAATGAAATTGAGATATGTGAATAACCTTTACTTGCACAACTGAATCCATCTTCCGATATTCAAATTTGCAATATTTGGCATGGTTTGCAAATTTGGCATCTGCAATAAAACAGTGCACAAGATCGTAAGAATATACATTAAAAGTTTTAAGAATAGAGAGAAGGATGAAGAAAAAGAAATTGGTCCAGTTGCATCCGCCTCTAATCGATTTGTTCCTATTTTTTCACAATTTGATATAATTGTATGAAATCCAATCAATTAAGATATATTTCATAAACAATTGAAACCGATCCAAATGTTGTTTGTTTTCTATATCTAGTCATTTTACAAATTTACCCTTTTTTTTAATAATTTAAGCAATAAATAATTATTATTTAATATTAATCTGGGATGTTGACTCATTAATATCATCAATGGCTTGGATTAGTCCCTACGGATTCACCTTGGAAATTGGTCTCATAGGTAGGGATGTCAATGGCTCGGGTATAGGCTGGGGTTGCCTGGACCCGAGACCCGACCCACTAAGAAAATGTATTACCCATACCCACCCCGACCCGTCTCATCTTAGACCCATACCCGTCCCGACCCATACTTGTGTCTAGCGGTTAAGACCCGTTAGACCCGCCAATTTTTATATATTTAATTAGCCAAAATTGTATGATTTTAATTCAAAATTGTGCATTCAAAACTTATAATATTTATATAATTGTAGATATTATATGAATTTTATGAAATAAACACCAACATATATAAATTAAGAGTTCTCGAATAACAATATATTCACTATATATATAAACTAAAACAATAAAAAAATAAAAAATAAATTAAATGGGTCGGGTGCTATCATACCCGATACCCGACTCATACCCGCTCGGGTCTAAAAATCAATACCCATTACCCGTCCCGTACCCATTCTTTGGACCCATACCCGCCCCAAATGAGGCGGGTCTGGTTCGGGTCCGGGTAAAACACGGACCCATTGCCATCCCTACTCATAGGATCCACCCCTTTAGTGAAGATTCTGATTTATTTAGTGCAGAATCTGCACCCTATTTTCAACAATTTGCACTAAATCTTGCATTAAAAGGGAACATTCCATAATATTCCATTTTAGTGAATACTTTAATACACTGAAATTATTAAGTTAAAATGAAAAGAAAAGAAAAAATTTAGCGTAGCTATAATGCTGTGTCATTTATGACGCATAACCTTGTTTGCATCTTCAAAATCTCTTGGGACTTTGGTGTAGTGTCGGAGCAAGTTTTTTGCTCCAAATTGAAGATAAAACACTCTCTTGGAAATATTCTTAATGTCATTTAATTGCGACACAATTTTATAATTTTGTATCCAAACACGAAATATGTTTTTCTTTTCTTTTCTTTTTTAAACTCAGAATTTACAATATTGACAATGAAATTTCTTTTTCGTCTCTTAAAAGAGTGGAAACAATCAACATCATGATGGATTAATTTTATGATTTGTTGGCTGATTCTCAAGTGTGCCAACAAATCTATATATATATAAAGAGAGAGTTACTTATAAATAGTAGTATAAAAATTTTCCCGCCCATTTCACCTTTCTAAATCTAGAAAATATTAAATTATTATTAAAAACTGATTGAGTAATAATATAAATAGTAATTTAATTATGTCAATAACTTGCAATAAAAATGCTAAGATTAATTTTGGGTAATATTATTCTGAAAACTGAATTATACTTTCCAAATTTAAAAAAGTATAATTTCTTTTTTTTAGTAAATCGAATTTTCACTATCAATATAATATGAGTAAGCTCTAATTATAAAGGTAAAATTATTTTGACAATTAGTACTTCCTTAATTTAAAAACTTAAGTTTTTCTATTTTCACGTCACTTATAATTTAAAAAATTATTTAATGATCAGAATACTATAAAATAAATCCAAATGTTATTTGATAAGACTGACCAAATGAAATTAAAAACTTAAAATACAAACTACATAAATAAATTTAAGAGAGCACAGTAAATTTATAAAATATTCAAAAATTCTAAGATTATCCAAGAATTACAAAAAATATATAAATAAATAAAAATTTATGAAATAAATCCTAAAAATTATCAAATAAATCGAAAATTTATTTACAAGTCTTTTAATAATATGAGAAAATGTAAAAAATATTAAAATAAATAAAAAAAGTTACTATAATAAAAATATAAATCATTAGATAAATTTAAATATAATCAATTTACATCTATATTTATTCTAAGATTTTACAAATTACCAAATAAGATGTCAATATTTAAATGAAAAACTAGGATATACAAATTATTTAATACATCATACTTTTCAAATTTTAAAAATTATAATTTCGTATTTCCAGTAAATTTATTTTGTACCTTGAAATAATTTGGGTAATTTTAATGATTAAAATAAAAAATGTTGTTTTATACTTTTTTAATTTAACAATTAAAATTTATTATTTTGAGTAAATTAGATTTTTCACATGTTCAAAATTTGTAGGATTTTAGACATAATGTGAATATGAATTTAATAGTTACTAATTTTATTTTATTTTTCATAAATATTAGTATTTTTGTTTAATTTCTTAAGAAAAATCATAATTCTCAATGTAAATGTATAACCAAATATCTGGTAATTGTCAAATATGAAAAATGCAAGCAGCATATTATACGGTTCGAATAATATAATACAAGCATGGGGCCTAGAGAACAAAATTACAATTTCAAAATAAACTTAAAAAAATATAAAAATATATAATATATAACACAAAATTAACAAAAAATATTCAAATCTAAATATTGATAAAAAAGATTTACATATATTTGGATTTGCATTACATAGTGATTATAGAAATAAAATAGATATACATATATTGTGGATTTTGTAGAAATAAATGTTATATATACTTTTTGGATAAGAAATAAGTAAATATTGATTATATAAAATTATATTTTTATTTGTTCTATTCTTTAGGCTACATTTATTTGTTAATCTAAAATAATAAAAAAAAATTATTATTCATTCATTTCTGTCCAGTAATCTTTTTCAAATAATCAAGATTTAAGTAAATTGATATTATTATTGATAAATCAAATGACACTACGATTTTATTTATTAAAGTAACATGTATAGTATTTTATTGGTATAAATCTTAACTGTCTCTATTGATCTAATTTAATTTAGTTGTGGAAAATCATTAATTGTGAACATATATTTTTTTAAAATTTTAGACAACTCAACAAGTATTTTTAATAGATGTATAAATTTGCTTCAAATATAGTATCAATTTATATTTTTCTCATTTTTCTAAAATATAATCAATTTATCTTTTTCTTCCCATTTTTCTACATTTTTCATTTATAGTTGGATGTTTAACATGATATTTTGTAAAAATGTATGAAATTATTGTAATGATTATTATTTAATAAATCCAATATTATTTTGTTCGGTCACTATATGTCAACATGTACCCCTTTTTCCCGTTCAAAAGACGAGGCGGGTCTGAGTCTTGAGACGCCCATCATGTCCCACATCTTTACAATTCCTACAATATATCATTTTTTAATATCAGAATTATACAATACTTTATTATATTACACTCCGTGCATCGTACGGGTGATATACTAGTTATCAGTAAAGCTTATTAAATTTAATATCTTCCACATAATTAATGTGAAGAATCTTTGGAAGTAAAATTGGTTATCAGCGCCCATTTCTTGGACTCTAATCTGCGTGAGCGATCCCCAGTTAAAGTTTATTGAATTTAGTACTAAGTAAAATTGAATATAATATTATTAATACATGTTATCTGTTTGGTGAAATATTGAGGTCGTTGGTCTGCACCAAGGGTCGTGGGAACTTAATTTACAATAAATAAAGAGATCAATGAAGAGAAAATTTCACTTTTGCCCCATTGCCCCATTTATCCATTATCACGATGATTTTAGTCCCATGTCTTGAAAATAGTCCCATAGATTTTTTTGTCTTACTAATGGTCCCACCGTTAAAAAATTAACGGTTAAACCTGTCAAATTGAAAGTCAAACATGCGATTTGGAACTAAAAGTGAGAACAATGGGACTAAAATCATCAGATGCTCAGTCTAATGGGACCAAAAATAAATTTTTCTCTAAAAACAAAATATAACTAATATCTATTTTAAAAAATATATTATCATTAAAGTTACTATTTTTTATTTATTATAATTAAAATATTGACAAGTAAATTAAATGATAAAATTTATAATTCAACTTATATAAAATAAATATTCTGGAAAATAATTTTTAAAAATAGATGTTAATTATTTTTTTTTTTTGTGAATGTATAATACAAAAAAAAAGATTCAATACATGTATTATTTATTTTAATCAGAAAATTAACAAAGTAATTTAAATGATAAAATTTATAAATCAAGTTATAAAATCTAAATTTTCTGAAAAAATAACTTTTAAAAGTAGATGTTAAATAAATTTTTATTTTGTGAATGTGTAATACGAAAAAAAATGCATGCATATAAAACCCAGTGCATGTATGTGTATATATGTAAAGTTTAATTTTTTTTGGTCTCTATGTTCTTGCCCCAGGATACCGATCTCATATAGAGCTATCAAAACGGGTTAGGCCCGATGGGCCACCCCGCCCCGCCCGCCTTAAGGTAGGAGAGTGGGTTAAGTATTTAGTAGCCCGCCAAGGATGGGCCTAAACGGGCTAGCCCCGCGGCCAGACGGGCTTGGCGGGCGGGCGCGTGGGCTAGCCCGCCAGAAATAGAAAAAAAATAAAAAAAAGAAAAATTAGATAAAATAGACAAAAAAATACTATAATTGATATTTTGTATTTTTATCTCCTATAAAAGAGTATATAATATTTTTATAAAATATGTATTTGTTATCAATTAATATATTTCTATCATTAAAACTAATAATATGAATAAAAAAATATGTTTTTTAATTTTTTTAATTTTTTTATTTTTGGCTGGCCGGCCCGCCCAACCCGCAACCCAAGGCAGGATGGGTTGGGCTGAGGTTTTCTCGGCCCGCCACCTCGGCGAGCCAGCCAGCCCCGCCCCGCCAAGTGGCGGGTTTTGGCGGGCTGGAGGCCGGCCCGTTTCGACAGCTCTAATCTCATATAACCAAGTGCATATATGTGTATATATGTAAAGTTTGATTATTTTATTTTTTTGAGAAAATGTAAAGTTTGATTTAAAAACATAAAAAATAAAAATATAATATTTAAAAATGAAAAATAAAAAAATGTGAGCTAGGTTAACATTACTAAAATATTTTTAATAGTATTTATAATTTAACTATACTAAAATATTTTAATAGTATTTTTCTAATTTTTTTAAAAATAAGTCCTATATTTAAAAATTATGAAATTATTTAATATCGTAAAATATTTCTATTTTATTGATAGTCAAACTACATATATTTTTCAAAATCAAAAAGTGATTTAAACTTAAAAAAATATAGGAAAAATATTTAAAGGATAGAGATTTTTTTTAGTTTTCAAGTGGGACATTCATAATATTAATTTAAATAAATAACGCAAATTATAAAATTTAAAATAATTATTATCATCAATAATATTAAATTTAACCAAAAAAAAAGAATAATGAGACCATTTTTGGTGAAACTTTTAACTTTGGAGTCCTATGGGACTATTTTTGTCGTTAAAAATTTAACTTCGATGTCCTATGGGACCATTTTTGTCATCATAACGGTTTCCGTTAATTATTTAACGGAAGTTTCAGTTTTCCAGTCATATGGGACTATTTTTGGTGAAAAATGTCGATTTGAGACTAAAAGTGAGTCTAATGGGACAAAAATCATCAGAGGATAAGTCTAATGGGACCAAAAATGAATTATTCTCGATCAATTAACATATAAAATAATTTTATAAAGCGACTAAATTAAATAAATTTACAAAATAATTATTAAAGGGAAAAAATAGAAGGAAAAAAGAGAGACGGTTCTTGAGTATATTTCCAAGGTTTCTTGCATAAACAAATGGTTTGCGACACAAAAACATTTTGAGTTTGTGAGGCTAGCTAGTTCGGCAGGCATATAAAATACACAAAGATTCCATTTATGATTGAGAGTTACAAAATTAGCTTCCCCAGATAAAACCATCAGGCTATTCTATTAAAAAAAACACCATTATTTTTAATATCAATTCCTAAAATATGTTGGCATAAATCAAGTGTTGTATGCGTTGTTTGGTTTTCGCGAAAAACGGACAGAATAACGGGACATATATGTAAGTCGAGGCGAGAATTAGATTTTTTATTCGCAAGACGAAATTTTTCCGTACAAAAGATGGTTCAGGCAATCGTCTCTAAGATACAACGACTTTCAAGTTCGACTTAGCAGCACTTGCAAAAGCCGAACTTACAGCGAACAAAAACGTATTCAGAACTTTCGAATATTCAGAAAGGAAAGACATATACAATATGCTGGAAATGCAGATGCTTAGATGATTTTCTGATACGAAAATCAAGTCTGGGGGTCTGTTTATATAGAGTTCTAGATGCATGTTCAGAACAAGCGCATCCCTTGGTTCGGATCGATCAGGACTGTCAGATCGTGCCTTGTGACCAACAACCGCGATCTGATGGTCCAGATTAGAACCATCCAAAGGTATACAACCCTTAGTACGCTGCAAAATGCGCCTCTAAAGCGCCCAATGTGACTATGTGTGACGTGCGCGGGCCTGGGCTAAGCTCGGACGGTGCTCCGCACTGTCCTCGGTGCTATTTAAGCTAGCCAAAGGCAAGTCAAAATTGACTTGATCCACTAGGGTGTACTATAAGGAGCTCCACTTGATTACTCCTTATTAGTGGTGAAGCTCTATATAAACTAGTTAAACATTTAATATGTTTCTTATGTTAGATATGACTTTCCATATTCTCACCATTTATATTCCTTATATAAAAGGCATTTAAGTGACTAACTTTATGCATAAATTTCTCATTCACCCAAAATTGATTTTGAGAAATTCAAAATGCTAATTTCATTTACCTCGAGTGTAAATTAAGATTACATCATTTATTTTTCGAAACTAATAAATGATCCCACTTAAATAATTGATTAAAATTGGGTTAAAACCCATTTTATAAACCAATTGCCAACATCAAGAACCAGAACACTCCCTGTAAACAGGAGGTTGGAAGCAAAACATAGGGATAATATAAAAACTAATGATCATGTTTATCCTAATTACAAAATATCAGTTGTCTTTCAAAATTACAAATACCCCCTTGAGATTTGTATTTACGTAACAAATATTCCCCTCTTAAAGCCTCACGAGGGTGCAATTTTATAAGTTAAAAACAAATATTGGGGAGAAATTTGTAGTTTTAAAAGATAATCAAATTTTTTAAATTAGACTACACCTCATGAGTAATTTTTTGTAATTAATACAACACAAAAACTCTGTCATCGGACCGTCTAACGGTCGACTGTTAGACGGATCTCGACCGTGGATCCGTGGCATTTTCATAATATTAGCAAAGTGGTGTTTTAGTAGTTTTCGGGGAGCACATGTATTAGCGATCCTTCTAAAAACGTATTAGTCGTCCTTCTAAAAAGTATTATGATTCTTCTAAAATGTTTTAGTAGTTTCCTAAAGAATTTTTAGTATTCTCTGAATATACTCCCAAAGTGTATTAGTAATCCCTCAAAAAGTATTAGTAGTTTATCGAAAAAGTATTAGTAGTTCCTTGAAATAAATTAAAATTTTCTCCGAAATGTATTAAAAGCAGTGTTCTAAAAACCGCTAGGCGCTAGTCGGGCGGCAGACTCGGGCCTAGCGCCTAGGCAAGGACTAATCAGGGATAGGTGGTACCTGGGCGGGGTTAAACGGGCCTAATCGGAAGAATAACCTAGGCGGACAAGTGAGGCCTAGTGCCTAGGCGGGGATTAATCGGGGCTAGGCGGGGATTTTTGGAACAATGATTAAAAGTCCTTCTGAAAAGTATTGGTCGTCCTTCTAAAAAGTACTAGCAGTTCTTTTGAAATGTATTAGTAGTTCCCTAAAGAATTTTTTTAGTATTTATCATGAATATACTCCCGAAATGTATTAGTCGTCCTTCTAAAAAGTATTAGTAGTTCTTTTAAAATGTATTAGTAGTTTCCCTGAATATAATTAAATTTTTATCCCGAAATATATTAACAGTCATTCTGAAAAGTATTAGCCGTCCTTCTAAAAAGTATTAGCAGTTCTTCTGAAATGTATTAGTAGTTCCTTGAATATAATTAAATTTTTCTCCCAAAATGTATTAACAAGTCCTTCGGAAAAGTATTAGTCGTCATTCTAAAAAGTATTAGCGTTTCTTCTTAAATGTATTAGTAGTTTCTGAAGAGTTTTAGTATTTCTCATGAATATACTCCTGAAATGTATTATTTTTTCTATAGGAAAAGTATTAGTAGTTTTTCGAAAAAGTATTAGTAATTTCCTAGAGAATATTTTAGTAGTGTTCTGCAACGTATTAGTTTTTCTTATAAAATGTATTAGTATTTCTCCAGAAAAGTATTAACTGATACTAAAACTTGTATCATTTAGTGCAATATTCATTCTTCATACCACCTGAAGAAAAAAATAGAGCATCATCACCACGAGCCATCACCAACCATCGTCATTTTTCCTTTCACGTTGGTGTTGTCCATTGATTAAATATTTGAAAAAAGAAAATCTCGTTCTTCTCCACGTCTAATTCATGGACATTCAACAAATCTCGTCCTTCTCCACCATTTCCACGTCTGATTCAATCGAAAATCTTTTCAATTGGAAAATCCCGGGAAACCACACTCGGATTTGCTGAATCGGGTGGAGGAGACAAGAACGAAGGTGTCGTAGTCGCCGACGAAGCAGTCGTGAAAGAAGAGGCAAAGGGCGGCGACGGTAGTGGTGTGGGGACGAGATCTGTTTGTTGAATTATTTTTTCGCGGATACAGATCAGGCTTGCGAGATGGGTAGGATAATTAGACCCATCTAACGAATCTAGATTCATTAGACGGTCTGACATGAGACTAGCTCTTAATACAAAAACACATGAATTGGTCCTCTTAATTTTATTACAAATCCCATCATGGATTTGGGCATCATGGATCGATACTTAATCAGGAAGAGACAAAATTTGCCTCTAAATTTAATTTGTATAATTCTTGAGCTCGACTTGAATAAAAATATCATGGTACAGATGCTAAAAGATCACACAGACCTTTGAATCTCTAATGCTTACGATGACAACGGAGCAGAGCTAATAGATCCTAAGCCCACTAAGCACGCAATGAAAGATCAAATCGCCGTCTCAGATACCAAGCATGAGAATAGCCTGGTCAGTCACTTTGGTGAGGGGGCCTCATGTGCACGATTTGGTAAGACGAGCTAGAAAATCAACGACAACCTAGATAGGATGTCATGGCAGACAAATTTCCCACTTGTCAACCATGCAAGCCCAGGAATATGTGTCCCACTAGCATTGTAGACTTAATGGTTGTTGCTCCACTAATTGTACTAGTATAAATAGAACTCATTTATTATGAAAAAAAGACTTTTGTAGTCTTAATAAATATTCTGTAATAAATGCTCCTTGTTGCCAACCGACTTATGTTCCAGCTCTCCGACTTAGGTTCCAGCTCGTCATCTTTAATAAAAATATAATATTTTACAGTTCTTATTTCACTTCGAGTTATTTTACTATTTCATCCCAATCTTAATCATGCTATGCATGTTGTTGACCGAAACGAGCGTCAACAGTTTAAATCAGCACCTATAGGAAAATAAGCCCAACTACAATGTTGCATTAAAATTTAACCCCCTAACCAAATCCAACGATTTTTCGCGTATTCAACGTAACCCTATTTTTTTTTTTATTCTTTTCTCTCTTTTTGAAGAAAATTGATGAAAGTCCTTCAAAAAAAAAAAGAAAATTGATGAAGTACGAACAGTTACATCAACATCTCCACGATACGACAAGATTGTAGTATATTTCCACAGACCGTTCATTCTTTCACAATTGTCTGAAAATCGGAGCACAGAGTCTTGATGGACCAATCTAATTTAGTGGTCACATACCCTAGGCATTAATTGAACGCCCAGATTTTCTTTCTAAGGTACAACATCCAATGCTATATGTACAATAAATATTATTGTATAGTGTTTGAATGTAGTAGGGCCATGGTTCAGTTGGCATGGCACAAGTTGGAGATGGAATATACGAGCCACAAATTGCAGATGAGAGATAAAACTCTTCAAGTTTTCTATGGCCTGACTTTGGTGGAGGAGATCATGGTGGGGTGTATTAAAAGTTCTTGATGCTCTATTTTATACTCTGGGAAAAAAGTCATTTAGGACAAGATATTGGGTCTACCAACTGGAAAATTCTCAATCTTTAATTTTCTCCCCAGGAGAAAAAATAAAAAAATAAAAATGCATTTAGTGCCATTGAAGAAATGTAGGTTTGTCACTACAAAAAAACCTTCATGTTTATCAACATAATTTATGACAAGAATGATTTTGTCATTTAAATTTTACTGATTATCATGGAATAAAAAATTTTGTTTTTCCCAAACTATCTTTGACTAATACTTGACAAATGAGATTTTAGGTACTTACCATCAATTTGTGTTTTGTTGATAAAACATAATTGCGTACAATTATTTTACATACACTTTATAGTTATCTTATTACTTACCTATAGATTTTCTCAAAGTATATTAATTTTTGCTTGTAGTGTGTATAGATTGGTTCTGGTTCAATATGCTATTGTTCTTAGATATAGAAATTAAGGTGTCACCGCTTGTTTTTAATTCTCAATACGCCATTTGGTGGATTAACAAGCAAAAGTAAATTTTGAAGGAAAAGAAATTTATTCTCTCTAAAACACAAACTCATATCTCCATTTTCCCTCCTTCCTTTTTTCTCGCTTCCACCCCCTCCGGCCTTCTTGATGGGCGGCCCATGATGTTCGGTCGCTAGCGGCGACTAGCAATGGTGGGTGACATTTGGTTGCAGGTCGACTCTCCGATTCGCGAGGTTTTTCTTCTGTGACTTAGATCCGGACTTTGGGAGTTACTTCATGGAGGCGGGTCAGAGGTGGCTAGCAGCGGGTTAGTATCAGGTGGTGGTGATGGGTTGTGGTAGTAGAGATGGGTGAGGGAGAGACTGATTTTTCTTTCTCCTTTTTTTCTGTAGTGAGTTTAATTTTGTTGTTGTTTTCTTGTTTTCTTTTTTGTTGGTATCTTTGTTTTACCTGTTGATTTATAAAACTCATGGGCGGGTCAGTAGTTTCTGTCTTGCAGTGCGTGATGTAGCTTATATCCTGATTGTTTCTATTGTGGGCCTCCCTTAGGGAGTGCCTAGTCCTCCTCCTGGGAGTGGTTTAGTCTCCTGTGTAGGAGTGCTTTGTTTTTTTCTTTTGTTTTGTTGTTCTTTTTTTGTTTTTTATGTCTTGATTTTCTCCTCGATGAGTAATTATTTTCCTTTCGTGTGGGGCGTTTTCCTTGATATATATGTTTGTTCAAGGTGGCATTTATGTCAATCGCGAAGAATTTTGTTATTGAATTTTGAATATATTTTCTATCGTTTCGTAAAGGAAAAAATAAAGGAAAAGAAATTTGAATGTGTGTCTAGATCGATAAGATGAAAAATGTAGTGATTACGATTGATATAATATAAATAAATTTGTTATGGAAATGCTCCACGATTGGGTATATATTTATTTAGAAAAACCCTATCCATAGATCGGATGGGATCTTCTATTTAAAACCGTATTTCATCTCTTATTCCAACCATGTGGATAATTGACACGTGTATTACACTTATCATGTTAGAACCCCACAATTTATGCTTGATTTATCTTGAAAATAAACATGGTAAGTGTAATACATGTGTCAATCATCCACATGGTTGGAATAGAAGATGAAACACGGTTTTGTAATAGAAGATCACATCCGCCCATATATAGATTTAGATTTAAAAAATTAAAATCTCCCTTATCTTTGTGAAACATGATTTGAAATTGATATATTAAGGCATTTTGCTTGTACTTTCTCCCAACATCGGAATTTCTTAGTATTATCAGATTGATAGGGTAGCCCGCTTCATTTGGAACACTTTGTATGGATGTATTTCCAAGTCCAATTTCAGCTTTTAGTGTTGGAAAATGAATTTTCAAACTTTATTGGTTTTGTGTGAGAATTGGGAATATATTTGGTTTGTTGTTCAATTTTTATTTGAAAATGAGAATATGTTTGGATATAGTTTTTCAAATGTATTTTTGACATAGGTTTGCGTGATTGTAGTGTATTTTTACCTAGATTTGCGTAATTGGGATGAAAAATTGTTTGCTTGTGTTTTCAAATGAATATTTTCCATAAAAAATTGAAAATTGGAAATGACTTCCTTTCTATTGAAAACTTTTTAAACAAACATAAACTCATTTTTCGGAATAGTTGGAAAGTGGAAAATGGGTCTTGGAAACACAACCATACAAGGCTGTCGTTCCATTTTGAGAAATATGGTTAACATAAATTATGAGAACATTGCATTTTTTCCCTGCCATTTTCGAGTAAAAATTAACATCATTGTATAAGTATTATTATCAACCAACTATAATCATCTACCAACAATTAATAAATTATAAGAGGAAAAATTAATGAAGCCCCAAACTATCGTGATTTTCTACATTGCCCCTAAACTTTTTTTCTCGTAACCCCCTCAATTACACGAAAATTTCTACGGTCCCATCCCATCCTCCCCCGCCGTGAATATTCGGCCGATTCGCCGATGGGTGGAAGAGATGAGACTGTAGAATTTTTCGTGTAGTTCAGTGGGGTTAAGTAGAAAAAAAGTTTTAGGGATAATATGAAAATCATGCATAGTTAGGTGGTATATTAAAATTTCCTCTAATAGTTAAATCAAATTTAAAATTTCATTTAATTCTTCCTCAATTTTAGATTTACTAGCTTATATAATATGTTATAATTTCATTGATTTTGTCAAAATGGTGTTTCGATTTGTTGGATTCTTGATTAGGGATGGCCCGACCCGCCGCGGGGCACGGCGAAGTCAGTCGGCCCCTCCTTCCCCACATAAAATAAATTTAAATAGAAAAAATAAATAATTTTTTTTATTTTTAATATACTTATAAAATATTCTTTACAAAAATTATTAAATATATTAAAAAAACATAGGCGGGGCGGGGCAGGGCAGGTACTCACGGGTCGTGTCGAAATTGTCATCCCTATTCTTAACAATTCTATTGCTTATGCATCGAATAAAAACAATCATATAGTGGAGATGAATGTTATTTCTATATTTGATTGGATTTTCAAAGTTTGTATTCTTTATTTTGCTTTAAAGAAATATTTATTTTAGTGTCTAAATATTTTTCAGAGTCAGAGTAATTCGTTTGGAAATCATGCATAATAACTTGTGAAATTATATAACTATGATTTAATTTAATAATTTATTTGTATACAAATGCACAATAAGTATAAATATAAAAATCTATGAAAATTTTAATGTACCCCCTGAACTATGCACAATTTTTGAAACCAACCCCTAAACTATTTTCTTCTATTTAACCACCTAAACTACATAAAATTTTCTATGGTGCCCTCTTCTTCTCCCCGCCAATGGAATATTCCCATCGAGATCCGTGGCGGGAGGATGGGATGGGACCGTAGAAATTTTTGTGTAGTTGAGGGAGTTACGAGAAAAACATTAGTTTAAGGGGCAATGTAGAAAATCGCGTATAGTTTGGGGGGTTTATTAATTTTTCCTCAAATTATAAAGTGCTAAACAACTATTATGAAATAAACAACTATGTGTCTTCAATATGACTAGAACTCAAAGTCGCGAAACTACATTGTCCCTTTTCCAAAATAAAAATGCGTTTTGTCACTTGTGTTTTTTGGTAGCATTATTTCATTCTCGAGTATCGATCATCAATTTTAATATTTATACTAATATTATGTTTTATGATAACCCCATTGACTACAATAAACTAATATTGATAAAACATATATACAGTTGAAAATATCTTCCACTAATTATAACACGCAATATTTACGAGACATCTAATAGAAATTTTTTATCAAATGCATAACATCAATTTGTTGGAATTGTTTGTTTAGTAAAATGGTTGTTGATCCGATTTTGACCAAATAATTAAGTGGTTTCCATTAGTGAAAAATGAAATTAAATTATTTGTAAAAATTCTACTAAGCGAGTAGATGAGAATAGCATTTGGAATTTCTCAAAATCAATTCTGGGTGAATGAGAAATCAATGCTAGAAGTAAGCCACTTAATACAAGTAAATTGTATGGAAAATGGAAAAATTTTGTCCATCCCACATAGGATAAAGAGGCAAAGTTTGCACACTATATTTGTCCCAAGTTGGACTTGTGGGTTTGGGCCCTTGGGGGCACCCAAGCTTTTAAAGCTGTGAGGATCTACATGCTTGTGGATTTGGTTCAAAGCACACACGCGCGCGCTGCCGCCGGCTCGAGGCTTGGGATTGGGCCCTTATTCTTTTTGGACCCAAAACCTATAAAAATAAATGTTTAATTAATATTTGAAATTAATTAACGGATTTCAACCTAGGAAGTATTCGCACCCGAGCACGAGCAGACGTACGGCCCGTGCGTCGGGTCATAGCTTTGCCATTTTGGTTCGCATCCACGCACGGGCAGGCGCACGAGCCGTGTGCCAGGTCGTGCGTCGATGCATAGTGCAGAACAGATGCTTCTGTTCGTTCAAAACCTGTCTTTTCGAGCCAAAAGAAGTGATCTTTCCATACGAGTCACCTGATGCCTATATAATTTGACCCCTGCAAATTGAAAAAACACACGAAATCATCGAGATAATTAATCGGTCATATTGCATTCGAGCATATTGACATATTCTCTCATTCATAGCTTGAAAGTCGAAAAACACTCTTTGTTCGTTGTGTTTTGGGGTTTGCAAGCCGCAAACTCGAAACCGAAATATTCATTGTATCTTAGGGACGTATGTCGGAACCTTTAAAGACTTGTATACGGGGCATTTTCATCTTGCGGAGATCGAATCAAACTCAGGCCTCGACTAAGCCTATACACTTATACACTTAGACATTTCTTTGAAACAGAAACAATACACTTTTTACCAACAATCGCAAGATAAAAAATTTGTTTTTGTTCAAGACGATGGCATCTATCTCGTTCACCGATGGTCATTTCTTTCCCGCTCACGGCGAAAAGTCACCCAAGTTCTCTGGCGCCGACTTTAAACGTTGGCAACAGAAGATGCTGTTTTACCTTACCACCATGGGGCTGTCCCGTTTTCTGAAGGACGATCCCCCCTCCATAGGCGATAAAGAAATCGACAACAACCGGAGAATCGCTGTGGATGCTTGGCATACCAACGATTTTCTGGTGTCAAAACTATGTTTTGAACGGGCTAGACGACACCCTCTATAATGTCTATAGCACGTTCAAAACTTCCTTGGAATTGTGGGATTCTTTGGAGAAAAAATAAAGATGTCAACACAAAGATATTTGTAGTCAGTAAATTTCTGGATTATAAGATGATTGACACCAAGACGGTGATTAGCCAAGTGCAAGAAATTCGAGATCATACTTCACGACTTAGTATGCGAATGGATGATTCTGAGTGAGTCGTTCAAGTGGGCTGCGATTAAAAATTGCCGCCATCGTGGAAAGATTTTAAGAACTATCTCAAGCACAAGCGGAAAGAGATGGGGCTTGAGGATTTAATAGTTCGACTTCGGATTGAGGAGACAACCAGAGGATTCCGAATGGAAATCGGCAAATGTGGGGTATGACCACACTTTGTAGAACACTGAAGTGGAGTTTTGTTGCATTTTTAATGTAACAGAGGTGTTGCCAAAAGTGTTGTAAACATCGAAACCACATTTGCATGAAGTGTTGCCGAAAGTGTTGTAACACTAAAGGCATAACCGTAACAAGTTAAGTCAAGTCTTAGTAAAAATGTGATAACACCAAAGGTTAGACACATTGTAAAAGGTGTTAATGAAGTTGTTGGAACTAAGGTGGAATCTATTAGAACGAGATTCTAACTGGATTGTTGGGACAAGGTTCTAACAAAATAAAATGAAAGTGGTCGAGAGCTATGAAAGTTCGATGATTTTGTGTTAAACAAGATAGCGAGAAGTTGGAAGGGGAATTTACTTTAGCAAACCACATAAAGGAGAATACCTTGAAGTGTGGGTGTGCTTTGGCTAGAGTAGAAACTTCCAAGAAAATAAATTCAGCATTTATGATATAAATGATGGTACGATCATTAAATCTGGAAAATATTGTATTTATTAAATGTGTCTTTTCTTGCAAAAGAAAGAGGTAAGTCTAGACATTTTTGTCGTGAGAAATAATACCATTAGACAAATTGATTTTGAATGGGGTCATTTTGGTTGACTACGTGAAGTCAAAGAAAAACCTTGCAAATCCGCTTACAAAAGGCATAAATCGAGATCAATTGTATAAATTGTTAAGGAGAATGGGTTTAAAATCCACAACGTAAAGAATGTTCATAACGGTAACCCAACCTTGTGAATTGGAGATCCCAAGACCTTGGTTCAATGGGACAACTAAGTTATGAATGTTCAACTGAACACTTGAAAAATGTGTTAGCTCATTCTCGATACATCCAAGTGAATGAAAACCTGCTAAATGTGGTGAGGTTAAGTTTAAGACTTTTAATGATTCCTATACCGAAAGGTGGAGTATGACAGGATACTCTTCAATAGGAGATCACATATATAAGTGAGAAGTAATGGCCGTTTCAAAGAAACACTTATGAATCTAAGATATGGTCCAGGGCGAAATGGACACCACGTGAGAACAACATGTGTTAGAGTTGTTATTGTGTAAGTAATGTTATCTCGGTTTACACAAACGGTTGAGTAGTTCAAGACATCGCGTCACTAAGCGGCTAGTAAATCCGATAGTATTTTATAGGGGTGTGCACAGTTGATTAACAAGCTGGACTGAATAAAACCGAACCGAGATTTTGGTTCGGTTTTCGGTTTTCATATTTTTAGAATTTCGGTTTTCGGTTCGGTTCGGTTTTGGGAGGCGTTAACCAACCGAACCGAAAAACCGAAATGTTTTTAGTTTTTTTTTTAATATATATATCATAAGTTGCTAATAGGAATAGCAATTCTCATAAAACAAAGCAAATTTTGCTTCTTAAAAATCGACAGAGGTTGAACCAATAACACAAAAAAAGCACTTTTTTGGTGAAGAAAATCACTTTTTCTAAAACTCTTAACCTCGTCTCTCTCGGTCCATCACGTTCGTCGTTTTCTCTCGGCTCTCTTGCTCTCTCGCCTGAAAGAAGTGAAAAAAGAAAACACTCAAACTCGGTCTCTCTCGCTCGATTGTAATAGGTGGTTCATGCATTTTGTAAGGTTTTTTTTTTTAGGTAATGGTTTTTTTAATGATGTATTGGACTATTATTGATTTTTTTAGGTAATGGTTTTTAGGTAATGATTAGAATGTCAATACTTTTTTTTTTTTCTAAATATTTGGTTGGTTCGGTTTATAACGAAAAACCGATATTTTGGTTCGGTTTTTAACCGAACCGAAATTAATAAATACGGTTCGGTTTCGGTTTGTGATTTTGACCAACCGAATTAGGTTAACCGAAATTTTTGTTCGGTTCGGTTCGATTCTGTTTGGCCGAGCGAACACCCCTAGTATTTTACTAAGGAAGGTTGAAAGCCACAAGCTACCTATCTCGATGCAATAACGATTCGCCGAGACTTTTAAGCTTAATCGCATACACGCATGCATTAATTTCATTCATGTGGGGATTGTTGGAATTGTTTGTTTGGTAAAATGGGTGTTGACCCAATTTTGACCAAATAATTAAGTGGTTTTCATTAGTGAAAAATAGAATTAAATCATTTTAAAAAATTCTACTAAGAGAGTAGATGAGAATAACATTTAGAATTTCTCAAAACCGATTCCGGGTGAATGAGAAATTAATGCTAGAAGTAAGCCACTTAATACAAGTAATTGGTATGGAAAATAGAAAATGTGGAAAATGAGAAATGCTCCATCCCACATAGGATAAAGAGGCAAAGTTTGCACACTATATTTATCCCAAGTTGGACTTATGGGTTTGGGCCCTTGGGGGCACCCAAGTTTTTAAAGGGGTGAGGACCTACATGCTTGTGGGTTTGGTTCAAAGCACACACGCGCGCACGCCTCCGCCCGCCCTCCGGCGGGCTCGGATTTTAACATGGGAAGTTTTTGCACCGAGCACGGGTGGACGCATGGCCCGTGCGTCGGGTCTTGCGTCAGGCAAACCTGTTCGCATCCGAGCACGGGCTGACGCACGACCCGTGCGTCGGGTTGTGCATCACGCCGTAGCTTTGCCATTTTGGTTCGCATCCACGCACGAGCAGGCGCACGGGCCGTGCGCCAGGTCGTGCGTCGATGCGAAATGCAGAACAGATGCGTCTGTTCGTTCAAAACCTGTCTTTTCGAGCCAAAAGACGTGATCTTTCCATACGAGGCACTTGATGCCTATATAATTCGACCCCTGCAGATTGAAAAACACACGAAATCATCAGATAATTAACCGGTCATATTGCATTCGAGCATATTGACATATTCTCTCCTTCATAGCTTGAAAGTCGAAAACACTCTTTGTTCGTTGTGTTTCGGGTTTGCAAGTGCTGCAAACTCGAAACTGAAATAGTCGTTGTATCTTAGGGACGTATGCCGGAACCGTTAACACTTGTATACGGGGCGTTTTCGTCTAACGGAGACTGAATCAAATTCAGGCCTCAACTAAGCCTATACACATACACTTAGCCATTTCTTTGAAACAGAAACCATACACTTTTTACCAACACAATCCTTTCCAACAAAACATTCAATTATATGTTTATTTTGCAGATTTGTTAATCTCACTACTAAAATATATTCTCTCAAAATAATTTCGTAAAAAATTATAAAAATATAACATCAAAATGGCCCTTAATTTTGGAACTTCAGTTTAATTGCCCAAAGTTGGGCCCCAAAAACTAAGAGATTGTATGATTTCTATTTCAATAGGTTCTTCCATTATTTATTATTCCAATTATAATGATCGGGTTTATTTTACTCAATCTCATTGAAAATATTTATTTTTTATTTTCTCGTTTGTCACTAAAATTATTTTTTTAACCATATATTCTCAATTTTCACACATATATACTCAATTTTCAATATTATATTATATATATATTGGGACCACTATTTTCACTGTATCTACAAAAATTATTATTTCCAAATTTAATTTTTGAAGTGGACTCCACTACCATTAATACACACAAATAATTATTTTCATATTAGATTTTCAAAATGGACTACACCATTATAATTTCACAATGAGATATTGTTTATTTTTTCTCAAATAACATCTCGAGTGGTTCTCACTATATACGGATGTCAACGGGCGGAGAAAATTAAAATTACCCCCATCCTCATCCCCTCGGGATTCTCTGTTCCCCACTCTAATATGTGGTAATATTATTTATGGCAAAAATTGAATGCTACTGTATTTTTTGGAATTAAAGATGTGACCTCCATTAATTAATAGTTTTATTTCTCCTTAAGTAAATAAACCTGGCTTTCAATTTGCCACATAACTCAGCTTGGATGTTTCTTGTTAATTGGTTATTGATTATATCCAATAATTATTGCAGTTGTTTGATGGTAGGAACTATCATACGATAATTTATAGGAGAAGTAATTAAGTATTTTTATTAGGGGATTTTTAAAATACCCACTATGGATATTGGAACTTTTTCTACCCACAAGTTTAAAAACTCTTTTCTACTATATATTACAAAAATGACCCTCTTTAACTTAAGAATTTTAAATTTGAATTAAGTAATCGTAAGTAATATTATATCGTGACATCATATCGTGGCATAACAAGGCATATCGTGCCACATTATATACTAGTATAATGTGGTATATCGTGTCACGTTATATATTAGTATAATGTGGCATATCATGACATATTGTGCCATGCGTTATATACTAGTATAACGTGGCATATCGCATATTGTATCATATTGTGCCAACGTTATATACCAAGATAATGTAATATATCGTGGCATATCGTACATGCGTTATATTCTAGTATAACGTGGCACATCGCGGTCATATCGTGCCACATTAAATACTAATATAATGCGACATATCCGTAAGTCCAAGCGCTACGATAATCAGAGGGGGTGAATAGATTATCTCCATCTTTTCTATTTCGCCTCTTTTAACAATCGAAAGCTCAAACACAATAATAAGGTGCGGAATGTAAACAACACACGCCGATTTAAAGAGGTTCAACCCACCTAGGGCCTAATCCTCTACCACCCCAAGATATCAGGGATGGATTTCGAAGAAAAAGAATTTTATTAATTACCAAAATTAATACAAATTCAACTTACAACACCTTGAAGAGCACCACACTCTTCTTCAACACCACCTTTGGAGATTACCACAATCTCCCTTTGAAGATCACCACAATCTTCCGACTTGAAGAGCACCGAACTCTCCAACACCACCTTTGGAGATTACCACAATCTCCCTTTGAAGATTACCACAATCTTCCGACTTGAAGAGCACCGAACTCTCCAACACCACCTTTGGAGATTACCACAATCTCCCTTTGAAGATTACCACAATCTTCCTTCAACGGCACCTTTGAAGATCACCACAATCTTCAATCTTGAAGAATACCAAATTCTTCAACACCTCAAGAGCACCACACTCTTGAAACACCTATCACCTAGATCACCCAAGTGTATTCTTACCACAAGAATACTCACAAGGATATCTTGTGTTTGGTTGATGAATTACAATCAAGATTACACTTTGAAAAATATTACAACTCAAAAGTGCAAGTGTAATCAAGAATGAAAGCCTAGACCTCAAGATGTGAAAGTGATAGTACTTAGGCTATTACAACAAGAATGTTGAAATGAATAACAAAGATTATGTGCTTGTGATATCTCTTGTTGTTTGTATCAAGTCTTGTATTTGATCCCTCAAGCTTTCATCTATTTATAGGAGAGCCTTCAAATTTGAATTCCAACATAGGCTCCTCCAAAGGCTCCTCCAAAGGCTCCTCCAACATAGGCTCCTTCATGGGCTCCTCCATGTTTTCTTTTGTCTACAAATAAGACAAAGAGATTAAAATAAATATGGTTGTCTCATAAGGATACAAAAATCAGATTATAGAACAATCCCACATTTTAAGGAAGAATGGTCTGCCGCACAACGGTTATATTTAGTTTTGTCAAACTAAAGCGGCACGGTCGCGCACAAAAGGACGTTTGAAATAGATCGAAAAATTACACGGGCGACCGGCCGAGGGGTGCTCGACCGGTCGACATCACCCTAGCCTGGTCGACCTCTCCAAAAATAGAACAGGGGAGATTTTGCACACTTGCAGTGTACCGGTCGACTGGGCGGCCGGCCGACCGGACGGTCGACGCCGATGCACGGTCGACCGCTTGAAATTTCTTCCGTCTCATTTTCTGCTTCAAAAACATCTTCAGTACGGGTTGCCCTATATAGGCACGGCCGACCACGAGACAGAAATGTTGTCCAATTTTAGTCGAAAATAAAACTTAAGAAATACTCCGAAAATTTAGTAAAAACATTTTAAACCGATCGAGAGTATTTAGACAACATTAGAAATATAGTTTCAATGTGAAAACCCATTGACATAAAATCTTTGAAAGTGTTGTCCAATATTAATCGAAAAAAGACTTGAGCAAATACTCCGGAAAATATTAAAACTATTTTAAATCATTTAGGAGTATTTGGACAACCTTTAAAACCATTGTTTTGGTATAAAACAAAATCATCAAAATCATGATAAAACCATTTATCAAACAATCTCCCCTTTTTGATGATTACAAACCAAAACAATTTTAATGAGGTCGATTTTGAAAACAAAACAATTTTACCGGTTAAAGAGAACTATCCGTTAGAGCGACAACATTCCATGCAATAAAAACACATGGATGGGAGTAGAGATATTCAAACACATATAGCAAATGCTCCCCTATCAACATGCACAACAAAGAGTTATATAGAAGAACTTAAACATAAGCTAAAATATTAGCTTTTCGATATTGAGCTTAAGTATCAATAACTTAAAAGCTCCCCCCTGTCAAAGATACATCATTAGAACCGTATATAAGTCCATACTACAACCAATGGACCATGATTCATACATAACCATAATACACCAAGTGGACTAAATATGATCCACAACTTATGGCTTTATGAAGCCATAGCTTAGCTTCTTTTCGTTAAGCTTATCTTAGCTTCTTTGAGCTAAAGAGCTTATAACCTGTTTCTCCCCTTTGGAATCATCAAAAAGAATGTTAGCACGATAAATACATCATATATTCTTATCAAAGTGCGCAAAGTAAACCGATGTATCGAGCCATTTGAACATTGAAGCTTTTAAACCAAATAGAAGAGTCGAATCATACGACTTGTAGAAGCTTATGAAAAATCATTTGATTTGCGAGAAAAACATGATCTCTATAAATATATGAGACTTTTGAAATCGAGAGAGTCGTGTAGGTGATGAATTTTTCATTGAAACGTTTTATCGAACACTTGGCGGGCGTAAAAATTGAAAGAGATATATATAGCCCTTGTAAATGAAATCAAGCCAAGTTTTCATCACCAAATGCAATATAACATATCAACAATCAATAAGCTCATCACAAATATATATGAATTGCATCAAGAAAATACATATAAGCCACAAACTCATGGTTCAACCCAATTGAGCTAACGATAGTGAAATTCTTACCATTCAATTGGTAAAGTCGAGCAATGATGATGATAACCGAGCTAGATAATCCCCAAAATATAAAATGTATGCAATAAAACAAATTTTGAGTGAAATTTGTGTGCAATTGCGAAGGGGACGAAAAATGGACAAAATAAGCCAAAATGGCGAAGTCCTGGAAAACAGAACTATTTTTAGCCAAAAAATCATCCAGGCGACGGTCCAGGGCATGGGCGACCGGTCGACGGCCAGGCGGCCGGCCGGCCTTGCCCTGGCCACCAGTGGTTCTTTTTTGTTTTGAAAATCCGAAATTTGATCCAAAAATCCGATTTTTCGCCCCTAAGTTTTAAAACGTGCAAAATGCAAACGTAGACCTCATTCAATATACATTATGTCATAATCAAGCTCGAAATGAGGTAAAATACTCGGCGGTTAACGATCAAAAAGTCGCGAGTTATCCTTGAGACTAATTAAACACATCTCAAGTTTTTGTTAAAAATCACAATCCCTTAAAAATATATCGAATCTCAATATGTTTAGTTCGATTATGACGAACCAAATTTTGAATACGAATAACCGTATAATAGATACCAAACTTGTTATCCCGAAAAATAAGAACATTTTAAAGCTTTGGATACAACAAGTCATAAGAAGAAGTGCCTTTCAAATATTTGAAAATTTCTTTTAACGGCACTTTATTGAGATTCGTTGGGATAGTTTTTGAAATCGAGCATATAGACATAATGCATATGGAATTTCGAGTCTATAGAAATAATACAAGAAAACATACCTCGAATTTGTTTGTCGACCGACATGCCTTTCTCAACCTTTGTCAATCTTTAGTCATAGTGGTTGAGATATTTCTTCTTTCTTCAATGCCTAACTCCTTCAAGAGTTCAATATAACCATCTTCTTGGCATTGAATAATTTGAAGTCCAAGCAAGAAATTGAGCTCCCCATCATGCTCATTTCAAGTACACATTGCATCAACTTGGAAAAAATATCTTGCACAAATATTCATTAGTAGTACCAAAAATATTCTCATAAATATGCACAAGTAAACAATCTTGCCCTTTTTCAAAAACAAAGAGAGTAGTATCAACTTTACCTCTTGTAGAATCATTTAGCAAAAATAGCTAAGTCTATCAACCGCACAAAGCCTTTTTTAAAAAAATTGGCCTAGAATTTTAAACTCCGATAGACTTCCATATGAATAAAACCATTTAGAAAATTAGCATCCATTTAGTAAAGCTTGAAATTTTCTTAAAACAAGAATGGGCAAGTAAAAAGCAAATAACTTCTAAAAGAGCTATGAGTGCAAATATTACATCAAAATCATTACCTTCTTCTTGAAGATACCTTCGAGCTACTAACCTTGCCTTAGTTCGACCAATGTTGCCTTGGTCATCGAGTTTGTTTTGAGTGCCCATTTTGCATTTATAATCGTTTGTGATGAAAGACATGGCATCAACTTCCAAGTATCATTTCCTTTTTAGCTCCTCTTGCGCTTCTAAAAACCAATCTTCATCTTGAAGCATCAATTTAGGAATTTGTCTTCTTCATCACTATTGGGCATCCAAATGATCTAAGGTGTTCATAATAGAACATTTACATCCAAATATTTGGAGTATTTTCTTTTCTACACAACTCAACAAACTCATTAAAGGCATTTCTTATATAAGCAAGAAAAATAGCCCAAGTGAAATAACATGCCTCAATTGTCAACCACAAAATATCTTGCAAAAAGAGCATAGTAGTAAGAGACACATATATATATATATATAGATCATGAAGCAAGAAACACATACTATGCATTTAGAATATCATCAAGAGACTAATAAATCATGCAAGTTCAAATAAGCTTAAGAAAGCTACAAAAGGTCTCTTTTGAAATTGAGAACTGATAGCATATAATTGAGACCTTATTTAAAAGAAGTATTTGAACAAAAGTTGACAAAGCAAATATGTGCAATCAAATATCGAATAGTGCCTTTCAAAAAATCTAAAAATCCTCTTAATGGCATTTGTATGAAATACTATGAAAAACAAGCACATAGGCATATGATAATACATATATCGAGTCTATAAGAGTAAGAATAACACAAGTAAACGTGCCTCGATAATTTATGCCTTTTCTTGATAAAAATGACGAAAATGGCCATTTGTGAAAATATGTAAATCCTACACAATTCTTAAAACAAATCTAGCACAAATCATAATGATAAAAGTGTAGGCTAAGAGATATCACAAGTAAGCTCATGCCAAAAAAAAAAAACCATAAGAGATGATAACATACTATAGTTTTCAAAAAATGCACAAGAGTTTTAAAAACATCATATAAGGTCTTTTTTTTAAAAAATTTAAAAGCACAAATATATATTGAAGACCTTAATTAAAAAAAAAATTTGAAAACTCATTTTGCAATAAAGACACAAATAAAAGCATGCATAATAACAAAATAAAATGCATATTTAAATAGGAGATACGGGTTACCAATTACGCCATTTCCATGGGTTGTGTCGTTCCCATTGTTGATGATATCTTCCCTTTGAGAAGTCACTTTGTTGATGATTACTTCTTTGATTGCTCCATTTCCAAGGTTTGTTGCTTTCCCATTGTTGAAAGTCTCTTCTTCTTTGAAAATCATCTTGTTGATGATGTCTTTGCCATTTCCAAGGATTGTGTTCTTCCCATTTTTGATTGTACCCTCTTCTTGGAAATTGGCTTTGTTGAGAATAGTTTCTCCTTCTTTGATCAAATGAAACGGTCATTTGATGCCTTCTTGGCGGTATGAATTTTCTTCGATCATTATTTCGCCGTGTACCTAATATGACATTGTTTTGTGGTACCCTCATATGTTTGGGTCCTTTGGGATTAGTCTTGAGACTTTTAGGTCTCCAACAATAATTAGAGCTATTTCTAGCCCGACAAGTATTTACCGTATGACCCTTTTTATCACAATAAAAACAAGTAATAATTTAGGAGCATAATGACCAATATGCATATTGACTTGATCCTTTTTCATATGATTAACAACATTAGGCTTATGATCAAGTCCTTTATCACAATTATGAATATCAACAATATTGGACATTTTATTGGTACTCAAGTTGGATTTTAATAAATCCTTTTTCATGCAATCAATATTCTCAACAAGAGTACTATTTTCTTTTTCAAGGTTTCTAACCTTGTCAAGTGTGGTGGTGTGAGCACATGATAGTGATTCATAAGAAGTAAATAAACTATCCTTATCATTTTTCAAAATATTGAATTCCTTTTTCAAATTTTTGTATTTAACAAGTAGGCTTTGGAATTCATTTTGAAGTTCATCATAATCATTTTGCAAATCACTATATTCATTTTGCAATTCATTGTCATAAGAAGTAGAAGGTTTAGAACTTACCTCGCTCTTCTTCTTCGATGCCCATAAGACATTTTTCGACTTCATCATCGGAATTTGTAAGAGGCTCATCCCATATTGTTGGATTTGATGTTGTATCCATTTGAGAAGTAGATGCTTTTGAGTTGCTCCTTTTATTAGCATATACTTCATAGATGGCTTCTAGTTTTTGCCATACTTCATGTGCCGATCGAATACCTTGAACATAATCAAATTCCAAAGTGGTAAGTGAACAATGTAAAATATTAAGAGCTTTACCATTTAAGGAGATGATTCTCTTCTCTTCATCATTGAGCTCTTTGAAGCCTTTTGAGGTGTGTGGTGTATCTTTCATCGGAATGGATTCTCCATTAATGACGGTGTTCCAAATGTCGAACCCGCAACCTTGTAAGTAGCATTCCATTCTTTCTTTCCAAAATATAAAATTTTTGGAATCAAACCGAGGTGGCTTGGTGGTGGAGGTGCCGGAAATTTGAGCTTCGTTTGTAGCCGTCGATCGTTTTCTCTTCACTCGCGATGTGAAACGAGCTTGCCAAAGAGTTTGGCTTTGATACCACTTGTAAGTCCAAGCGGCTACGATAATCTGAGGGGGTGAATAGATTATCTCCATCTTTTCTATTTCGCCCTCTTTTAACAATCGAAAGCTCAAACACAATAATAAGGTGCGGAATGTAAACAACACACGTCGATTTAAAGAGGTTCAACCCACCAGGGCCTAATCCTCTACCACCCCAAAGATATCCAGGGATGGATTTCGAAGAAAAAGAATTTTATTAATTACCAAAATTAATACAAATTCAACTTACAACACCTTGAAGAGCACCACACTCTTCTTCAACACCACCTTTGGAGATTACCACAATCTCCCTTTGAAGATCACCACAATCTTCCGACTTGAAGAGCACCGAACTCTCCAACACCACCTTGGAGATTACCACAATCTCCCTTTGAAGATTACCACAATCTTCCGACTTGAAGAGCACCGAACTCTCCAACACCACCTTTGGAGATTACCACAATCTCCCTTTGAAGATTACCACAATCTTCCTTCAACGGCACCTTTGAAGATCACCACAATCTTCAATCTTGAAGAATACCAAATTCTTCAACACCTCAAGAGCACCACACTCTTGAAACACCTATCACCTAGATCACCCAAGTGTATTCTTACCACAAGAATACTCACAAGGATATCTTGTGTTTGGTTGATGAATTACAATCAAGATTACACTTTGAAAAATATTACAACTCAAAAGTGCAAGTGTAATCAAGAATGAAAGCCTAGACCTCAAGATGTGAAAGTGATAGTATTTAAAGCTATTACAACAAGAATGTTGAAATGAATAACAAAGATTATGTGCTTGTGATATCTCTTGTTGTTTGTATCAAGTCTTGTATTTGATCCCTCAAGCTTTCATCTATTTATAGGAGAGCCTTCAAATTTGAATTCCAACATAGGCTCCTCCAAAGGCTCCTCCAAAGGCTCCTCCAACATAGGCTCCTTCATGGGCTCCTCCATGTTTTCTTTTGTCTACAAATAAGACAAAGAGATTAAAATAAATATGGTTGTCTCATAAGGATACAAAAATCGATTATAGAACAATCCCACATTTTAAGGAAGAATGGGTCGTCGCACAACGGTTATATTTTAGTGTCCAAACTAAAGAATAATTTGGTCGCGCACAAAAGGACGTTTGAAATAGATCTTGAAAAATTACACGGCGGCGGCCGAGGGGTGCTCGACCGGCCGACATCACCCCTAGCGGTCGACCTCTCCAAAAATAGAACAGGAGATTTTGCACACTTGCAGTACCGGTCGCCGACTGGGGCGGCCCGTCGGCCGACCGGACGGTCGATCGACGCCAGGATGCACTGGCCGACCGCTTGAAATTTCTTCCGTCTCATTTTCTTTCAAAAAACATCTTTGTACGGGTTGGTTGCCCTATAGATGGTCGACATTGAGGAGTAAATGTTGTCCAATTTTAGTCGAAAATAAAACTTAAGAAATACTCCAGAAAATTTAGTAAAAACATTTTAAACCGATCGAGAGTATTTAGACAACATTAGAAATATAGTTTCAATGTGAAAACCCGTTGACATAAAATCTTTGAAAGTGTTGTCCAATATTAATCGAAAAAGACTTGAGCAAATACTCCGGAAAATATTAAAACTATTTTAAATCATTTAGGAGTATTTGGACAACCTTTAAAACCATTGTTTTGGTATAAAACAAAATCATCAAAATCATGATAAAACCATTTATCAAACAATATCATGGCATATCGCCACATTATATACTAGTATAGCATGGCATATTTGTTGCTAAAAAAACTGTTTTAAACATATTTTTTTTACATGTCTTTATTTTTTTATCAGTTTCATTAGTTACAATTAAATTCATTCATATATTGTGACTCATTATATATATATACTAGTATATATATCATTTACTTTGTTTTCTCCTTCGTCAGTACGGTTTGTGTAGAAGAGAGAACCCAAATTTCTTGTTGTTATTTTGTGTAGATAAGAGGAGTAGAGAGAGAAAAAAATGTACTTTACGTGAGAGAGAAATAGACTAACCTACTTTTTGTTTTTGCATTCAAGTGTCAATGATATTTGGGTAAATAGTAGGGGTGATCATAGATTTAAAATAACCGCCCGCACCGCACCGCACCGAACCATTAATATTGATTTACCGAAAAAACCGCGATTAAAAATTTTAAGGAAACATGCACCGCCTTAGCGGTGCAATTTTTGGTTTGGAAGCCAAACCGACGCCCATCTATTGTGCAACCTTTGGTTTTTCTCGTTTTCTTATAAAGATTATAAAGAACATTTTTTTCCAAAAAAATGTATTGAGTGTATTGTATTGTTGTTTGAGTAAAAGAAAAACGGCAATTCATTCCCCGAGAAGAATGAGGTGTTAACTTTGAAGCTTGAGAGCTTGGGAACTTATGTGATAAACAAGCAAACACCTAATGACAGATTTGGATGTCATCTCCAGAAGTGGCCCATCTAGGTTTAATTGAGATATGGATGCTCAAGCTTGGATTTATAGGTAACTAAGCAAAACCCGATCAAGTATTGGAAACCGAGTTGGAAAAAGCTGTGTGAGAAACCCATTAGTCTTTCTTAAGTTTCTTTAAACAACATTTTGTTTACATGAAACTTGAAAGTTGATATTTTGTAGCTAGTGTGTCCAATTGAATACGGTAGTGAATTCAATTTGTAATTGTCTACCATATGGAGAATTCTAGTGATGCAACAAAGTAAGTTTCATTTATTTGAAATATTTTTATGTTCTTATAATTAATATTATTTATTTAATGTTTGGATTTGAACTAAAACACTTATGAATTTAACCGCTAAACCACCCTCCACCGCCTAAAACCGCACTTATGATTTTATTAAGCAAAACCGACCGCCACCACCCACCACCACCCGCCACCGCCTAAAACCGCATATGGCAATTCGGTTTGAAAATTATTGAAAAAACCGCAAAACCGCACCGTGATCACCCCTAGTAAATAGAACCCCAAAAAAGGGTAGTTTTTATATCACATATTAGAAAAACATTTGTCCTATCCATAATGAGTGCATTGAACAATTTGTTCTATTTTTTATTATATTAGAGATCCGATAGATAGGTATAGAATTATAGAACTTCTACTATTACGAGAGCGTTTGCAAAAACTTTTGCTTTTTTGAACGATTGGCGATTTATTATAGCATAAGCTAAAAGTAATTGAAAATCATAAATTGTTAGCGTTTGCAAAAAAAAAAAAAAAAAAAAAGTGTCAGAAGTTGAGAGTGTGCGGTGAACAAGTTGTAAAGTGCTTTTTTTAGGGAAAATTGCATAGCTTTATTATAATAATGATATGTCCGCTAATACAATTTCTTCTACCCAAGAGGGTAAATCCTCAATCATCCAACAAAATGATGAGGAAGAAAAAGCAAAAAAAGAGGCTAGTCTATGAGCAACACTATTAGTCGTGCGACGAATATGCGTAAATTTGGTTACTCCTAAATCATCCTGAAAATGATGAATATCATGTAGTAAAGCGCCATTGTAACTGAGATCCTCGTGAGTGGCTATGACTACTTGCACCGCCAATAACGAGTCTGAGGTAACAACTTGAGGTCTAAGATCCATTTCCTTCACCCGTACCAGTCCATCCTTGAGAGCCAACGACTCCCCTTCGAAGGCACTCCTCATCAATTCCACATTCCTACCAAAAGCAAGAATAACCTTACCTCTTGAATCCCTTACAACTCCCCCTGTAGCAAACATATATTCCTGAAAATTGTAGCAGGCATCTACATCCAATCTCGGTTGGTTTAGGGAAGGTGGTCGCCATTTCACCGCAACCACATCACTACAAGCAGCACTAGCAACCTTTCCTACCAATTGTGCCTCTTTGTAAGCTATTAAAAATTCTTCCACCCATCCAACAGAGGTGGCCAAGCATCTTATATCAGTATCATGTATAAACTTTTGCCTCTCCTTTCATGTAGCCCACGTATAGCATACAAACTCTTCGAATTGGTTCTTGTTGAGTTTATTTTTCATCCAATAACCAATATCCAATATATCTCCATGCTTTTGTAGGTCCCAAGGGGTGTGAGTAAGGTTTAGAAGGGGGATTAAATAAACATTACCAACTTTTCGAATTTAGTCCTTTTAAGATTATTACGAGTTAACTCAAACAAATTTGTGTCCTTGAGGGACAACTAAGTTGGTTATTCAAATAGAGTTAGCGGTCAACGGACTCGATAGAGTTGTTGATAGAATAACTCGGATGTTTAACCCGAACTTTAACTTGGCTATGTTGGTTTTATCGTGGAAGACTTAACACCCGTTGAATTGTTTTAAACTTGTTTTAACACTTGATTTTAGCACTAGGTTATTAATCGTTGGATAGCAAATATAAGTTTATCAAGTAAATATGATGTAAGTATGCGAGAAATGTATATGTCTTTGAAAAATAAATGACACAAGATTGGTTTTTATAAAGGTTCGAAGATGGGGTAATTCTTCTAATCCTCTCTTGTCCAACTCCTGGAAGAATCCACTATTTAATAGAACTGTTTACAAAGTGGTCAACAGTCTAGAGACAGCCTTGGTCACACAGTTGGCTTCTCTTCCGACTCAGCTTCTTCACAGGGCAATGTAAACAAGAAAGATACATACAGACAATGCAAGAAACAAAGAATGTATGCTTAAATAGATCATTTTATTGATCATAGCATTCTTGTCCTTAACATAGTCTGTTTACAAATAGTATCATAGCATTCTTGTCAAAACAAAACACATATCTATTCTAAGATACAAGAGAAAATACAAAGTGAAAAATTATAGGAAAATCACTAAATATTATAGATGACTTACAAAAATGTATTTACATAAGTAATATACATGAAGGGTTCGCAACAACGAGTTCAACGCATTGCACGCTTCTTTTTTTTTTCTTACTCTGTCAAGTCATCTCTCTCTTCCTTTTTCTTTCTTCTTTCTGAGTTTTCTTCTTGTTTTCATAGCTTGTTTGGAAGCTTCATCCCTTCTCTTTCTCTCGAGCCATTGCTCTGTTTGCCTCTTGTTATCCTCTTCCCCTGTCTTCTTTTTCGCCTCTGCATTCTTTCTTGCCACTTCCAGGTTTGTCACTTCGTCATACCGATCCAGTAGATCCTCCCCTTCTTTCCAGGGATCTACATATTCAATATTCTTGGGTTTTGGACGAGGTCGAGAACCTGTTCCACCACCACTTCTTTCTCCTCCTCGGGTGTATCTTTGACAGAGTCTTCCGCTACAAACCGAGTGGTCGGTAGTCTCTTTTTTTCGCTTCTTCGCATACAACGCAAGACCTTTCTCCCAATATAAATCCCAGGCTTGGGCTAGTGACATTCCCTGAAAATAGCCTTCGGATTTGAGCGTTTTGAATTCTTCAACTAATCTCGGCTCGGATCCATTGTCAGTGCAACATCTTGATCTTTCCTAGGAATGCCACCATCTTGTTTCATCACTTCTTCGATGCGGGCATCCATTTTTTGTCGAACTCCTCAATCCCCCGCTCGATAATTCGTCTTTTCTTCGACATTGGCACAACAGAGTGCCCAATGGGTAGGGTTATGGGGAGTTTGCTCAAGATGGAGGCGATTTGACCCCTTTGAGGGGTTTCAGCTATCATTAATGTAAGATTGATGGCTCAAAAGCTACCTTTAAAACCGTAGGCAAGTGCACCTATCGTTTTATAGTATAGATTATTAGTCGAAAGTGTCATTCCCACGAGGCAATAATTACCGTCTTTTTGTTATTTAATCTAACAATTTTTGAGTTTTTGTTTGATGAAAAAGGAAAACAAATTATAAATTGTAAAAATGAAGGAAGATTTGTAAAATAAGAAATCAAGAGATAGAAATGTGTTTGAATGTAAATCCTCTAGAATGTTTTTGTGATTTGACAAGTTAAAAATACAACCGTAAGCCCTTAAGCAAAAACCAACCTCTTTTAATAAAATCTCATGTCTTGTGGACCGTAGAAATTCCCAATTTAAGTTAAACCCTTTCTCAAGGCGAAAAACTTCTAATCTCAAGTTGATTAACTGAAATCTCTTTCTAGTTAAAACCCCAAGACAAAGATTATAGCGATTTGTGAATTCCCATATTAGGTTTGACCCTAATCCGGAAGATTTATGTCGTCCCTATATCTAGGATTGCATGCAACTCTTTTCACTTATATAGGTTCTATTTCACCATTAATCTCTCGATTTCCGGATGAAAAATAAACTTCAAATCAATATTGCGCATATATCAATTCGAATGAACGAAGCATAATATAAGTGAATCACACAAAATATGAAGATTTTATTAAAAACATACACACCTTAATCACAAATCCATTCTAGAGTTCATTACATTCAAACACTAGGAGTTTAGCTACACATGATTTTGACCAAAGAATAAATTACACAAGAAGATTTAAGTATTGTAGACATGGTGTACTTATCTTTCTCAAAATCTCAATTGACTTCTTTCTTGATTGATGATGTTGCTCCAAGCCTTCTTCTCCAATATTGCCCCAAGCTTTCTCCTCCAAGACCCCTTGATCCCAATTCTACTTAATGAAATGAATACAATGAATATTTTTCGAGTATCTAATGAATGCCTCTCCCAACTTCAACCCTTGGCTTTTATAGGCAACCAATACATTGATAGTACTCTCTTTTGTTAAACAATTGCCTCCATTTTCCTTGTTGGTTGGTGAATTCTTGTATTCAAGTGATGAGGAGGGACATGGAGACATGTTTCAAAGCAAAATAGGGTGTTAAAAGTGTACAAAAGTGGCCAAAATGGGTTGGTTGGTGAGTTTTCCCCAAATTCCGCAAAGAAAAGTTGCAAAAAGAGGTCCGGACACGCCGTGTCGCCCGTAACGGCCGGCCGTGCTGTTTTATCACACAGGGACTCGGGAAACATGGCGTGCTCCCCAACACGGCCGGTAGTGTCTGTGGACACGGTAGTGTTGGGGAACATGGCCTGGCCGTGTCGGGAGGTCTGTTTTGTGCGAAAAAAACGAGTTTTTAGCTCCGCGGAACACGGCCGTGTTGCCCGACACCCCCTGCCCGTGTTGGACCAAAAGGCCCCGAAATGACGCGTTTGGCTTGGAATTTCGAGCGTTTTGCATCCTTAAACTCCGGTATGTTTTGACATGAATCCATGGTCCGAAATTCACCAAAATTAGCCCCGAATGGTCAATCTACATCAATAAAAGCACCTCGGAGTAATATGAACTATGTACAATCAAAAATTTATAAAACTAACAATAAAATAACTCGAATACTACTCAAATATACACATAAAACATGCATAAAAAGACTTATCAAAGATCTTGAACGTTCCCCTCGGTGGCTTTTCCTTCATCTCGGTGATATCTTCTCACCTGGCAGATTCTTTCAACTTCTCTTCTTTCAATTTCTTAGGGACTCCTCTTCCCCTTTTTGGCATCATCAAATGAAAGAGGGACCCGGGAACATGCCTTGAGACATGAAATCGAGTCTTCTCGAGAGTGGAAGATTGTTTGAGTCACTCTGAGATAAGCCGTCTCAAATTCTCGAGCGAGTTGCCTTGGACTCGGCTACCACCAACTTCATTTCGGCCATAAGAAGGCTGAATTTGTCATTCATTGCGTTCTCAAGGCGCAGGATTTTTTTCTTTGGAATTCTTGCAGCTGACTCCATTTTCATTTTTGTGAGACTCATGTAACCTTTTGATATACGCCGCATCCTTTGCTTTAGATCGGTGTTGTCGGCCATCCGGATGAGCATTACGCCATATAGTGCTTTGAAATAGTGAACTTGTTCGAGTCTCATGGCGATTCTTCGTTGGGACCATTCTTAGATCCGCACCACTATCCCTCTCAAGTGGTTTGTGAGGGTAGCATCCCTGTTGTCCAGTCTTAAGTCGATGGAGGCCTGATGTCGCTCAATCTTCTCAATCTCATCAAAAATCTTCTTGAAGATCTCACGAAACTCGGATGTCTCACTTGATTCAAATTGCAAGCAGCCACTCTTGACAAAAGTTGAACTCTTTGGACAATGGTGTCGAGTGGGAATGATTGGATCTTCTCTCACGAAGAATCTTCGTTGTTCAACGATGGTCTCTTCTTCCAAACGGTAGGATCGGCGTGAAAGGAAATATCTTCGGAAAGGCATCATCACTCACATATGGGATGGTTTGTGAGGTTTGTGCCTGTGATGACGCAACTATATTTGCCTCGGCCGCGGTAGATTTATTAGCGGCAGGTCACGCAGTGTGGGAGCTGTGACGGAGTCAGCGCGAGTCGTTACTCTGCAGATTGTGGAAGCCTGCGATGGGATAATGTCGCACTGGTAGGGCAATTGAAAGATTTTGCCCACCGATCGAGCTTTGTCTTAACAAACATCTTGATCTCAGTGGATTTTTCTAAATGAATAACCGGTTCAGGTTCTCGCATCATCAACGTCATCGAATGATGATGAGACATGTGGGCTTAGCTCATCATCGAAATTAATTTTTTGACGAGCAGCTTTGTCACTTAGCTGGCTCGTAGTTTTGAGAATATCCTCAGTTGGGTCCTTTGGATCTGCAACAGGAGTGGACTCAGCTTCATCTTCAGACCCCAAGAATGATATATCAAGGTTCTCCTGGGAGTCATGAAGTGTGTTTATCTCCTTCTCAATTTCAGCGCTTTGAACTGTAGGAATGTTCTGCGTCTCTTCACCCTTACCTAGGGAAGTCTCAACCTCCCTTAGGCCTTCAATACTTCCAGCAGACTCAACTACTGTGAGGCCTTCAATGTTCCCTTCGACAGTCTCAGCTGTCTTAGGGTCTTCTACAGTCCCTTCGACAGTCGCAGCTGTCTTAGGGTCTTCAGGAGTCTCAACTCCTTGGATTCCACTTTCACTGCCCAGAGTGTTAACTCCCGGGGAATCTCCATCTGGTGCCTCGACTGTAAGAAAAGCGGCATTAGCATTCAAAGCAGCTGATATTTCAGCTGAGACAGACTCAACTGTCTGAGCTTTGTCAATGTCAATCTGTTGTGGTTCTTTCTCAGTTTCCACTTCGCCTCCTTTCTCCAAATGTGAGTCATCCACAAGAACCTCCAAAGACCACTTTGTGGTGGAGTGAGTTTTCCCACTCGGGTGGCACACCGGTAGGAGTGACTAATGGTGGAGTCACTCTTCTTCAGACTCGCGGCTTCTTCCGTTGAGTGCTCAGCCGCTGGAGCAGGTGGTAAAACACCTTCTTCAAGGGTTGGCTCAACTTGGATGCCCAAAATCCCATTGTCATTGCCAAATCCCTTGGATCCATCCTCAGTTGAACAGGGGACGTGGGTCGCCGCAACAATTGAGGAAATGTGTTGTGCCACTCCTAGAGAGGTCGGTCTGCACAGGAGAGATTGAGACGACTCTCTTGGTCCTTCAAACAATTGTTGCTCGTGCATGTGTCTTGATTCCCTCGGAGCCCGCCTGCATGTCCGACTTCTATTCTCCGCAGCGATGGGATCCATATCCTCAAATCCTTTGTCGTGTACTCAACAAGAGTGCTATGAGTATGCTCGTGAGTACCGGTGAACATTCACATCTTGGACTTTTCTAGTGCACGGGCTTCCTCCTCGGCCTTTTCTTTCTCATCGGTTTTAATGATGCGGAGAAGATCCATACTGATTGTCTTCGTCGAGGGCTGTCGAATAGTCGAGACCCCAAGAAAATGAAGCAACTCTTCTTCCTTCTTCAATGTACTCGGGATGAGCAAACCGCATCCTTGAGTGATCAAGTTTCCATGCTCTCCACTCTCGTAAGCTCCTGCGGATGTCAAGATATAGTGGAGAGTACATGGTGACATCGTCATTATCATCTTCTTCTTCTTGCCCTCCTTTTTCGGGAATTGAAGGCAAGAGACTCGCTCCTCTTCACCTTCAAAGGCGGCATCTGCAGCAGTGCGAGACAATCTTTTCAATCAAGGAAGGTTGATTGTCTCGCTTATACTTCCCTCGGCTATCTCTCGCGACTGCCTAGGTCTCCGGATGGTATCTGCTACACATCATCGCAGAGACTTAGTCGTTTCATCGATTACTTGAGAGGCGCACTTCCCGAGTGTCGCTGATCTCGGATGCTTTCTCTAGATGAGTTGCATTGATTGTCTTCTCCAATTGAGACCGCTAACGATCGTCTCCTTTTGGGTAGCAGGGAACCTCTTCCTCAATATTTTTGGTTCTGGAAGGAGATAGCTTCGCTTGTTGCCTTCCTTGTCTTGGTAGTGCGCTTCTTCTTTTTTTTGAGGCGGGGAGAAAGAGTATGGTGTTCTTCTCTCTCTCGCTGCGGGGCGGGTGATCCGGGCTGCAGGGCGGGAGTCTCGGCTGCAGGGGCAGGTGCATCCTTTTTCTTAGCTGCAGGCGCCTTCTTCTTCGGAGCTGCAGGGGCAGCTTTCTTCTTTGGAGGAGGGGTAGCAGTTGTGTCTTCATGGTCAGCTGGTTCCTCTTCACCTGTGTCCGCCTTCTTTGCATGGGCTCTTTTCTGGGCGCCAGAGAGGTTAGCCAGGAACATCCTTTTGTTGATATGGAATGGTTTGCCATGTCGAAGGACAATACCCTTCACTTCCAGCAGGTGGCCAATTACAAGGCCATATCTAGATCCTCCAAAGGATCCATCTTCCTTAAATGTCTTATTCATCACATTCAGGCAAAGTCTGTTGTACATGAACTCAGCCCAATGAACCTTTTTGCCCTGCATGATTGCAGCCATGACGATCAGCTTAGTCTTTGACAGCTGGTTGAAGCTGCCAAACTTCATATCAATACACTTGGAGATGACATCCATCAGCTTATGATAGTCATCCTTTAGCAGTTTCCTGTCAGCTGTGTAGACCACCTTGGCACCACACTCCGGTTTGGCTATCTCTTTCACACGCGAGACAAGTCTACATCGACTTCATGAATCTCCTTTATGCCTTCCGAAGCGGCAACAAGCAATGCTCGCAAGGTCCTTAGCACATATTATGATGTCCTTGCGGTGGATGAGAAGACTTGATCCCCGCCCCGCACTAGCGTTAACATAGAATTGAGCTTCCTCCTCAAGGTAGGTGTGGGAATACTCTATGGTTAGAAAAGCCTTGAGACGACTTTTCTAGCATCTCAATGATCTTCTTAACTAGGGTTTCATCGAGCCCCGCTTCACCATTCCTTGTGGATTTGCTTTGAAAGCTTGACGAAATCGAACTTGGTACCATTTTGAGAAAATTTTACCGATTAAAACCGATTTGAACTTGCTTGAGATTGCTTAGGGTTTCGAGAAAAAATATAGCTAGTTTTTCCTTTCTTAAAGATGAACAGGTTTGTAAGTGAGAGAGAGAAGGTGAAGAATGTATATATATATAAGGGTTATGAAAGGACATGTCTTCAGATTTTGGATTTTGATCGAGATCAATAGCTCAGATTGAAATGTCAAAACCGCATTTAATTCCTCGCATTTAATGCGGCAGCATTTATATCCAATCATATGCTTACTGTGCAGCCTTTTACTGTACGCGTCATTATTACGTTGACGTCATCCTTAAAAACATTCTCCCTCATTTAAAATGATTGCATTTTTGTCATTTAGTTCATAAATGACTCAGTTTATATCAAATATGACTTAACTCTGCTTCTCTCTTTTCATTAAGTGACTCAGCTGTCAGCTAACTTGATATAGCTAACTTTCCGACATGGCTGTTTCACTTAGTTGAATTGTGAAACTTGCCCTTTTCTCATTTTCTCATTTGACTATTTCTGATGATTGAGTCTTCTGAGTGTTAACTCAACTCAATTAACACTAGCTCATTCTTAAGCTCTTCAAATCTTGATTCACATAGGGGCTTAGTGAATATGTTAGCAAACTGCTTATCAGTTGAGATATATTCCAAAGTGATGTCTTTCTTTTCAACATGATCTCTTATAAAATGATATCTGACATCAATGTGTTTTGTTCTTGAATGCAATACAGGATTTTGAGTGATTGTAATAGCACTAGTGTTATCACACATAATTGGAATTTCTTTTTCTCCAATTTCTTTCTTCTTGCTAAACCAGGAAACCAATCTATTTCCAAGCATTTGACATACACTGAAGTACTCTTCTGTCAACTCTACATCTAGCATAATCTGAGTCCGAGTAACCAATAAGCTTGAATCCACCTTCCTTTGGATACCATAAGCCAACTTCTCGGCATCCCTTCAAATACCTTAGGATTCTCTTATTTGTAGTCATGTGGCTCTCCTTTGGTACAGATTGAAATCTTGCACATACACCTACTGCAAAAGGTGATGTCTGGCCTGTTGGCTGTTAGGTAGAGCAATGATCCAATGAGTGCTCTATATCTGGTTTGATCAACAGCCTTGCCATCTGCATCCATGTCCATCTTGACTGATGTGTTCATTGGTATTTTTCTGAGAAGACTTCTCTTCCATACCAAATTTCTTCATTAAATCTGGTGTATTTTGTTTGACTTATGAAGGTTCCATCCTTCAATTGCTTGACTTGAAGTCCTAAGAAGAAAGTTAGCTCTCCCATCATGCTCATCTCAAATTTACCTTGCATGAGGTTTGAGAACTTATCACACAGTTCTTTATTTGTGGATCCAAAAATGATATCATCCACATATATTTGAACAAACAGTATACTATCTCCATCTTGAATTCTAAAGAGTGTTCTTTCCACTTTGCCTTTGGTGAATCCATTGTCAGTTAGAAATTGAGACAATGTATCATACCACGCTCTTGGTGACTGTTTCAATCCATATAATGCTTTCTTGAGCTTGTACACCTTATCTCCAATAGTCTTCTGCTCAAAACCTGGAGGTTGTTCAACATAGACTTCTTCCTTTAGCAGTCCATTTAGAAATGCACTCTTCACATCCATTTGATACACAGTGAAGTTTTTATGTGCAGCATAGGCAAGAAACATCCTTATTGCTTCTAATCTTGCAACAGGAGCAAAGGTTTCATCAAAATCTATTCCCTCTTCTTGGCAATACCCTTTGGCTACCAATCTTGCTTTGTTTCTTACCACAGATCCTTCCTCATTCATCTTGATTCTGAAAACCCATTTTGTGCCAATAACATTTTGATGGGTTGGTCTCTGCACAAATTCCCATACCTTGTTTCTTTCAAACTGATTCGACTCTTCTTGCATGGCTTGAATCTAAAGTGTGTCATCCAATGCTGGGAACACATCTTTTGGCTCTATTTGGGAAATAAAACAAGTTAACATTGCTTCTTATGCCATCTCTTACATCTCTAATAACTAACTCTGGTGGATGGTCTCTCAGCCATCTCACATCAGGTTGGAGCAAGTCAGCTTGATTCAGCCATCTCGCAGCTAAGTTGTCTTGAACAGTTCTTTCATCTTCATTCAGCTTTAGACTTTCCAGTTGTCGTTGAGATTCAGCTATCTCATCTTCTTCTGTGTTGATTGCTCTTATTTCAGCTTCAACATAAGGACTCTTCTACATAGTTGGCCAGCTAACTCTTCAATGTCTTCTCCATTTACATTAGGCTTTGCTCTCAGCTGATAGACTCTTCTATGACCATAGTCCTCTTGTTCAAGACTCTATAGGCTTTGCTCTCAGCTGAGTATTCTAAAAAGATACCTTCATCAGCTTTAGCATCAAAAGTCTTTAAATTATCTTTGCCATTGTTGTGGATGAAGCATTTACATCCAAATATCCTGAAGTACCCAACAGTTGGCTTTCTCTCTGTCCAAATTTCATAGGGAGTCTTCGTTAATTGCTCGTTAATCATGCATCTATTTTGAGTATAGCGTCTTTGTGTTGATGGCTTGACCCAAAATCTCTTAGGCAATCCACCTTGACTAACATGGTCCTTGCGAGCTTTCTTGAGAGTTCTGTTCCTTCTTTTAGCTACTCCATTCTCTTTGTGGAGTTTTTCTTTGTGGATAACTAATGAGCAATACCATTTTCAACACAATACTGAGTAATTATCCCATTGACAAACTCAGTTCCTCTGTCAGACCTTATCTTTATAATGGTTTGACTCTTTTCATTTTGAACTCTTTTCATCAGCTGAGGTAATTTCTGCAAAGTTTCCTTCTTTTTGCACATGAAGATTGTCCATGTATATCTTGAGTAGTCATCCACCACTACCAATGTGAATTTCTTTCCACTTATGTTGGCTCGCTCAACTGAACCAAATAAATCCATATGCAATTAATGTAAAATCCTTGTTGGAAGGACTTGGCTTATCTTTGAATGAAGATTTAATCTGCTTTCCCATCTATCATGCATGACATACACTTTCTTTCTTGTACACTGTGGTTCGGCAATCCTTCCACAAGATGACTCCTTGCAAGTTTGTTCATTGTCTTGAAATTCGGGGATTTCACTTTTTCTTGTGCAACAACCAACTTGATTTGGTTGTGCTCTTTGCTAACAGACAAGTGCTTGGTGTAGCAATAGACCAATCTACCACGTACATATTCTTCTGTCTTGTTCCTTGCAGCACTATTTCATTTGATTCAGCAACTTTGATCTGGCACACTCCCATATTGAATCCAACATTATAGCCATTGTCACAAAGTTGACTGATGCTTAGCAGGTTGAAGTTGAGGCCTTCAATATAAGCAACATCTGTGATTTCCAATCCATTCTTCTTGATAGATCATGTGCCTTTGATTTCCCCTGGAGCTTCATTTCCTCCAAATATGACTTTTGCACCTCTAATCTCCCTGAATCTTGATAGGTTTTTCTTATTTCCTGTCATATGTCTGGAACAACCACTATCCATGTACTAGGTTCCTTGGCACTCAGCTGTTCCTTGAAACTGCAATCAAGGAAATTAGTTTTTAGGTACTCATACTTGCCTGGGTCCTGAGGGATTAGTGCTATAAGATGATCCAACCAACCTATAGCCAAAGGACTTGACTCTAAGAGGTTGCCATCTATCAGTGCCATAATCATAGTGCTCATTAGCAGATTTCTTGGGGGGTTTAGGTTCATACATCTGTCTCTTTTGTCTATATGCCTGTGTGTGTGTTTTAGTAATTGCTTTCCTGGGATAGTTGTGATATTTTTTAGTGTGCTTGGGTGCATATGTGTGCTGATAATAGCTCTTTTCCCTTTGGAATGACCTTTGCTGAGGTTTAGGTCTGTGCCATTTACGCTTGTATTCCATTGGTCTTTGCTGATATTTTACATTATACCAATCAACTTGGTTTGGATAGTTTCTACCATTCCCAACATGTGTGTTTTTCTTATTAAACTTCGGGGTTTTGGTAGCTCTGTTTGCTCTTCACAGAGTATTTTCTATTTGGAGTTTGCGGAGGAACTCTCTTTGGATTTCTTCTCGGCCGTCCTCTCAAAGATACTCAAGTTGTTTTCCTTTCCTTTATATCCAAGGCCAGTTTGTTTGTGATTGTGCTTAGGGGTGAATCTGGGTGCAACATTTGGTGTTTTAGGTTTTGGGATGCTTCATTGCTTGAAGATCCTTTTTCCAAAAATCACTCTTGGAGTTTGACTGCACAAAGGAATTGAATCCTATGCCTGTCTTATCTCCACATTCCTTTTGACTCATGATAAGATCATCCAATGATTTGGATGCCTTTGTAAATAAGGCAATCACATTTTTGAGGTCTTTTCCCTCTTTTCTATAGCAGCTATCTCTGCTATCATTTTGGCATTCTCAGCCTTCAGCTCTGTGTTCTCAACAGCTATGTGAATTAGAGTACTCAGCTCCTTAGTCAGCTGTGAGTTTTGGCTTTTGAGCTGGTTGTTTTCCTTATTTAGAAGTGTGTGTGAGGATTTAATGTGCTCGAAATCTTTTATCATTTTGCCTAATGAATCATAATGGGTTCTTCCTCAGAATCACTTGAGTAGTCAGCTTCACTACTCTCTGAGTCTGCTGCTTCTTTAGACTTAGCCATCTCACCAGTCTCAGCAGGCAACATGGCTTTCTTCTTTTCATGTCTTCTTTCTTTGAAACTTTTCTTTCTTCTTCATTCCTATATTTGTTGACTATTAGATAGGAACAATCAACTGGAAAAGGTCCTGGTTGTCTGCAGTTCCAACACAAGTTCTCAGCTCTTTGATCAGTTCTTTCTGTTCTTGGGTTGTCAGCTCTCTGATATTCTACGCTTTGATGTTCAGCTCTCCTGGGCGACCTATCTTCCCTTGACTTAAAGGGAGCTGAATGACTCCTGGAGGTTTCACCCGTGTTTCTTTTATAGTTCTTATTGAAGAACTTGTTAAATCTTTTAACCATTAGGGCAATCTCCTCCTGGTCTATGGCTTCCTTTGGTTCAGCTCTCTTTCCATCCTTGACTATCAGTGTAGCTGTCTTGGGTACAACTGTCTCCTCTTGATCTTTTCTTCTCAGCTCAAACTCATAGGCTTTAAGGTCTGAGAATAGCTCATGGTTGGATGTTTTTGAGAGGTCCATTGAATGTCTTAGAGCCATAGTCTTCATTTCCCATTCTGCTGGGAGGCTTCTTAGTATCCTTATACACATTTCCTTTGGTGTGTATTCATTCCCAAGAGCTGAAAGCTCATTTGTGATTTCAGTGAATCTTGCATCCAGCTGATCCATGGATTCACCGCAAACATTTTCAAATTTTCAAATTTTTGAACAACAATGAGACAATTATTTTCTTTAATTTGCTCTGATCCTTCACAAATTAAAGTTAGCATATTCCAGATTTCTTTTGTTGTTTTGCAAGATTTGACTTTGTTGAACATTGCTTTGTCCAAAGCCTTGTAAAGTATGTCCTTGGCCACATTGTCCAAGTTGTATCTTTTCCTATCATCATTTGCCCACTCAGTCCTTGGTTTTTCAACCATGGCTGGTCTTTCTTCAGCAGCAGCTTCTTCTCCTTCAGCTGCAGATGTTTTTCTTACAGCCGTATTCACTTTCAATATTTGCAGTGGCCCATCCTCTATCACAAGCCACATTTCATCATGTAATGCAGATAGATAAGCCTGCATACGAATTTTCCAATCATCAAATTCTTCAAAAGTGAACATAGGAATGCGTGTCAAAATTTGCTTCCATGATAATAACTTGCTAAAAATGAAAGATTTTGAAAATTGCAAGTGTTTAAAGCCTTTTTTTAAAAGATAAAGATCTAGTTCAGTAACCAGTGCGGAAGGCTCAATGAACCAACTGCTTTGATACCACAAGTAGGTCCCAAGGGGTGTGAGTAAGGTTTAGAAGAGGGGGTTGAATAAACCTTACTAATTTTTCGATTTTAGTCCTTTTAAGATTATTATAAAGTTAACTCAAACAGCTGTGTCCTTGAGGGACAACTAAGTTAGTTATTCAACAGAGTTAGCCACTCAACAGACTCGATAGAGCTATTGATAGAATGACTCATGTTGTTTAACCTGAACTTTAACTTGGTTGTGTTGGTTTTATCAGCGGAAGACTTAACACCCTTTGAATTATTTTAAACTTGTTTTAACACTTGATTTTAGCACTAGGTTATTAATCAGTTGGATAGCAAATATGAGTTTATCGGCAGATATGATGTAAGTATGCAAAACTTAAATGTGTTGAAAAATAAATGACACAGTTGGTTTTTATAGAGGTTTGAAGATGGGGTAATTCTTCTAATCCTCTCTTCTCCAACTCCTGGAGGAATCCACTATGTAATAGATCTGTTTACAAAGTCGTCAACAGTCTAGAGACTTGGTCACACAGTTGGTTTTTCTTCCGACTCAGCTTCTTCACAGGGCAGCTGCCTTGCTACTTCAGCTCACTTTCTCAAGCTTTTGGATTTGATCATGAAGCCCTCCAATAACTTGAACTGGTTTGACCTTGAACCTTCTTACAATCCTCCTTGGAAAGTAGATCCCTTTTGATTCTTCAAAAATTTCCTCTTCAATAGATTTGAAGTTGTCTTTCCTTCTCAGCTTATGTTGGATCGATTTCCTTTGAGTTTCATGCTTGAGGATTTGCTTGAATATACTTGAGAATATTACAGGCTAATTGCTTGAATATTGCTTGCTTGTTCGTGTTTCAGGTAACATTTTCTCAATGAATTTCCTCAGCATTTTATAGTGAACTTTTGAAATTTTGCCCGTTGAAGAGATAGGCTAATTTCAAAAGTCACTTGTGTTCATTGGTTTGTCTTGTTGCAGTCCTTGATGTTGACATTTCCTCGTATTTAATGTCTTGCGGATTGCGGCGTTTCGACACTTCGTGCGATGCTTCCCATTGGTTTGTTCCTTTTGCACACAATCGAACTAACACTTTATCTCGACAACTTTAACATGTTACCATTCGAGTAACATTCTTGACTTTCATCAACGGGCCTCATTCGATTATCTTGACTTGATTTGCGATCTTTTATTCCCCAGGTGACTTGAGTTAGCTTCCAATCCTTGGATGACTCATCCGTCACTTCAACTTGAGACTTGGCTTCTTGAGTTGATTTGGTGACTCTTCACACGAGTTGATTCTGGTGATACATCTTGATCGAGTTCTTGACTTCCCTTCTTAGCCATACTCGGTTGTCTCAATGAGTCTTCACTTGATCTTTAGTTGATTTCTTGTATTTCCAGCGTAGTGACTTGACTCGATTTTTCCATTTCTATCAATTACAATGCAAATTATAAGGAAAATGGGGTGCCAACTTTCTAGTTTAAGTTTTACATGGCATCCATCAAAATCCATAAAAAACAATTCCTAACATTGACCCGATGTAATAAGTCCCAACCTGTTTTCTACCATAAGTGTTTAACAGCAACACAAAAGAACAATGAATGAGTTGTAGAATCCGCATTATAGTGACAAATAGAACAAACCCCCTCGACCGGCACATGATGCCTCTTAAGATTCATGTCCAGAAAACTTGAATTTTGGGCGGGATAGATATTGCCCAGACAAACTTCCACCATTTATTCATACCCATTGATGAGCTTGATCATGGACGTGATGCCATCCCAACGCCACGTGATACCCCGTTCGAACCGAGTAGGTTCCCTTACTATCAAATCTCCAATATCTGCTATCTGCTCTAGAAGGATTCGGAGGAGGTAGTGCCAAGATTTCAGCTGCAATGTGTGGTAAGAAATTTTCCCAAATTACCGTTATATCCCACGAAGCACCATTCGTCAGATTTTGCACAGTTTCTAGGCCATCCAAATTAAGAGTTCGAGGTGCAATATTATTTTGGAATGCCGGTAACCAGTGGTCGTTGTAAATGCGGACACTCGCACCATTCCCAATCTGCCAAGATAGTCCAGTCTCAAGTAGACTTCTACTCCACAATATTGAGCACCATATAAAGGACGGCTTTGAGCCCAGATTCGCCTCCATAATATCACTATGTCAAAAATACCTCGCCTTGAGGACTCTTGCCACCAGACTGTCCGGTTTACAGATAATTCTCCATAATTACATGGCCAATAATGCTTTATTAAATTCAATGAGATTTTTAAACCCCATGCTTCCCATATGCTTTGGGCGACACAATGCTCTCCAATTCATCCAATGTAATTTTCTGCTGCCACCTTCCATACCCCATTAAAAGTTGGCACAAGCTCCTTCAATCTCCTCACAAATCGAATGTGATATTTGAAAACATGACATAGCATACGTCGGAATAGCTTGTAGAACTGCTTTGATCATTACTTCTTTGCCCCTTTCCGAGAACATCTTGTTGCTCCAATCTTCAATTCTTTTTAAAATTCTCTCTTTTAAATACCCAAACTGAAGTCGTTTATTCTTGAGTGAAACCGTTGGTAACCCCAAATACACCTCATGGCCTTGAACAATTGGTATTGTGAAGGTATTTTTAAAGAAATCAATAGTCTCTGCATTAGTATTGGGACTAAAGGTGATGGCCGACTTCTCATAGTTAATAAGTTGGCCCGATGCCTTCTCATAACTTCGGAGAATATTAGAAATTTGGCTACACTCGTCCTTTGTCGCCCGGCAAAATATTAAACTATCATCGGCAAAGAATAGGTGAGATATCGGTGGGCATCTTGGAGCAATACAGACCCATTAATCAGCATACTCTATAGGTGATGATTGAACATAGAGGAGAGACCATGAGCACAAAGAAAAAATAAGTACGGGGATAACGGATCACCTTGTCGTAAGCCTCGTTGTGGTTTGATCAAGCCAGCCACATCTCCATTCAAGCAAAAAGAGTAATGAACAGATCGAACACATTTCAGCATTAAATCAGTCCATTTATCTGCAAATCCTAGTGTTTTCAAAACCGCCTCTAAAAAATTCCACTCCACCCTATCGTATGCTTTACTCATGTCCAATTTTAATGTCGCATACCCTCTATTACTAGCTCGGTGATTGTGAATCCAGTGAATACATTCAAAACCCAAAATGACATTATCCGTAATAAGCCGGCCTAGAATAAATGTGTTCTGAAAATCATCTACCACCTCCTGAAGCACCAAATGTATTCTGTTAGTTATCGCCTGAGAAATAATTTTATAAAATACGTTGCAAAGACTGATGGGGCGAAACTCCTTCACAAGCATTGGATCTTTCACTTTCGGGATCAGAGTGATAATTGCCTTGTCCAATGCATTGAGGTCCCCATTATTATTGAGTATATTTAAAAGCTCCTTTGTCACATCCTCCCCAATAATCGACCAATATTTCTAGTAGAATAGAGCTGAGAAACCATCCGGGCCAGGTGCTTTATCGGAAACATATCAAATAAAGCCTTCGTCACTTCCTTCGCATCAAAAGGTTTGCAAAGTAGCACATTTATCTCCTCCGAGACCTTTTGATCCCACACTTAAGTACCTCTTCAATTTCCGTCGTCGTACTTGGGTTAGATGTGGAGAAAATTTTATTGAAGTATACGAAATAATATCCAACATCGCCCCATTATCGTAACAAAATCACCCCGATTAGTTGCGGACCCCTTATTGTGTTTTTCTTCCGTCTCTTTTTTTTTTTTTTTTTCTTCCGTCTCTTAGAGGCTTGTGCGTGAAAGTACGGTGTAATTATGTCCCCATGCTTGAGCCGATTATTTCGCTTCTTTGTTTCCAAAACATTTTCTCTTGTGCCGTCAATTTCTCCACTTCACCTTCCAGTTTCTTTATTTGAGAATATGAGTTTCTCCAGTGGCATTTTTCAACCTATTTAGTATCTCCCGCTTTTTCTTAATATGCGGAAAGGTAGCCAACTCTCTTGTCGCCCATTGTTGAAGCATTGCCTTACAACTTGAATTTATCTCTTAGTGGGCTATTAATCTCTTCATTGAACCACCCATTATAGATAACCTCCTTACAGTCCCGTTCCATTATCCAATATTTTTCAAACTGAAAACGACGAGAGGGGGCTATCACGTGTGTATGGCTCCCTCTTCGCCACACGGTTTCAATGGCCCAATGGTGCGATGAAAAGTATTCCAATGTGCATGTAGTGGCCATTGGGAAAATCATTCGCCATTGGAAGGTACTAAAAAATCGACCGAGCTTCTCGAATATAATATCATTACCCGTTCTTATGTTCACCCACGTGAAGTGTTCACATGTGCCATAAAGTTCTCTCATCTCACATTCTTCAATTACATTCCGAAACTCCTCCATTTTATTTTCCGGCCGCCGTCTACCCCCGCACTTCTCATTGTGGTTGCAAATTTCATTAAAATCACCCCCGACTAGCCACGGTACGTCTTTAATTTCTTGTATGGTTGCCAACCTACATAATAGCAGCCACGATTCGCCCCTTTTACTCACTTCGGGGTTGTCATAGAAACCCGTAAACCTCACTATAGACCCATCTTCAATCAGACTATCAATATGCCCCATCGAGAAAGATTGGATGGTCACCATCAGTGGATCTTTCCAAAGTAGCACTAGTCCACCCTTCTTTCCCACACTTTCCACAACAAACATGCCTTCGTATCCCAATATAATTTCCAGTTACTATAACTATTAGCTCTCATTCTTGTCTCACACAAAAATAAGAGCTTTGGGTCCTTTTTGGCGATTAACCGCCTAAGTTCACGGAATGCTCGTTGGTTCCCAAGCCCCCGAGCATTCCAAATGATGCAACTCATTGATCTTGGTGGGGCTGCGTCGCAAGCCCCGCCGTATCATTGGTATCCATGTCTCGCACCCCTTCATTAAACCATTCATCGATATTTTCCATATGTATCCATTTTATCATTTCAACAGGCTCTTCCTCGAACTCCTCTATCTCCCCAGTGCTTCTTTTAATTCCCCTATCAATTGTTTTGGTGATCTTTTTTGCTGCTCCTTGACTCCTCGCTCTTTTTTTCCATTTTTTTGGGCTACGTCCCGTAGAGATGTCCGACGTAGTTTGTGAGCTTGTTGAGTTATTTATACCTTCATCATCAGGGGCTATATGGCTCAGCTCCATAATCTGCTTATTAATGTCACCATCTATCTTATTCACATTTTCTATACCTGGTCTCATGGCATTTACCGGTACTAGAGCTGAGTGTTCCCCCGACATCTGATTGTTCTCTTCATCACCTCGCACTGCCCGTGTCATCTCGGTCACGATTATACCGCCCCTAAACCTCGTCCGTATCCATTCCCTTGTTTTTTGTAGGTGATTTCGAACCTTGCTGTTGGTTCGGATTTTAGGTCTCACCTCCAGGCTTCTTTTTATTTCGTCCCATCGGGAGACTTGCCCGTAACCAACTTCTGTATGGCATATTTGTCCCCATCTTCTCGGCCTCTCCACATTCTCTCCACGTATGCCCCACCTTTCCGCAAGCGTAGCAAAAGTCCGGTAATTTTTCATACGTAATAAGCACAAAAATTTCATCGCTACCTTCATTCTCTTGTAATATGATGTGTCTTTGTAACGGTTGATCTATTCCGAGGCGGATCTTAATTCTGCGTATCTCCCCAAAGAAGACCTCTCTATCTCCTTTGTCAATTTTGATCATTGTACCCAACATGTCCCCAATCCTCTGGATTATTTCCTCTTGCATGTACGCCACATGTATATTGTGACATTGTATCCACACATCCCATGTAGAGAAATCCAAGGATTCCAGGATTTGTACCCCGTTTAACTCCTGGAAAAGAATCAAATTGTTGTAAAGGTGCCAAGGCCCCCCTCCCAATGCTCTTCTCCGGTCGATAGGGTTTAAAAATTCCAGGATAAATAGATTTTCTCCAACCACCTCAATATTGATTCTCCCGGTTGCCTGAATGATCCGCGGTAGATGTTGACGGAATGTATCTCTGTTTATGAGTTTTGTCGATAATACCCTAGCTACCAGGCAATTGGCGATTCGATCTGCCCCCTTCTGTCGAAGTTCTTGTTCTAAGGTTATTTTATTATTCTCCGTTTTCTTCGATATTTTGATCTTGGCTATGCGTTGTAGTATTTTTTCCCGATCCATCCGGTGATCTTTGTAGAAACAGAATCGTGATACACCGATAAACCACCAAAGGTTTAGGAGGAACCTTGATGGTAGAGTCCTACACTCCGGTAGTATGTCTCTACTCGATTAGGTTTTCACTTTGCAGAGCGAAACCGTAAGAGAGAAAAAGTGTTGACATGGATTCACCTTTTCTGTTGTTGTAAAGTGCTTTTTATTTATAAAGGTCAAACCAGAAGTAAAATCATAAATTTAAGACAGTGTTTGTAAAATATTCTCGACTTGTAGATGCAAAAACAAATAATTTTTCAATTTAGAAGCTGAAAATCACTTTTTTTTAGAGTTTACAAGCACTCCTAAAGCACCACTCCCCTTGCTTTTAGATTTCACTTAAATTCAGTATAATTAGTAGAAGAAATTAGCATTTGCAAATATTAAAAAGCGGACAATCACGTTTTTCCCTTGATTTTCCCTTGATTGTAAACACTAGAAGTCTAGATCTCTCCATCTACCTCTCCTCACATTTATTGTCATCTTCTTACATGTAACTCCACTCGAGACTCGACAATCTCAAAAACAGAAAAATCGACATCAGCTTATTATTTAGATGCTCTCTAAGTGGCAAAGATACGTCGGTCCATACTCTTCCTCCTATCTATTTAATTCAATATGTATATTTGATACTCGTTTGTTACATAAACAAACAAATGAACTAAGAAGTCTGGGTGAAAATCGATGATCGAATTAAAGTTGACTACTGAAATATATAAAGAGAGAATGAAAAATAGTAAAATGAATAGAAATGGAAAAGGGTATATGTATTTAACTGATCCAGTAACACGTATGTTCTCATGTTGTTGGACGTATGAGATGATATGTGTACCTCTTAAATTAGAGGTGATGTCTTATATGAGGTCTGCGTGGACTTGAGTTTATGTGATAGATCTGCAAAACACAAAAATATTGTTTTGTTTATGGGTTTTGATTTGGATTGAAATCTTGTTTTACATATAAGATTTGTCTCATGAACAATGCCCGTGAAACCGTCTCGTACAAGTTTTTGCCTTTAAATTATTAAACTCTAATTATTGGTAGATCTATCAATCAAGATCATTTCTAATCTAAAATCCAATTTTTATCTCCAAGATAACCTATGGTAGCCCCTGATTTAGTGAAAAGTTACCTGAATACTTAATGGAATATTCTTTAAAAAAAGTTATGTGCAAAAGAAAAAAAATATATCTTGACATTTTAGATGACTAAGCTTTGTTCTCGGCTCCACATGCATATGCATTTTATACATCAAAATTCGCATAATGTCAGACACATGAACAACGTAAATATTTTATAAATACATAATGTATATCAAAAATTACTTTTTTGAAAATTCTACCTTGAATATATATACTACTAAAATATGTAATTTAAATTTGTGATTTATTCTTTAAAAACAATATATTTTTTCGAGAATAATTAGCAACATTAGGTGTGACAAGGAACAAGCTAGAAGAATATTTTGATTTGATAATAACGTGGGAGTCAATGTATATATATGTTATTACTTATTATGTAGTTACGTGCAATGCATGTTATGTCCCCTAGAACCTACAATTGGAAAATGAAATATGTGGTCCAATTAAAACTCCAAATCTCACAAAATATATTAGAAGATTTTAGAAATTTATAAGGGATTAAATTCTTTAAATTTTATGTAATTTATAAAATTGGAAATTAAAGACTAATAAAAGAAAGGGACAATCTTTGAATCTAGCCACCTACGGAGAAAAACTAGAAAAAAAGAGTAATTTCCAAGTGATAAATCCCTTGTTTGAATATGAATCAAACACGTGTGGAAGATAAGAGATTCCGATTTTTCTTGGCTTATCTTATTTTTTTATTTTTTATTTTTAATACATAGATAAGCGATCAATTTCCAAGATTATTTAATTTTGTCTTCGATCATGACAGTACATAAGTTCAATAAAGAAGAGATCCCTTTTTTTGACTTTAAGTGATTCTATATCTCAATATAAACTGCTTTGTTTATCAAGCAGGCTGATTCTCCTTTATATTCTGTTAAAAGAATGTTATCCATGAAATAATAACGCTTATCTTTTTGGTGTTTCCTCATCGCTTTAATTATTGCTTGTTAATCAATTTTTCACTAAGTTTATAGCTCATTATTAAAACTGTATTACATGACATCGATGTTCAACACATACTCAAAAATTTGAAAAGATTCAAATGAAATAATAAATGAAAAAGGGGTTCTTGCCAACATGATTCATTATTGTTGTTGTTGCTGCTGTTTTTATTTTTATTATTGTTTTTATTTTTATTATTGTTTTTTTTAAAAAGCAGCTCATGCATAATATCCAAAACTAGGTGCATAGGTGGGAGTATATGAAATTATGGCATTTAATTTGGGATTTATATTCAGCATATGTACTTTATAATAATGCCAATTAATGTAGAGATATTCTTTAAGAAAATTGATTTCGTGTATCCTCGTGCCAACATTATTTATATATTTATATGTTCAACTAAATGGAGTATAAATTTGTGGATGTAAGTTTTCCAAATGTATCAATATAATGCAACAATGTCAACTAAGGAAAGAGACATGTACAATTGGCTGGTTTCTTCCAAACATCGTGTTATTTACAGTCGTTTCTAAGAGTATTCTAGGATAATGTAATTTTGATAGTAAATTCATAAAATATGCCGGAAATAAAAAAAAAAATTGGAAATTTGCTTTGATGTATATTAAGATACATTTTCAAATTTCAACTATATATAAAATGCCATGTCAATATTGCTTTTTCCTTTTTGTTTTCTTAAAATGCAACATTTCAACTGTAAATATTTTGTAAAATTTTATTTTGGATTAAATTGCAAATTTAGTCATGTAGCTATAGGATTGTTGGCAATAATGATCCTGCAAAAATCACAATTTACCAAAAAGTCTCATAAGTTGGTTTAGTGGCGTGATATTTTGGTTTAATGAGTTTTTTTTTTTTTTTTGAAAATGAATTGACGAATACGATTGATTATTTAGTAAGTCTTTTGTAACACACTATTGGACTACTGTACTCTTGATTAACGTAGGTGCTTATGTTAAATATTCATTCGTTTTCAGTTCAATGCCTCGTCATAATTGATAGACACGTTCCAAAAATGACTAATCTTTGTACATTGAAGGTACAATTTATGACAGGAATTATGGGTGTCCCTCTTGTCTCATGTAAAATCTTGGGGCCCATTTAGTTTCATTTTTAATCTCATTTTTATGTTTTTTGTATTGAAAATTTTTTAATAGATTTTATGTAAAAATAAAAGTATATTTAACTTTATGTATTTTATATTGATTATTATATTTTGTAAGTAAGAATATATTTATTTTATAGCATTTTTTAGCACAAAAAGATGAGAGTAGGTGTTATTTGATGCTTCTTGTATTTTCAGCTCTAACTTTGATTTTAAAAAAAATTAAATAAGAATATGTAATATTTCTGATGAAAATCAATAATATAAATATTAATTTTATATAATAGAAAGGTTACTTGTGGAAAATATAAACAATTTAAACTAGCTAACTCAAGCTTATGCATGCTTCCCCGAGTTCAGTGTCCGTGTTTCTCAAACACTTTTTATTATTTAGGGTAAGATACATAAAATATAAAAACTTATATATTAAGTTTAAATTGCTTATTTTTGGATTACAACTTTACGAAATTATATGTATGTTGTAAATTACAGATTTTTTCTTACAAATTGCATCTAATGGAAGAGGTATTTGATAAATAATGATAATATTAAATGGTATATATTTGTAACTTCAAGGAAACATTTATAATTTTCAAAACATTTATATACTCTCAAGAATTTTTTTTTTATAAATACTATATATTCAATATTTTCTTAATTTACTTCAGGAAATATTATTTTTAACTGTTTTACTATATTAAACTGTTTTATGCATCTATTGTGTCATGAGTCTTATCAAGTGCAACGGATTTGATGCAACAAATCAGTAGAGTCGTTCTTTTTCCACATCCAATAATTTCTTATCCACATTCACTTTCAGTAATAAATATATCTTGTTACACATATGTCATCGTCTAATTGATGCATATAATAAATAATACATATTTCTGATTCTAACTTGAGCGCTGTCTCAATTATTGATTCTCCTGAATTAATATTTTACCTAAAATTTGTTATTTGAAAATCTCAATCAGACAATTTTGTAGCCAATATAGGTGTTGGATATTAGCCAATTAAATGTCGACAATTTTCACATATATATGGTCTCTGTGGTTATGCTGTCAATGTACCTACTTCTTGGAGCATGTTTTTCAATTTTCAAATTGATGATAATTCATATGGTGCAATAATTGGAGCCTAAGGCAAAATAAAAAAATATTATGTACCGTACTATATGTCATTATGGAATTAAATAAACCTTTGTTCTCCTATATTCAAATTTCGCTAATGATTACGATTAAATTAAATTAGTCATGTCACTTACAAATAATACAGATAGCATGGTCAAGTTTTCAAACTTCGTATGACGAAATTGTATCTTTAAGACAAATTATATTAGCTCGGAGAATTTAAAAAAAAATGAAGCTCAAATTAGTCTAGTATTTCATGATTAAGTTTAACAGACTAAGTGAGATTGATTATGAGTTGTAAAATGAATCAAATTAATGTAGTACGAAAGTATATGACCATATAATCAGTCTATATGGTCTCTAGATGAATAATTTTTGAGTTTCCTGTAATTAATATACTTATTACATATAATTTGGAGTAACTATAGACACTATCCATGAGGTTTAGTCTAATTACGAAAAAATAAAAAATTATCTTTCGAAATTTCAAACACCCAATGGATATATTATAAATACTTCTTTGAGGCTTGTACTTCTTTTACAAAATATATGCTATTTGTATCTTTATAATATAACTCTATAACAATTTGTGCCAAGTCTAACGGCAAGGGTATGGAAAGTTTAACAAATGGAATGTGATAAATTCATGGGCCGGACGGTAGTACTGGGCCGTAAAGATCGGTCCCAAACAAATGAAGTGGGTGACAAAATGCTTATCATGGCCCGTCGCCAAACCCAAATGCACCCAAATGAATGAAAATGCCAGATTTGCTTTATAGTCAAGTTTGCCTAGACCAATTCACGGGCTTTACATTATACTGCAAAACATGGACCAACACTGTGTATTTATTTGCCCTATTTATCTCCCACCAAATAAAATTCAGCCGTTAGCCCATTAAGACCAACCAAGAACAGAAATCAACTCTCCCATATTCAGTGAAAAATGAACCCTGCTGTTACAAGCTGAGGGACATGCTTAAATTTCATAACTTGAGCTTGATAAAGATGGCAATACCATAATACTAATAATAATAATAATGAGGGATAGTTACAAAACAGCCCTGAGGTTTAGCCTAATTACTAAAAACTTCAGTTATCTTTCAAATTACAAACACCCCAATGAAGTGTGTATTTACCTAACAAATACATCCCTCTTGAGGGGTGATTTCTAAGAGAGAAACAAATGTCAAGGGGGTATTTGTAATTTTGAAGTAACTAGGTTTTATTGTAATTAGACTCAACCTCAAGGGTGTTTTTGTAATTATTCGTAAAAATAATGCTGTGAGGCAAGTATATGGCATTCCTAAACCAGTGTATACAGACAAATCACATTATCAACTTCTCCACTCTACATCCACGTTACAACATCTTGGGTCTAATGAACGGTTCCCCTATGCAGTCACCTTCCTCAAGACCTTCACTAACATAAATTCAAAAAAAAAAAAAATCGTCTTAGCCATTTCAAAAGATCACCACATTATATCTACGGTGACTTAGCAAATATATGAGTGTTAGCTCAAAAACAATTTCGAATAAATTTGTCAACAAAGATTAGATTAGAGCATTCACAGTTCATTTATTCTTGGTCGACTAACAGGGAAGTTTTCTTCCGGCTGTTTTCGCCACATGTAATTGGCAGCCTCGATCCACCGTGGATGGACCAGATATCTCTTCTCCTGGACCGCCCATCGGGATTTATATGTTCCCGCATCTGTAGAGACCACATGTGTGACAGATGGATTGAGTTCGATCGAGCATTTGGCTCCTAGTTCCTCTGCCATTTTCCACAAGGCATGGTGCTTGGCTGGGAAATTTGTCGGAAAAACACGGCTGAAGACGACTGTACAATCCTTTAAAACTTCCTTGCGAACATTTTTTAGCACCTGTCACATGATTGGAAAGACAATGATCAAAGATGAAAATTTTTAATGACCATAAATCGAGGCAGAGCTTCTGATTCAGCATTCATCACCTCGAATGGACAGCCATTACAAAAACTAAACTTATGAACAAACAATTTGGATTATTGGCTAATACCATTAACACTGTCCAAAAAAAAAAAAAAAAAGAGAAAACACACATGACAGACAGCACCAACCACCAACAGATAGAAAGGGAAGTGTATACTCAGCCATCCCCACCCAGATTTACCTGTCTCACGTCTCGGTCCTCGAGATTATCCTCGCGTGTCTGAAAACGAAAGACAAGTCGATTAATTAGATTGAAAATAAGCTAATTAAAACTTAATTTTATTTAAATATTTGGATAGTAGAGAGGCAATACCTCGTCAAAGAATAAAGTGTGGATCCGCTGAAGAATTTTAAGAACAGTGGCCAGAGCTCCTTCAGTCTCACTTTCATCACTTTTTAGTTCAGAAAGCGATTTGCAGTTGAAGCCAAAGTGCTTGCAGCTCGAGGCGAAGAAGTGATATCTTTCCATTAATATCAAATTCCCCTTATGCTTTCCCCACACCTAAAATAATTGACAGCAAATTTATTAGCCTGTTACTAGCTATTGCAACAATATTCATGATGATTCAAAGGGAGAAAAGGAGAGTACTGCAGAAATTAAACCTATAGTATTCATTAAGCTAGATTTGTGGAAGTAACTTATTTGGTATGTCATTTTTTGGTCAGTCATCTTAAAAACTTCAAGAAAATTGACAAATGTCAAACCAGTGTTTAATCACATGTTTGTTTGTTTCTCTCTAGCATTTTTCCCTCTCTCCCTCTCCAGTTTTCTGTGTTCGTCATTAATTACACTGCTTCACTAATTTCTAAGCACACAGAAGTATGGCATCATCAGTGTAAATGAAGGTATATCATGCTTTAAATTAATGAGCAGAAACAATTCTCTCTACTATGAGCAAGAAAACTTGCACAGGACACATTTGAAGAGTCACCCTGACAAGCAAAAAATCTCCCAAGCATACATGCAGAAGAAGTTCATTCAGTAAATGACTATGGATTACCAAAATATTTAAGTCATTGATTGTTAACCGAAAGCAGTCTTAAGGTAATATTATTAGCCAAACCCTTCATGAAAATTTCCAATTTTCGAAGGTTCAACATAACATTCTTCAAAATTTATAAGAGGTAAATTTAACAAACACCTGATGAGTCCGGTAGGATTGTTCCTCTTTAAACTACAAGGTGAACAGCTTAGCTTACAGCACAGCGTGACAAAAGAGAGACTGCTAAGGATGAATTTTAAGTCTCTAAAGTTTTATTGCGGTTCATAATGTTAAAGCAAACATATAAATGTCATTTTGCTCTAATAACCACGAAAAGCGAAATTCACCACGTTAAATGTAACTCGAGAAATAAACAACTTAGCATGCTTAGAGGTAAAACTGCTGCAAGTCAACATAATTCATCAGAAACTACATTAAGAGCATATCCACAAATCACAATGACCCCATTAATTTTAGAATTCAAGTTATTGCTCAATTACCGCTTCTGTATCATCGAGGATGACAACTGCACTTTCTTGGCCCAAAACAACATCAAGACCCTTTCGATGCCTCTGTGTGCAATCACCTTGTGCGATTATTCTGGAATTGAAGTAGATATCTCCAGGATCAAGCAGCTTCGCCATTTCTAAAGCATAGGGACGTTCACCCATAGTGTATATGTACATCTCAAACAAATTATTAGCTTCTTTCAGAAGCGTGTTCACAAATGGCCTCAACTTCGTCATCATCTGCATCTGGTCCAGTTTGAATAGGCTGCTCTTTAAGGTATCTGATCATTTCCAAATTGTAATTAGGAAACTAGGATAGAATTCAAAGCCAAAAAGTAAATTAGTTTACGCCACACAAAAAGAAAAAAAAAAGATGGAACCGAAGCAGCAATAAACTCAGTAAGGAAAAACAAAAATTATTCCTAGAATTCAGCATGACAAGGTCATTACGAAATATAAAAACAAATCCATGTAGGAGAATAATTAGTACTAATCATTTTGTATTCAGACATCCACAGAAAGACTAAACCATTGTACTATGTCAAGCAAACATGCACACACACTGATACACACGAGTTTAAGCATAATATAGCATAACATATTTGATCATGAAAAATTAAGGGAATATTTTGTAAGTGAAATTAGGTATGATAATGAAAGTGGGACTTTTTTACGCCATGTGGTTCACTTAAAATATCTGAACTGATTAAAAATCCAGTCAAGTTCATGCTACCAAAGAGGCTTAAAAACACAACCATATAATAGCTCAATAAGGTGATCTTACCAAGTGAGAGTATGAGGCTTATCTAGATTGATTTTTCAACTTAGAAACTTCATCAGACCCTTAGCCATAGAAGCAAGCAATAAATTCTAAATTTCCCAAATTCTAAACCTTATCTGTATCTGCTGAAAACCAAGGACAGGACAAAGCTTAAACTAAAGTAAATTATCTGAGAGCATATTCATTTGTATAATGATAGCCTTAAAAGAACTTCATTCGTAATTATGCCAAACTTATAAAATCTTCCAATTATTGAAGGGCAAGAGGAAAAAACCTACTGAAAACATGAGATACAATATTAAAATAACAAAAAATGCCTCTGCAAGGATCAAAACAAGGAACATAGAAAGGATAAGGAGAAACACCTGGCAAAGCATCTCTTTGGCCCTTTAAGTATCCTTCTTCCACTGTAATTTCAGAAAGCCGGGCTGAATTGAGCAATGTATGATCTAAATCAAGAACCAAATAAAGTTTTCTATTCCGTAGCAAGTTCTTCAAATCTTTGTTGCGTAATCGAGCAACCTCATCATTAGCAAGCCTCAAATTCTGCACGCAGGATAACTTGATAAATACAAAATACTTTCTCAAGTTTACAACTGCAAGAGAGCAAGGAAAGCTAGATACCAATCTTTTCATGCATTGCCTATAAATTCTGAAACTCATATGATACTACACGAATGGAAAAGAACTGTGGAATCAATACATGCATTTTTGGACTCATTTGTTACTTTTCATCCTAACAGGTGCATTTTTATTCTCAATCCTATCTCTAGGAATGTTATTATGCTTCCTTCCTACAGGCCTAAAACTTAGAGCTAATCAAATAGAAGGCATAGGCTTCGATGATTAACTCAGTTTCATCCCTGATTAAGTTTATCCTAAAAGAACATAACTAATATTAAGCATATGATAACTTAGAGTCATTTACCACAGTAGGACAACTTTTTGCATATCTTCGAATGGGAGGAAAACTATAGAAATAAAATACTAAAAACTTTAACAATATATTTCGAGAAAGTAACCTTATGTATGTACCCAAATGCAACACCAGATTCATCATCCAATTTTTGCCCACACTTCACGCACATTCCAGCATAAAAACCAGGATGTGGACACACAGTCTTCTTAGGCGTCGATCCTGCACAAGGAACATTGTCAGGCCAAAATTTTCAAGCGCAGATCAAAAAGGAGTTGAAACTCTCGTGAAAAGAAAAACGCATTAGATAGAGGACGAGGATATCCTACAAGCAGAACACAAAAGCACTTTGAATAAAAATATATGTGATCAAAGCGGGAAGAAAAAAAGGAGAGAAGAAAAATGGAGGATACGGTGGTTCAATGGACCTGCAACAAATACAAGCCACATAAAAACGAGAATGTAATCGGCATTTCGAAAAAGAGCTGACTCACCATGCTCTGCGATTTCGCTCATTCTTCGAAAGCGCCAAAAATTCAGCAACTGCTGTAACTGGACGAATTTTGATCACTAACTTATATCGATAAGATCAAACACCTCCTTTCGAGTCGGAGCAACTACTGAGATTGGCAGGAAAAAAAAAAAATGGAGGGAGAACAGAGAAGAAGATGTTTTAGGAGGAAAGGTTTCTGAAAAATTCATTCATATTCTAAAATGGTCTCTGCCATACTCTGTTTATCTAACATACGCATTTGGGCCTCGATGTATTTTGTAGCATCTTGGACTCTCCTCTTGGGCCTACTTAATGTATTTTGTAGCATCTTGGATTCTCCTCTTGGGCCTGAATTGTCTTCTTTGAAGTTGGCCCAGAAATTAACAAGGCCGATAATTACGATAGATTCCTATCAATTAAAATTATCCTAGAAAATATCTTGCTTTATCTGGATAATTTTTATTCGGATATTTGCAAGAATGTCCTCCTCCTTATTTTTCGTTTCAAATTAGTCTGATGATGGATTTTCTGACAGGCTTAATTAAATATTGAGCTTGGACATTTAATTTAAAAAAATTGAATTAATCTTAATTAATTGATCAATCTCATATTTAATTTAATTGACCATATCAATTCCATCTATTAAAATTAAATAATTCTATTATTCAATTGGAAAAATTAACTTAACAATTAAATTAACTCAATTTTTATTTAATTGATCAAGTCAATTACTTAATTCATTACATTTGCTTCCTAATCTATTAGGTTCAATTAATTGATTGAATATTTAATTCAACTGATTAAATTTTTAATTCAACTGATTGAATTAAATCAAGCAACAATTAATTAATCTCTATCAATTAACTACATCCAACAATTGAACAATTCTCGAATGTACAAATAAATTTCTCCATTCTTAGCGTTTGAGTCTTTAGGTTCACAATTAATGCTAGTAGTAGAATTACAACTATTGTAACTTACGATTTACGAATAACAATTTATTCAATTTATGAATCAATCAATTTATACACTTGAAATTAACTCTTAAGTTTCAAAAACCTATAAATCGTGAGAACACCTAGCAAATAGCACAATTACCTAGCAATAGGTGAAATAGCAAGCAAACATATTTCGATTGCTAGTGAATACATGTGTGTTCCTTTCGACAACTAATGTTAAATCAAAATATAATTGATTTAATAAATGTAATTCAATTCTAAGATTCATTGATTCTTTAATGAATCAAATTTATCGTGTGTCTTGGCTAAGTTCTTTGAATCACGAACTATGAAAGCACATAAAATTCACTTGTAATAGACAGGTGTCGAATTCTATGTTGATTACTAAAAAAACTCCATACACATGAGTGAAATACCCAAAATATCTCATTTGTGATTGTAAAGTAATTAGAAGATAAATCAAAGTATTGTGGGATGTATACAAGGCTATCGTCATGCTATCAATTCTGAGGACTAATCATGTACTATCGCAATATGGAGATTCTTATTCAACAATCAAAGCTTTCAGCTAAGAATTTTTATTTGGGCCATATTTAGTGAATTTGTTCTCTAACAAATACACTTTAATTTAACTTTAGATAGAAGTATTGACAGAGAGGAACCACCCCCTCCCCCCATTTTTTTACTCAGTTTTATTAAGAAGAAGAAAATCAGTTTAAAGTTTATAGGAAGGGATTCGAGCTCTCCATCCACACCACACACTCAAGAGAAACTATTTTGTATATCTATTGTATATCAATATAGTGTTGTTTGGTGCACCAAAAATCAACAGAGTAAATCCCATGTTTTCATTTGGGTTATAGATGATAGGGGTGTGCACGGTCCGGGATGGTTCGGAGATTCATAAATCTCGTAATCGTCCGAAGTTCGAGATTTTAAAATCAATCTCCAAAATTGAACCGTAGAGAAAAAATCTCCGTGCGAACGTGCATCCGAATTTTTGACGGATCGGTCGGGAATCGATTCTAACGGGACGGTTCGGGGGGTTCGGGACGGGAAACGGAGATTAATCAAAAGTAAAACACACAAATAAGAAAAAAATAAAAAATGAATGTAAAAATCACCAAATAATTATAGTCCATTCCTTTTTTTTAGTGCAATCTCAAAATAAATGCTATAACCACAAAGGGCAACACAATCTCAAAATAAATTACAACCATAAAGTCATACCAACACTTAAAGGCTCTCAGTCAAAGTAATTTTCTTAATATATTAATCTTTAATTGCAGTTGTTGGACAAGTATTTTATTATGGTAGATTTCTGATCTAATTTTTTATATTCTAAATATTTGATTGATTGCAATATAATTCTGCCAATACCAAAATAAAATTAACCATTGAATAATTTATATCAAAAATTTTGTAAATCTAAAGCTGATGGTTTTTAATTTACTATGGATCATTGATGTGTAATTATTGTATTTCGGATGTACAAAACTTTTAAAAGTATAACATATAAGTATCGACAATAAGGAAATTTAATATACATGTTGATGTTATGCTTTATTAAAACGTAGCAAATAATGAGAATAATTAATCTCCTTAATTATTTTCATTAATTCTCCTATAAAGAATTCAATTTTCCGTCATGGTCAATTATATGTTGTTTCACGAGTCACGTATCGTAAGAGTTTGAACATATTAGTTTGTGACGACGGCAAAATAAAATCAAGCAGGCGAATAATGTTGTGTATAAAAAAGTATTCCAAAATTTATAATTTTGAAATATATGTAGTTAACTTGATTTGTTGGAAGTTGTATTTTACATTTTTATATTCATTAATAGTGTAGCTTTTATATGCATGCAATACCTTGATGGAACACGTCCCATGCATTGTACGGGCAAAAGGCTAGTTAAATGATATAAATTCTTAGAAACTTAATTTAATAATTAATTAATCATATCAGATAATTTTCTAGGTTAATTAAATATGGGGTGTCACAATATCAAAATATAAATAAGATAAAAATAATATATATGTATGTATTAAAAAATTCTTAAAAATCGGTTCTATCTTCGGATCTTTGGTTGATACGGTTCTTGGTACGGATATTTTAAAAATCTTAACCGTGCAGAAATTTTTCGGGACGGTTCGGTTTGGAGAAAGTCAAAAAGTCAACGGATATTTTCGGTTCGGATATTTTTTGGTTCGGATGTCGGTTCGGTTCAATGATCTCAAGTCCCGTGTACGACCCTAATAGATGAAGCGGTCGAGTCGAAAATTTTACGATTCAAATTTATTTGAATTTTTATCGAGTTTCAAGTCTTGTGTTTTGTTTGGTTTGATTATTAATTTAATTGAACCTGAATGAGTTTCAATCGACCTAAACATGAAAGTGCGAATATTTTGTTATTACTAATGTCGAACTTGAACCAAGTTCCAAATACATGAATAAAAAAATCGTTTAAGTTTGATTTATTACGTTAAAAATTTGAGTTTAACAAACTTTTAGTGATTGCTCCCGAGTGAATAACTTAATTTGTTTTTCAGCTTTATTCCCTAGCTTAATAAGTTTTTGAGAAACATCCAATAATTTATAATCCACATTCACTTTCAGTAATAAACATATCTTGTTATGCATATGTCATCGTATAATTCATGCATATAATGATAAATATTTCTGATTCTCCTGAATTCATATTTGCAAACTTCGTTAGTTGAAAATTTCGGTCAGACTTACCATACTTATTGGTGGGTACCGTGCAATAGATTGCATCCATATTTCGGGGAGCATATTTGGATGAGGCTTATCAAAAAACTTCTCCTATTAAAACTCTAACTGAGATATGAGATTGAGATATATATTGACATCTCTACGATATTACTACAATTAAAAAAACATACGTCTCCTACACAAGAGTTGAGAAAAAACGTCTTCCACCAAGAAAAGAATAATCTCTCTCCAAAAATTTCTTTATACGGTTTTCTTCTTAAAGCATCACCAAATATCTCCAAGCGTTAAAGGTGTGCACATCAAAATAAATACTCTTGTAGTTTTATTTACACCAATGAGAAAGATGGTTTGTGTTCTTGCTCATGGTTTGCTTATGGTTCAACAAACTTACAGGGTTTGTTCGTTGTTCACGGTTCAATCAAAGAAGGCTTCTATTGAAAATATGTATACTCGAACCACTTTATATGTGCATGTTAGTAAATATGGGTCGAAACTAGAATCACATATTTGCACATATAAGGTGGATCGAGTATACCTATTTGCAGTGGAATTGTCGATCCACTTAGCCAGGATTGAGCCCGTCTACAAGCCTCATTTTGATCCATGATTAAAACATCTACAAGCCTTTCTCGATTGAACCACGAACAACGAAAGAATCACGTAGATTGATTGAATCACGAACTAGATCACGATCCGCCTTTCTCGTTGGTGTAAATAATTATTATAATTGTTTACTTGGATATGTACACCTTAAACCCTTGGAGAACTTTGGTGATGCTCCAAGAGGAAAACCATAGAGAGAAATTTTAGGAGAGAGATTATTCTTTATATGTGTATGAGACGTTCTAATAACCCTGTCTGATTGTAGGGAGAGATATCAATATATATCTCAATCAGACGTATCGATTAGAGTCCTGATGGGATAGGTTTCAAGATAAACCTCATCTAAATAAGACTCCCTATTATCTCAAATATGGATGCAACCTAATTGCACCCAATATCTCCCACTCATACATATTTGACTCGACTCATTTGAATCACATCCTCATAATTCTTATCTCACGTCTCTTCTTTCATATAAGGAATAAGGCGTGCGACCAAGTGAGAAAGCAAAGGTGAGGAGAGTTATATTAAGTCATCACCAAACTAACATAACCCTACAACTCAATAACTCGCTATGTACCCCAAACCAAGTGGTCGCACTCAGTCAAGCATCTCTAGATCCCTCAATGAATACAGGTAGAGCATGCTCGACTCACTCAAATATGTTTCTATATTCATGACTAGTCAAACACATTTCGACATAGTCGCCCGGGCTATGAATCATAGAACATAAGTGCGTTACCAACTTAATTCTTCCTTTAGCCCCACATGCCAATTAGCTTGGTCTTGACAGCTTTCCTAGACATGCTCCGACAGACCGAATCATACATGGCCATTAGATACATGCTAAAGTAGCGTCATCAAGCTTACATCTCATGGCACGGTCCAAAGTCCCAAAGGGTACAAAAAAATAATATGGGCTCACACAGTGACGAAGCAGGGACCCATTCAGTCACTTTCCCATAGACGGTCGCCTCAAAGCACATGTAGTATGAATACATGTTATGATGGAGCTCCCAGTTAATTTAGGCATGTCACGCTCTAGACATCATACAAATCTTAGTCCAGTCGCTATTCAAGCGCCCGACCTGCGTACTACTCGTAGTCACTCCCAAAGTGTCATACGATAGTTCGCACATTCGGCTACAAACATGCTTTTATGAAGTTTGGACATATTTCATAATCGATCAACTCGGATCTCATCTTAACCTTTAGTTAAGGCGACTGTTAATTATACTTATTAACCTTCCTCACTGCTCTAGCGCGAAGGCGATCATTCGCAAACCTCCTTATGCGACACAATCTTTTAAGTCTCATCATGCTCGCTCTCTTAGCGCCAGGGCGATTGCCCGTGTGAGAGGGCCAATCAAAGCCTGGTGACAACTCATAAATTCATTACCAAACACATAATGAGAATCCAATATATCTCATTAATCACAATATATTCTCAAAGGCCACATAATCAATTCTACTTAATCCCTAATGACTCACATGCCTTTGGAGCATATCTCCAAACAAAGGCTCATAAAAGGGATGAGCGCCCACACCGCTCGTAGAATTATGCCTGAGAATAATATTAACTATGCGCAAAAACTCTCAAGTGAAGTAAAGCCTTGAGTAAATATATTTGGTCTATCATCCATGTCCCGCGCCCAAACCATACACCAAAGCAGTTTTACTATCACAAGACAACAAAATACATCATGAATGTGCGCGCAATGCGCATCATTTCATGATGCCAAATTTTCCTCTAGCAAATCATAGACCAATCTTTTAAGATATCTAAATATCCACATGTCGGGCATCATAATAGCGCATGGATCATTTCGATATCCACACACCAATCACACTGCTAAGTACAAGACTTATTGAGTACGCACATAGCGCACATCAAACATTCGACAATGTTTACTTAAATTAGCTAGCATTTCTTTTCATCTTCCGAAGATATCGTTTCTTGACTATGAATATGATCTTTGACCATGGAGTGTAAAGACATCAACACTAAGTGGCGATAACTCCATGTTATTTCAGTCATCATATTTTTGCCATATACAGTGAGATACAACTCTTGACATATATTTAGTGAATTAATTGACCATCGTAGGCCTATCAAAATGATAGCTCGATGAAATCAATGATGATTCAAGTCAAGCTAGAGTTTCTTGATCAGTAATCAATCTGTTCTTACTCCACTTCTTGAATTCATCGGGTGATCCACATAGATCTCATGATTCAATTTTCACTGAACTATATCAATGTCAATCATCGAGGACAAACCTAGATGAAAGTGGCAATAATAGATAACATATCGTGCGAATCGAGGCAATCTCACCACTTAGGAGAACACCTCAAAAATTTACGCTCTTCTACGGGCGTAAATATTTCGATCTTAGTCGAGCTACACACATGTTAATCAACCCATCTATATTGCGCTTGACCTTGACGAAACCACATGTTTCAAATGGTCTTGCATCTAGACGAAAGATCAACAAGCTCTTAGACTTTATTCTTAATCATTCGATTCATCTTTTCCTTCGCAACAACTATCCACTTAGGGCATCAAGTGAAGTTACATGTTCTATTGACTCATCAACACCCACAAAAGTAATTGTGAAGGATACCCACTCAATCTCATATAGATGATGGGGAATATTTTATATTCACTCCTTTTTACTCGTGGAATGTGAGAATCCTTTTCGTGTGAGACACTAGCTCCCACCGACTTAGTGTCGCTCCCACTATCCCAGCGATTACTAGATGAGTATATAATACAACATCCTCACTAGAGAAATGAGCGCCTCCTAAGGATCTTGCAACTCGCATAGTTTTAAGATCTCTTTAGACTTCACAAATGCTCAATACATCCCTTTGAGGGAAATGTTAAATCGTGCGACTTGATTCTCCACGTGAGAACACATATTCTCGAACTTACATATGCACAAACCCACTAATTTGGGCTTGTTACCAAACTAAAGCTCATACAAGGTTGAAGAATCATTTGGAGACACATTTTTTATGATGTAGGCAGCAACAAGAAACACAAATCAATTTGCGCCATCATAAATCTAATCATTTTGAAGTGGTTGTCCATTCTTCGCAAGCTCATATAGATGCAAAGTATTTATAACCATCATTAAACTTGCAACTTTATTTTCTTCAACTGGGTGTCCAAACTAATTAAACACACTATTTTTCGCTTCCTATTAGCACATCTCCATCTGTTAAGAATCGCTCAAAGCAATTTGGCGCTTCTAACTGATGAGAGTGAGAATGTACTAACTTATAGCGTAAATAGCAATGAAAGAAAATATAATGCGTTAATTTTGTGCCTCACACTCATAAGTCTGCACTCAATTTAGTGGACTTAGCTTTATAGGAAAAATAGTCATCTTACATTCTTCCAGCAAGCTTATCCCGCTAGAAAAAATAATTATGCGAGGGGAGATTGACCTTAGCGAGTTAGACAATAAAGCCTCATCGAGCTAATACAGTCGTCCTCCTAACCTCACATTCCACAATATCTTTAGAAGATCTAAAAAGAAATACTATCTAAAGCCAAGCATCACAAAAAAAAAAAAAAAAAGATAGACATGTCTTCTCACTCAACAAATATCTTACAAGTACATTTATCCGAGTAAGACTATATCGACACATTAAGTTGCTCACACCAATTGTTGAGCTTGAGATGACTCTTTTTAGCCTCCTCTTGTGCGCTCAATAGCTGCACAACCCGATAATAGTCATACACATTTGCTCAATCTCAAAACCACATGTTAAGTCAACCAATATCTACAATCCACCCATGGAGAGATTTGGAAATATTAGCGAAAAAATAAGAGAGCAAATAAATAGTCAAACTTCATTTCAATACAATTACGAGCGAAGTTACCAATCTCATATATGTCGCAATTTTCATATATGGCATATGTGGTTATTAGAGATGGTAATGGGGCGGGCGGGGCGGGGTAGGTATCTCAATACCCAGACCCCCACGTCTCCTCCACGGGGCGGGACGGGTCGCCCCGTATTGAATTTTTTTAATTTTTTTTATATTTTTATCTTATATTTTATATTATTAATAATTTTTTAATATTATATTTTGTATTATAAATACATATTGTTTATAAAATTTGTCATTATATACGTTAAATATAATATTAAATACATAAAACTATATTATTTCATATAATATACATATAAAATATACATTAAATATATTTAAAAAAATAGCATGGGGTGGGGTGGGGCGGGTACCCACGGGGCGGAGGTGATATCCGGATCGCCCCCGGGGGGGGCGGCCCAAACGTGGAAGGGTGAGGCGGGTACCCATCGGGACGGGTCATTTTGTCATCCCTAGTGGTTATGCTGTCAAAATACCTTCTTCTTGGAGTATGCCAACCTGATATATGTTATTCAAATGGTGCAATAATTGGAGTCTAAGACAATAAATAATATTTTTAACCGGACTATATATGTTATTATTATAGAATTAAAAAGACCTAGTTATGTTGTCACAAAAAATATATTTGCAACGAAAATTAGTCTTTTGCGACGACATTATGTTGTCGCAAAAACCAGTTTATGTAGTAGTGCCTTTGATCTCCTATACTGTATATCAAATTTCGTTAATGATTACTATTAAATTATTCGTTACTTACAAATAATACAAATAACATGATCGAGTTTTCCTACTTCATATAATGAAAGTGTATCTTCTAGACAAAATATATTAGCTGGGAGAATTAAAAATAAAAAAATAAACGAAGCTTGAATTAGTCTATCACTTCATTCAAAAAAAAAATTATAGACTAAGGCTCCATTTGGATTGATATATTTGGAGCTAATGATTTCAAATTTACGATAACAAGTACATTTAGATTGTTTGGATGAAATCATTCTATAATAATTTCAAATCATTGGAAGCTAATTTTGGAGACATTTTGAACGATTTTGAAATCTTTCTTAAATGAATTCATTTGAAATCGTTCCCCCAAATCCTTTCCTCAGATCCAAATCCTTCAATCCAAATGCAACTTAATTGAAAATTGTTGGGTAAAATCTATAAAGGTTTCTGTTTCAAAGAAAATGGCTAGGTGTTTGAGTGTTTAGGCTTTAGTCGAGGCCTAATTGGACTCAGTCTCCGCAAGACGAAAAACGCCCGTATACAAGTGCTAACGGTTCCCGCGTACGACCCTAAGATACAACGACTATTTCAGTTTTGAGTTTACAGCACTTGCAAACTCGAAACACAGCGAACTCTAAGTGTTTCTAACTTTCAAGCTTTGAATGGAAAGTATGTCAATATGCTCGAATGCAATATGACCGGTTAATTATATGATGTTTTTCGGTGTCAATTCCATCCGCGCAGGGGGTCGAATAATATAGGCCCCAGGTGCCTCGTATGGAAAGATCATGTCTTTTGGCTCAAAAAGACAGGTTTTCAACGAACAGACGCATATGTTCTGCACTTCACATCGACGCATGACCTGACACACGGCCCGTGCACCTGCCTGTGCGTGGATACGAACCAAAATGACAAAGTTACGGCCTGACTCACGACCCGATGCAAGGGTCGTGCGTCAGCCCGTGCTCAGATACGAATAGGTCCGACTGATGCACAACCTGACGCACAGGCCGTGCGTCCGCCCGTGCTTGGGTGCGAACACTTCCCAGTTGAAAAATCCGTTAATTAATTCAAAAATTAATTAATCAATTATTTTAAAGTTTTTTGGTCCAAGCCCAAGCCCACGGCCCTCGACCCGGACCGGGCCGCAGCCGGCGGCCAAGCGGGCGGCGGGCGGCGGCGATGCGCCCGCGCGCGTGTGTGCTTTGAACCAAACCCACAAGCATGTAGCTCCTCACCCCTTTAAAAACTTGGGTGCCCCCAAGGGCCCAAACACATAAGTCCAACTTGGGATAAATATAGTGTGCAAACTTTGCCTCTTTATCCTATGTGGGATGGAGCATTTTTCCTTCCCCACATTTTCCATTTTCCATACCATTTACTTGTATTAAGTGGCTAACTTCGAGCATTAATTTCTTATTCACCCGGAATTGGTTTTGAGAAATTTCAAATGCTATTTTTATCTACTCTTTTAGTAGAATTTTGCCATATAATTTAATTCCATTTTTCACTAATGGAAACCACTTAATTATTTGGTCAAAATCAGGTCAATACACATTTTACCAAACCTCAATTCCAACAATCCCCCACATGAATGAAATTAATGCATGCGTGTATGCAGATTCGCTTGAAAGTCTCGGCGAATCATTATTGCATCAGGATAGGTAGCTTGTGGCTTTGAACATTCCTTAGTAGTATACAATCGAATTTACTAGTTGCTTAGTGACGCGATGTCTTGAACTACTAAGTTGTTTGTGTAAACAGAGACAATAGTACTTACACAATAACAAGTTTAACACTTGTTGTTCTCACGTTGTGTCCATTTCGGCCCTGGACCATATCTTAGATTCATAAGTATTTCTTTTGAAGCGGTCATTACTTCCCACTTATATAGGTGATCTCCTATTGAAGAGTATCCTGTCATACTCCACCTTTCGGTATAGGAATCATTAAAAGTCTTAAACTTAACCTCACCACATTCAGCAGGTTTACATTCACTTGGATGTATCGAGAATGAGCTATCACATTTTCCAAGTGTTCAGCTGAACATTCATAACTTAGTTGTCCCATTGAACCAAGGTCTTGGGATCTCTAATTCACAAGGTTGGTTTACCGCTATGAACATTCTTTAAGTGGTGAATTTTAAACCCATTCTCCTTAACATTTTATACAATTGATCTCGATTTATGCCTTTCGTAAGCGGATCCGCACGATTTTTCTTTGACTTCACGTAGTCAACCGAAATAACCTCATTTCAAAATCAACTGTTTATTGGTATTATGTCTACGATAAAAACGTCTAGACTTACCTCTTTCCTTTGCAAGAAAAAAGACACATTTAATAACTACAATATTTTCCAGATTTAATGATCGTACCATCATTTATATCACAAATGCCAAATTTATTTTCTTGGATGCTTCTACTTTAGCCAAAGCACCCCCACACTTCAAGGCATCCTCATTTATGTGGTTTGCTAAAAAGTAAAGCTCCCTTACAATTTCTGATATCCTTGTTCAACACAAGATTATCCAGAATTTCTATGGCTCTTGGCCACTTTTTATTTTATTATATTAGAACATTGTCCCAACAATCCAGTTAGAATCTCGTTCTAATGATTTGAACCTTAGTTCCAACAACTCCATTAACACCGTTTACAAGGTGTGTAACCTTTGGTGTTATCACATCTTCAGTAACATTTCGGATTTCACTCGACAGTGTGTCTACCTCTAGTGTTACAACACTTTGGGCAACACTTCATGCAATTGTGGTTTTGGTCCCACAACACTTTTGGCAACACCTTATGTTACATTTAAAATTGCAACAGAAACTCCACTGGTGTGTTTGATACATGTTTTTATCTTAATTTTGATGATTTTATTTTTACACCAAAACAATGTTTTTAATTGTTGTCCAAATACTCCTAAATGATTTAAAATGGTTTTAATATTTTCCGGAGTATTTCTTCAAGTTTTATTTTAGATAAAATTGGACAACACTTCTAATGATTTTTTGTTTATAAGTTTTACATCAAAACAAGGTTCCTAAATGTTGTCTAAATACTCCCGATTGGTTTAAAATGTTTTTACTAAATTTTCGGAGTATTTCTTGAGTTTTATTTTCGACAAAAAATGGACAACGTTTCTGTCTCGAGGTCAATCGTCGCGTAGAGAGGGCAACCCGCACACAAGATGATTTTAGAACAAAAAATGAGACGGAAGGGAAAAAGGCCAGGTCGCCTCGTCGAGCGTCGGCCGGTGACGTCGACCGGTTGACACCCTGTCGACTGGTACCTGGGAGTCACGCCTTGAAACAGAACTCCTGCTTTCTTAAAATTAGTTTGTGCGACCGGCTAACATAGGGGACGACCGGTCGAACCCTACATCGACCGGTCGCCCTGTGTAAATTGTTGATATGTTTATTTCAAACTCTATTTCTATGCGATCGGTCGCCCTCAAGTTTGACAGCAAATTTCTAACCGTTTGACAGCAAACAAACTTTCCTTAAATTGTGGGATTGATTTCTAACAGCTATATTCTTGATTTTAATTGTATTTTTCTGTAGATTTTCAATTCCCAAGAGGAGCATATGCTTGATCAATCATCTCCTATAAATAGAGGAAGTTTTGGAGCAACCAACACAACCATTGAGATACAACACAACAAGATACACTTCAAGCAAACACTTGTTCTTCATAGTTATTATTCTTGTTGTAATTTTGTCTAGCTTATCACTTTCACATCCTTGAGGTCTAGGCTATTCTTGATTACACTTTGCACTCATATTGTAATATTCATTATTGAGTTGTAATCTTGATTTTTGGTCATCATTCAACATAAGACATCCTTGTGAGTATTCTTGTGGTAAGAATACACTTGGGTGATCTAGGTGATAGGTGTTTCAAGAGTGTGGTGCTCTTGAGGTGTTGAAGAATTTGGTATTCTTCAAGATTGAAGATTGTGGTGATCTTCAAAGGTTCAGTTGAAGGAAGATTGTGGTAATCTTCAAAGGGAGATTGTGGTAATCTCCAAAGGTGGTGTTGTAGAAGAGTGTGGTGCTCTTCAAAGGTGTTGTAAGTTGAATTTGTATTAATTTTGGTAATTAATAAAATTCTTTTTCTTTTTGAAATCCATCCCGGAGATACTGGGGTGGTAGAGGATTAGACCCTAGGTGGGTTGAACCTCTTTATCGTCGCGTGTTGTTTACATTCCGCACCTTTATTATTGTATTTGAGCATTCGGTTCGAAAAAGATGGTAAAATCGAAAAGATGGAGATAATCTATTCACCTCCCTCTAGATTATCGTAGCCGCTTAGACTTACAAGTGGTATCAGAGCCAAACTCTTTGGCAAGCTCGTTTCACATCGCGAGTGAAGAGGAACGATCGTCGGCTACGAATGAAGCTCATCTTACCGGCACCTCCACCACCAAGCCACCACTATTTGATTCCAAAAATTATACATTTTGGAAAGAAAGAATGGAATGTTATTTACAAGGTTGCGGGTTCGATATTTGGAACATCGTCATCAATGGAGAATCCATTCCAATGAAAGACACACCATACACCTCCAAATCTCTCAAGGAGCTCAATGATGAAGAAAAGAAAACCATCTCCTTAAATGGTAAAGCTCTCAATATTTTGTATTGTTCACTTACTAATTTGGAATATGAACATATTGTAGGAATTCGATCGGCACATGAAGTATGGCAAAAATTAGAAGCCATCTATGGAGTATTTGCAAATGAGAGGAGTTAAACAAAAGCATCTATTTCTCAAAGGGATACAATGTCAAATCTGAGGAACAAGCCTCTTACAACTTCCAACTATGAAGAAGTTGAACATTGTCTTATGGGCATCGAAGAAGAAAACGAGGTATGTCTTAAACCCTCTACAAAATAATTATAGTAATTTGCAAAATGATTTTGATGATCTTCAAAATGAATTCCAAAGCTTGCTTGTTAAATACAAAAATTTGAAAAAGGAATTCAATGTTTTAAAAATGATAAGGATAGTTTATTTACTTCCTATGAATCACTATCATGTGTTCACTCCACCACACTTGACAAAGGTTAGAAACCTTGAAAAAGAAAATAGTACTCTTGTTGAGGAGATTAGTTGTATGAAAAAGGATTTATCAAAATCCAACTCGAGTTCCGTTAAAATGACCAAGATTATTGATATTCATGATTGTGATAAAGAACTTGATCATAAGCCTAGTACTGTAAATTATGTGAAAAGAAATCAAGTCAAATGAGGGTACCACAAAACAATGTCATATTAGGTACCCGTGAAATAATAATCGAAGAAAATTTATACCACCAAGAAGACATCAAATGACCATCTCATTTGATCAAAGAAGAAAACATCACCAAAATGAATTTCCAAGAAGGAAATATTATCAACAAAGGGAAGGATATAATCCTTGGAGATGGAACAATCGGAGAAGCTATCATCAACAAGATGATTTTCAAATGGGAAGATATCATCAACAATGGGAACGACACAACCCATGGAAATAGCGTAATTGGTAAACCGTATCTCCCTACCTACATATGCATTTTTATTTAGTATGCATGTTTTTATTTATGAGTTTTTATTATTTCAAAATTAAGGTCTTCTATATATATTTGTGTTTTTAAAATTTTTGAAAATGAGACCTTACATGTTATTCTTAAACTCTTATGGATTTCTATTACATAAGCATTTTATTGTGATATCTCTTATTGCTTGGCCTACACTTGTGCTATTATATCTTGTGCAAAATTTGTTTAAAGAATTATGTAGGTTATATGTTTCATATTCATTGGTTATCGTCTATTTCTTCATAAAGAGATTCTTAAACCATCGAGGTATGTTCACTCGTATTTTTCTTAGTACTCGATATTGTGTTCATGTCATGTTTATGCACATATCTTTCAAAATATTTCATTTCAACCCCTTAAGTGCCTCTAAATGATTTTATGAATTTTTCTCAAAAGGGCACTACTCGTAAAATCTCGATTTTCTAGAGTATATGTTTTCTTGAAAATAGTATTTGTCGAATTTAGTCCTCGATTATATTATTGCAAAGTTTAAAAAAATAAACTTTTGGGGTGAAAAATCGAATTTTGGTAAAATCTGGAGAATGAAAAATTGCACTGGGACGGTCAAGGCAGGGCCGACCGGTCGCCCTGCATGTCGATCGGTCGCACCCCACCTCGACCGGTCGCCCAGGTAAAAATTTTGGGTTAAAAATCGCATGTTCTTCATTTTGAAACAGAACACCAAAAAACTCCCAAACCCTTACACAGCGCGAAAATTCCCCCTTTCTCTATAATCTTCATTTCTTCATCAATTTTTGTAATTCTTGTTGCTAATCCACTTATTTTTGCAAGAATCTTACAAATATGGCACCTCCAAGAAATTCCACCGGTCAAAATCCCACTTCCAAGAGAAGAAAGGGCGGAGAGGGTTCTTCGAGAAATCATCAAGAAGAAGCCGAACAAAGGAATATTCGAGCTACCCAAAGGAACGTGGCTCAAGAACGTGATGATGTTCAAAATCCCGTACTCTCCAAGCCCCAAATTGCCGAACTCCGCGGAACAATTTCCTTCAAAAATTGTCGTTGGGCGAAAAGTAAGAAATCTCTAATACCGTTAGCTCCCCGTTCTAATAATGTTTTAGATTTCATCAACAAATATGCGGAGTGGTACTATGAAGATTTGAAATGGGTGGAAAATCGATTGCTCGCACTAAAATTTGTCGATTTAATTCGTTTACAAATGAATATCCCACTATTAGAGGATTCTTTGAAGAGCAAAGTTGGATGTTTTTGTGGGAGCATGCATATGTTTTATATGATGATGATATTATTCTACACTTTTATGCAAATATGTGGGTGGAATATGATGATAATAGGAAGCCTATTGCGTTAAATTCGTTTGTGAGGGGTCGTCATTTTAGGTGGACTCCTAATGAAATTTGTCGGCTTTTACATGTTAGAGAAGGTGGTTGGGACTATTTTTCTTGTGCTATTTGGAATGATGATATGTTGGGGGTTTCTATGAAATAAGTCAAGACTTATTTGGGCGTATGGCCAAAATATTCATTGTTGGCGATGACTCTTGAGCACCGAATTATATCAGTTATTGTCGCCTATTGCATATGTGGAAAAGCGGGAAAAATGCCTAGCAACATGGACTATTTTTTGACTTATAAGATTGCTAAAAGGGAACCGCTTAATTTTGGCGCTATTCTTATTCAATGTCTAATTGAGTCTATTACTCAAGGAAATAAGAAGTTTGTTATGGGCAATTGGATTTGCAAACTTCTTATACAATCGGGACTACCTTCGTCGGAGTGTAATTCGAAGGTATTTCAAAATGATTTTGACATTGATAATATCTCCCAAATGGTCACTATGCGTAAAAATATGGATATTCGACCAACAAAAATGGCTAGAGGAAGAGGTCAAGGTTCCACATCCGAAAATCCAAACGACTTCTTTGATGATGCCGAGGCCACGAGATTGGCGGAGGAGGGCGAACCGAGCAATCCGGAGGGTAATAACGGTGCTCAACCGCCTAGGAGGTAAACCCAAACCGAGTATGATGAACTAAGAACATATCATGAAGCTCGGTATGAGGCTTTGGAGCAAAAGACCTCCAAAATGCAAAAATCAATCGGCAAATTGAAGAAATTCATCAAAGATCTTATTCCCGAAACTTGCTTCTCCTCGGACGAGGAATGATGTCCCCACCCCTTTATTATCTTAGCATTTTCTTTTGTTCATGTTGTTTTGTATTTCTATGAACTATCTTGTAAAACTCTAAATTTCACTAATGAGATTTGCTTGTTTTCTTGAAAGGGTTAAAATAGCAAGTTGAAAATGGCTTGTGGATGATCATGATATTGATGGAGTATTTGATGGTAAAAATACTCTAGTTTGGCATTGTTTGATAGTTGGTATGAAGTACTTGATGGTAAAAGTGCATCTTTTTAATTTTTTTAAATGCATTTGAGATGTCTTGATCATTTTGTTTAGATGGATAATTTGGGACATTTGTAATGTCTTATTTGTATGCACTGCTTGATGGCTCTTTAATTTTTGCTTGATGGCATTCATAATGCCTTGATCACTTATTTGGCTAAAATTATCTCAATTGGGTTGAACCCTTGAGAATTTTCTTTGTTAGGCCTCTTATTTATTGGACATATGTTGAAAATTGCTTTTGGAGATGATATGAAAAACTTGGCTTAATCTCTTTTGCAAGGGTTATATACTTTTTCTTCAAATTTTGACGCCCGCCAATTGTTCGATAAAATGTTTCAATGAAAATTTCAACTTCTACATGATTCTCTTGCTTTCAAAAGTCTTATATACTTATTGAGATCATGTCTTGGTATACAAAATGAGCTTATGGAGTTTTTCATGGTGCATTTCTCCTATTTTCGGTTTCTAAGCCTAAACTTTTTAATGGTTGATAAATCGTATCTTTGGCGCACTTTGATAGACTTGTATGATGTTTTTATCATCCTAACATTCTTTTTGATGATTCCAAAGGGGGAGAAACAGGAAATTGGCTCATTAGCCCAAAGAAGCTAATAAAAGCTCGATATAAAAGTTATAAGCTATGGCTTCTTAAAGCCATAAGTTGTGGACTATACTTAGTCATATTGGTGTATGATGATCTTATATACTTGTCAAATGGTGTTTTGTTGACAGGGGGGGCTTATAAGCTCTTGTACTTAAGTACAATTTGTAAAAGCTAAGCTTTTAGCTTGTGGTTGATTATTTGAACTATACTCTTGATATGCTTGATGATAGGGGGAGCTTGTGCTTATTATTGAATATATTTTCACTCCCTTATTTGGTTGCTTATGTATCTTGGAAATGTTAGTCGCTTCTAAACGGTTAGATGTTTTTACCGAAAAATCGTTTTTAAATTTGTCCTCCTAATATTTCTAAAAATTGTTTTGGTTTGTAATCATCAAAAAGGGGAGATTGTTTGATACATGTTTTTATCTTAATTTTGATGATTTTATTTTTACACCAAAACAATGTTTTTAATTGTTGTCCAAATACTCCTAAATGATTTAAAATGGTTTTAATATTTTCCGGAGTATTTCTTCAAGTTTTATTTTAGATAAAATTGGACAACACTTCTAATGATTTTTTGTTTATAAGTTTTACATCAAAACAAGGTTCCTAAATGTTGTCTAAATACTCCCGATTGGTTTAAAATGTTTTTACTAAATTTTCGGAGTATTTCTTGAGTTTTATTTTCGACAAAAATTAGACAACATTTGTCTCGAGGTCAACCGATGTCGCCGAGAGGGCAACCCGTGCCAAGATGATTTTAGAACAAAAAATGAGATGGAAGGGAAAAAGGCCAGGTCGGCGATCGATGGCCGACTGTGGCGTCGGCCGGTGGCGTCGGACCGGTCGACACCTGTCGGCCGGTACAGGAGTCACGCCAAAGAACTCCTGCTTTTTCTTAAAATTGGTTTGTGCGACCGGCTAACATAGGGGACGACCGGTCGAACCCTACGTCGACCGGTCGCCCTGTGTAAATTGTTGATACGTTTATTTCAAACTCTATTTCTGTGCGATCGGTCGCCCTCAAGTTTGACAACAAATTTCTAACCGTTTGACAGCAGACAAACTTTTCTTAAATTGTGGGATTGATTTCTAACAGCTATATTCTTGATTTTAATTGTATTTTTCTGTAGATTTTCAATCCCCAAGAGGAGCCTATGCTTGATCAATCATCTCCTATAAATAGAGGAAGTTTTGGAGCAACCAACACAACCATTGAGATACAACACAACAAGATACACTTCAAGCAAACACTTGTTCTTCATAGTTATTATTCTTGTTGTAATTTTGCCTAGCTTATCACTTTCACATCCTTGAGGTCTAGGCTATTCTTGATTACACTTTGCACTCATATTGTAATATTTATTATTGAGTTGTAATCTTGATTTTTGGTCATCATTCAACACAAGACATCCTTGTGAGTATTCTTGTGGTAAGAATACACTTGCGTGATCTAGGTGATAGGTGTTTCAAGAGTGTGGTGCTCTTGAGGTGTTGAAGAATTTGGTATTCTTCAAGATTGAAGATTGTGGTGATCTTCAAATGTGCCGTTGAAGGGAGATTGTGGTAATCTCCAAAGGTGGTGTTGTAGAAGAGTGTGGTGCTCTTCAAAGGTGTTGTAAGTTGAATTTGTATTAATTTTGGTAATTAATAAAAAAAAATTTCTTTTTGAAATCCATCCCGGAGATACTGGGGTGGTAGAGGATTAGGCCCTAGGTGGGTTTGAACCTCTTTAAATCGTCGCGTGTTGTTTACATTCCGCACCTTTATTATTGTATTTGAGCATTCGGTTCGAAAAAGAGGGTAAAATCGAAAAGATGGAGATAATCTATTCACCCCCTCTAGATTATCGTAGCCGCTTGGACTTACATGGTGTTCCATAAAGTGTGGTCACACCCCCACATTTGTCGATTTCCATTCGAAATTCCGGTTGTCTTCCTCAATCCGAAGCCAAACTATCAAACCCTCAAGCCCCATTTCTTTTCGCTTGTGCTTGAGGTAGTTCTTAAAATCTTTCCACGATGGCGGAAATTTTTGATAATCGCAGCCACTTGGAACGACTCACTCAAAATCATCCCTTCAGATACTAAGTCGTGGAGTATGATCTGAATTTCTTGCACTTGGCTAATCACCATCTTGCTGTCAACCATCTTATAATCCAGAAATTTACCGACAACAAATTTCTTTGCACCGGCATCTTCTGTTTTATATTTCTTATCCAAAGAGTCCCACAACTCTTTGGATGTTTTGAACGAACTATTGATATTATAAAGGGTGTCGTCTAGCCCGTTCAACACGTAGTTTCGACACAGAAAATCGTTGTTATGCCAAGCATCCACAGTGATTCTACGGTTGTTGTCGATTTCTTCATCCCTTACGGAAAGGGGGTTGTCCTTCAGAAACCAAGACAGCCCCAAGGTCGTCAAGTAAAACAGCATCTTTTGTTGCCATCTCTTGAAGTCAACGCTGGAGAACTTGGGCGACTTTTCACCGTGAGCAGGAGTAGCAGCCATCGGTGTGAATGAGATTGAAGCCATCGTCTTGAACAGAAACAGATCTTTCGTCTTGCGATTGTTGGGTAAAATCTATAAAGGTTTTTGTTTCAAAGAAAATGGCTAGGTGTTTGAGTGTTTAGGCTTTAGTCGAGGCCTGAATTGGATTCAATCTCCGCAAGACGAAAACGCCCCGTATACAAATGCTAACGGTTCCGACGTACGTCCCTAAGATACAACGACTATTTCAGTTTCGATTTTACAGCACTTGCAAACTCGAAACACAGCAAACTCTAAGTGTTTCTGACTTTCAAGCTTTGAATGGAAAGTATGTCAATATGCTCGAATGCAATATGACCAGTTAATTATCTGATATTTTTGTGTGTTTATTCCATCTGCAGGGGTCGAATAATATAGGCATCAGGTGTCTCGTATGGAAAGATCATGTCTTTTGGCTCGAAAAGACATGTTTTCAACGAACAGACGCATTTGTTCTGCACTTCGCATCGACCGGCCGTGCGCCTGCCCGTGCATGGATGCGAACCAAAATTACAAAGTTACGGCCTGAGGCACGACCCGACGCACGGGCCGTGCTCGGATGCGAACAGGTCCGACTGACACACGGGCCGTGCGTCCGCCCGTGCTCGGGTGCGAACACTTCCTAGTTGAAAAATCCGTTAATTAATTCAAAAATTAATTAATCAATTATTTTAAAGGTTTTTGGTCCAAAAAAATAAGGGCCTTGAAGCCCAAGCCCGCAACCCGACCCGGGCCGGTCGGCGGCGGCGCGCGTGTGTGCTTTGAACCAAACCCACAAGCATGTAGGTCCTCACCCCTTAAAAACTTGGGTGCCCCCAAGGGCCCAAACCCATAAGTCCAACTTGGGATAAATATAGTGTGCAAACTTTGCCTCTTTATCCTATGTGGGATGGAGCATTTCTCCTTCCCCACAATTTCCATTTTCGTACCATTTACTTGTATTAAGTGGCTAACTTCTAGCATTAATTCTCATTCACCCGGAATTGGTTTTGAAAAATTCCAAATGCTATTCTCATCTACTCTCTTAGTAGAATTTTTACAAATAATTTAATTCCATTTTTTACTAATGAAAACCACTTAATTATTTGGTCAAAATCGGGTCAATACCCATTTTACCAAACCTCAATTCCAACAAAAATGATTGAGGTGTAAAATGAGTCAGATAAAAGAATGTCGTACAAAAGCGTTTAACCATATAACCAATCAATATGATCTTTGGATAAATAGTTTTTGAGTTTCCATTACTTTGATATATCTAGTATATAAAATTGGCAAAATTGCAAAATTAGTTTTTTAAGGTGGCCTACTTGATTTTTAGCCCAATTTTTAACTTTATCGCAAATTACATGCATTAACTTTTCAAAATTGGCAATTTTGTCTAGGGTTGCAATCGAACCGAATCGAGCCGAGCTTTTGAGTGTTTGAGTTTGGCTCGTTTATTATCGAGTCGAACTCGAGCCTAAATTTATCGAACATATTGATGGCTCACGAACTTTTTCGAGCTTAATCGAGCCTAAACGAGCTTAGAAAATATTAATTATAAATTAAATTATTCTTCAATTTATTACAAAAAAGAATTATATATATATATCTAAAACACATAATATATTTACTAAAACTTATAATTTTATTCAAACAAATAAGTTTATTGAAATATTTTTATATTATCTTAAGTAAAAATATATAAAATTAAAATCAAAGTCAAATTATTAGTTTAATTTTTACGAGCTTACTATCGAGCCTATTCACGAGCTTACTAACGAGCCTGTTCACGAGCTAACGAACCGAGTATCTCTAAGTTTGAGTTTGGTTTGTTTATTTTAACGAGCCTCATTAAACGAACTCGAACGAGCTTTTATCGAATCGAGCTCCGATAGCTCACGAGCGGCTTGGTTCATTTGCATCCCTAATTCTGTCCTTTTCGGATGGTGGGAGACAGCGGCAGCGGTGGGAATGGGACGGTTGGGCTCGTTCCGCGGGGGGAGGGAGGGGTCTTTAATGTTTCTTTAAAGAAACGTGTATTTTGAAAATTAAGATACTTTAAATATATTTTTACTTGTTAATACATTTTTTCACATTATTATCTAATAATTTCTATTTTTATAAATTAAGAAATTATTTAAAATTTTAGATGCTTTTTATAAATTTGTTTTATATTAAATTTGTTTTTTAATATTTAGATTTGAAATAATTTTAAATTACTTGAATTTTGTGAAATATAAATTTATTATTTATTTCAAATATTTATTAGTATTGTTTCCACACAAGCAACGAAAGTGATTAATCCGCCAAAGCCACAGCATCTGTTTTCCCTCCAAAATTGAAATCTCCCCCAGATTTAATTACACGGCCACTTCTCTGTGATTCCTGTGATTATAGATGTTAAATGGTTCGGCTGGCGATTTCAAACCAGCCCTAGCGAGCTTAGGATGAAACGGGTTTCGGATTAAATAGGTCACTATATAACGGACCAACAATATTGCGAAATTAACCATAACTCTACTGGGCTTCGGGCTAAACGGAATACTATCAGGCTCCAAGTCAAAAAAATCAAAACTTTGTATTTAAATCTAAAATTTTAAATTAAACATACATAATATTAACATTCAAACTAAATATATAAAAATACTGAGTAATCCACAATAATAAAAACCACACATAGTTTGTAGTGCATTACATAGACAAAATCTTAAAGTTCAAACACTCAAGTTTTAAACTTCATCACAAATATATAAAATAACAAAAAAAAATTAATATGAAATTTACCTTTATGTATATATTGTTGAAATCAAATCGTAATATAAAAATATTACAAATGAGTTGTCGAATTAAAAAGTTAATACATGTATTCTGCAACAAAGTTAAAAACCGAACTAAAAGCCCATATAAAGGACAACCAAGTGCAATTATTAATTTTTTGCCAGGTCCCGTGGGAAATATTAGATATTTCACACCAAAATGGTTCTGTATCGGCAATCAGCATAATGTAACTTGCTTTTGTTATTGACATATCATCCTCAACTCACAAATTGATACAAAAATGACCACTGTAAATAAGAATATTTCCCAATTCTATACGATAATTCTCATCCATCCACCAAAATGAGTGAAAATGTCAAACACTTTCTGTGCATTTTGAATTATAGTAAAAGATCACCCAATTCCTAATTCAACCAGAAAATTTTGATGGGCCATTATACTATACTGCAAAACATCAACCAAATAGTATTCAAAATATAATCTTCAGAACTTGGTGATATAGTCCAACTCTTTGCACTATTTACTGTCCCACAAAATAAAATTCAGCCATTAAGACCAACCAAAAACCATATTACAAGTTGAGGGACATGGCCAAATTTCATACCTTCAGCTTCATAAACTGCTGATTACACAACTCAATGCAGCTAAACTGGTTTGATACAGACAAACAGTATGATTGAACTTCTATGCGCTATAGCGACATTACAAAATCTTGGGTCTGGGTCTGATGGAAGGCTCACCTATGCAGTCACCTTCCTTAAGACCTTCACTAACGTAAATTCAAATAAAATGTTAGGGTTAGCCATTTCAAAAGATCACCACCCTTTAACTATCTAGAGCAGATAGCAGATCTACGGTAACTAATCAAGTATATGAGTTAGCTCAAAAACAATTTTGAGTAAATTTGTCAAAAAGAGGTTAGATGCCAGAGCATAAATAGTTCATTTGTTCTTCGGTTGACTGACAGGGAAGTTTTCTTCGGGCTGTTTTCGCCACATGTAGTTGGAAGCTTCAATCCACCGTGGATGGACCAGATGTTTCTTCTCCTGGACAGCCCAGCGGGATTTATCAGTTCCCGCATCCGTAGAGACAACATGTGTGACAGATGGATCGAGTTCGATCGAACATGTAGCTCCTAGTTGCTCTGCCATTTTCCATAAGGTATGGTGCTCGGCCGGGAAATTAGTTGGAAAAACGCGGCTGAAGATGACTTTGCAATCCTTTAAAACTTCCTTGCGGACAGTTTTTAGCACCTGTCATATGATTTGGAAAGACAATGATCAAAGCATGAAAAACTTTAATCCAAATTTCTAAATGTCAACTTCTGCATTCATCACATCGAATGGACACAAAAAGAAATTATCATACAACCATTACGAAAACTAAAGTTGTGAACAAACAATTTGGATTATTGTCTAAAATAATTTGACACTGTCCAAAAAAAGAGAGAAAATAGGCATGACAAACAACACCAGATTTACCTGTCTCACGTCTCGGTCCTCGAGATCATCCTCGCGCCCCTGAAACAAAAGACAAGTCAATTAATTAGCTTTAAAAAAGTTAATTAAATCTTTACTTTATTTAGATATATGGGGAGTGGAGAGGCAATACCTCGTCAAAGAATAAACTGTGAATGCGCTGAAGAATTTTAAGAACAGTGGCCAGAGCTCCTTCGGTCTCACTTTCATCACTTTTTAGTTCAGAAAGTGATTTACAGTTGAATCCAAAATGCTTGCAACTCGAGGCAAAGAAGTGATATCTTTCCATTAATATCAAATTCTCTTTATGCTTTCCCCATACCTAAATAAATGAGAGCAAATCTATTAATCACGTGTTAGTTTTGCTTCTCTCGCTTCTCTCCTCTGTAACATTTTTTTTTCTCTTTCCCCAAAGTATCTGTGTTTGTTGCTAATCACATTATTTCACTAATTTCTAAGCACACAGAAGTATGATATCATCAATAAATGATGGCATATCATGCTTTGACTTAATGAGCAAAAACAATTCTTTCCACTATCTGCAAGAGAGAATGAACTTGCACGGAACACATGTGATGAGTCACCCTGACACGCAAAAACGCTCCATACATGCAAAAGGGGTTCATTCAATAAACGACTAGAATTCCCAATATTTAAGTCATCGATTGTTAATCAAAAGCAGTTTTAAGGTAATATTATTAGCAAACTCTTTTCATGAAAATTCCCAATGTTTGGATGTTCTCAACGTAACATTCTCCAAAATTTATAGGAGCCATATTTAACAATCACCTGAACAAAAGATAGAATGCTAGGGATGATATCAAGTCTCTTAAGTTTTCCTTCGGTTCATAATGTTTAATGCAAACGTATAAATGTCAATTTTCTCCAATAATCATAATAAAGGAAAGTTTAGAAACAGTGAATCCTAAACCTAATTCATGAGATAATCGATTCAGCATGCATAGAGGCAAAATTACAGCAAGTCAACATAATCCATCAGAAAACATAGCCACATAACACAATGACACTGTTAATTCCAGAATTCAAGTAGTAGCTCATACCGATTCTGTATCATCAAGGATGACGACAGCACTTTCTTGCCCCAAAACAACATCGAGACCCTTCTGATGTCTCTGTGTGCAATCACCTTGTGCAATTATTCTTGAATTAAAGTAAATATCTCCTGGGTCAAGCAGCTTTGCCATTTCTAAAGCATAGGGACGTTCACCCATAGTGTATATGTACATCTCAAACAAATTACTCGCTTCTTTCAGGAACGCGTGCACAAATGGCCTCAACTTAGTCATCATCTGCATCCAGTTCAGTCTGAATAGGCTGCTCTTTAAGTTATCTGATCATTTGAATTGTTAGTCAAGGAAATTACAATAGAATTCAAAGCCAAAAAGTAAATTGGTTTATGCCACAAAAAATTAAGAAATTGAAGCAACAACAAACTCAGTAAGAGAATAAAGTGAAACGTGAAAAAGCTTTATTCTTACTTGATGTCAAAGACAATGAAACTTGTTGAAGATATTTATCGATTTGGAATGTCAAGATCTCATTGCAAGCAAAAACAATCATTATGATAAGCATTACACAAAGATGTTGACGCATAACACATTCATATTTATATGATCACCAATTGACAACTCAGCATGACACATACGGTGCAAAAGATCTTTGCAAATGATAAAAGCATCATTGGATGAAGCAAAGTAGGTAGCATAAGCACATACGCAGTTAACACTAACAGTAAACAGAGCAATGAAAATTGAGGCATTCTATATAGAACTCAAAGAGTCATTCTATTAATCTGAATATGACAAAGAAGACTAACCTTTTTTTCCCCTCTTAATGAACTACAATGAAGAAATAAATTTTATTATCCTAAATGGTAAAAGCTTATCATAGTATAATAGTAATTGCGCTGACTGCAGGAGCTCACACATCAAACCAAGATGCATCTTGCCTCAACAAGGAAATAACTAATATCTATTCCAATGAAACCCCTTGTGTACAGGCATATGAATTTCCAGGTTAACAAAAATCCCAGGCCATCATATACATGTCTCCAATGATATCTCCAATCAGCTTGACTGTAAGTCATTTGTGGCTAGTGATCAGCTAAAGGGAGATAGTTCAAGCTCTTGACTTGTCTCAAGTACCATCAACCCAAAATGTGTAGTAACTTTTATTGACAAAGCTGTAGATAGACTTCCTATATATTGTCGATTTTCCATCACCCATTATTCAATTGTATAATACTGTAGAATGTCTATCGAGTCTTTAATGTGCATACGCTGCATTTTGGTGTCTTGCACATATATCAGCATTTTGATGTCTTGGAAAAAAATTCGCAAGTGGGGACACATTTGGCAGACACACATATATCAATCTACAAAGTGCACTATATAGAGAAAGGGAGAACTGGGGACAGGTGGAAACCAAGTTAAGTTTTTTTCCTAGAAGTCAGCATGACAAGGTCATTATGAAATATAAAACACAAATACATGTACGAGAATAAATAGTAATAATCATTTTATATTCAGGCATCCACACAAAGACTAAATCATTGTACTATGTCAAGCAAACATGCACAAACACAAACGAGTTTAAGCATAATATACATAGAATATTTGATCATGGAAAATTAAGGGAATAGAATTAGGTAAGATAACGAAAGTTGGATTTTTTAAGCCACATGGTTCACTTAAAATTGCTGAACTGATTAAAAAACCAATTAAGTTTATGTTACCAAAAAGTCTTAAGAAACCAAATATATAATAGTTCAATAAGGTGATCTTACCAAGTGAGATTATGAGGCTTACCTAGATCTGATTTTGCAACATAAAAACTTCATTAGACCCTTAGCCATAGAAGCAAGCAATAAATTCTAAATTTCCAAATTATATACCTTACATATATCTGCTAAAAACCAAAGACAGGAAAAAGCTTAAACTACAGTAAATTATCTGAGCTCATATTCTGATATTCATTAGTGCAACAAGATCATCAAGCAAATCCAATACGCAAAGAAAATATAGTCTCGTATAACACTGGCCTTAGAAAAAATCATTCATAATTATGCCCAACTACATAAGCTTTCTGTGAGTATGTCATGTTCCTCTGAACTCCTTAATCCACGCAACTATGTTGGACTTTATTTATCCTGTCTCGTGGGGAGGGGGTCAACTCTGCCCTCAAAGATTTAGCTGTTCTAAACTTATCGAGCAAGTCAAATTGTGCATAGTTGCACGGTTTTCATTTTTGGCAATCACTTGGTAAAAATGTTTAATGATTGAAGTGCGAGAGGAAAAAAACTACTAAAAATATGAGATACAGCATCAAAATAATGAACACTGCCTCTGCAAGGATCAAAACAAAGATCATAGAAGGAAAAAAAAAAAAGGAGAAATACCTGGCAAGGCATCTCTTTGGCCATTTAAGTATCCTTCTTCCACTGTAATATCAGCAAGCCGAGATGAATTGAGCAGCGTATGATCTAAATCAAGAACCAAGTAAAGCTTTCTATCGCGTAGTAATTTCTTCAAATCTTTGTCGCGTAACCGCACAACCTCATCATTAGCAAGCCTCAAATTCTGCACGCAGGATGACTTGTTAAATACAAATGCTTTCTCAAGTTTACAACTACAAGACACCATGGAAAGCTAGATACCGTGATCCTTTCATGCATTGCCTATTAATTCTGAACTTTATATGATGCTACATGAATGGAAAAGAAATGTGGAATGAATGTTTACAGTAAAGCATGTGAGAATAGAGAAAGGCATTTTTTGGACTCATTTTGTTTTCATCCTAACAGGTGTCTTTTTAATTTTTATTCTCCATCTTAGCTCTAGAATAATATCATGCTTTGTTCCAACAAGCATAAAACTTAGAGTTATATTGTAATCAAATAGAAAGCATGGGGTTTAATGATTAACTCATCATCATTCTTCATTAAGTTTATCCTAAAAGAACATAATTAATATTAAGCAAATGACAACTTTGACATCATTTACCATAGTAGGACCATTTTTGCACATTTCCGAATGGGAGGAATGGAAATAAAAATATTAAGAACTTAACAATATATTTCAAGAAAGTAACCTTATGTATGTACCCAAATGCAACACCAGATTCATCATCCATTTTTTGCCCACACCTCATGCACATTCCTGCATAAACACCAGGATGTGGACACGTATTCTTCTTAGGCGATGATTCTGCACAATGGACATTGTTAGTACATGGGGAAAAAACCAGGGAGAGACCAAATTTTCATATTGGATATGTTGATAAGTGAAAATCAAAACGAGTTGAAAACTCTCTTCAGGAATGGCGTGAAATAAAAACATATTCTAGAGAGAGAAGGAAATCATAAAAGCATATATAGCCAACACAAAAGCGCTTTGAATACAAATGTGTTAAAAAGCCAAAAAAATAAGTAAAATGGAGGACACGGTGGGGCCATGCACAATGACCGGCAACAGATTCATGCCACATAAGAGAGAGAGAGAGAGAGAGAGAGAGAGAGAGAGAGAGAGAGAGATTGATGCAGAGAGAATAATCCAAAAGACTACAATAATTAAATGCAAAAGCGCCAATTAGTCAGCAAGTAACTGGACAAACTTTGATCAATTACTTATATGCTGCCCACCAGATAACTATTATTGACGGTAAAGTGCATATAATTCCCAATAGAAAATGAAAATGATTGAACCAGTAAGAGAGCAGAGTAAAGCGGCAAGAACCTTCTATGAAAGATGTGAATGTAATAGGGACTTCTAGTGGCAAGCGTTGATGAAATGTGAATTCGTGAAAGAGAGACAATAATTTGGTGGTCACTCAGGAACAATGACAAAAGCGCATTAAGCACGACTACCAACACTAGTTTTCATTTTTGTACTTCTTTGTCAGTTTAATAAAAGATAAAGCCAGCTTGTGACTGCCATTTTTTACAGTCATTATACTTAAATGGAATATTTTAGGTACCACCACTGAAAGATAAATCATACCACCTAAATCTTCTTTTGGTTCTCCTTGCGATGAGGAGCTCTCTGGATTTATTACACCATCAGGTAACTCCAACTTGCGCCTTTTAACTCTGCAATAAAGAAACAAACTTTAGAAGTAAGCTAATTATCACCAGTAGGAATAGTATCTCCATCATATTTGCAGAAAATGCGATTCATTTAAAAATCTTAAGAGCAACATAAATGGTGTTGGTGCATTTGTAAGTGTTGGATACTACAATTAAAAAATTGCAGAATGTTACTTCCACTAGACAAGTTTTAACAAACAATGCAAGGACAAATGGCTGCATTCTCTTTCAACAAGGCAATTTTCAGGAAACTAAATCTCCCAAGTGAATGTGTAGTAATTTACACCGCAGTATAGAACTACTAGACAAATATACTCCATACCTTATAAAAGTAAACTAATTAGAAATATGTCACTCTACATATATTCAACTTCCAAGAAACATAATGAAGAATAACATGGGTTTTCTGAAACAGTAAATTCAATGTTTATCACCATGGGCATACCCCAAGAATTTTGAGTCAATGTATGACTCGGGACATGACGAGAAAAGTAAATGTGTCATCAGCTTATGTATACCTCTTAAGTATACTCTCTTCCTCTACCGCAACTTCTTCGGAATCGGCCGATGCATCAGAAATCGTATCCAGATCCGCATCAAGAAACGCTGCAAAGTCGTCACTACTGGACGAATGTACTGGAGAGTCCGCTAAACTCATCTGTCATGCCATGCAAAAAAAACCCATTAGCAACCACTCTAGCATAGCCTAATTCAAAAAAAAAAAAAAAAAAAGTTGACTTGCAAGCAGTGTAGACAGAGAGAGAAATTTGATGCGGAAACCCATATGTATGAAGCCACTTCAGTTATCCCATGTATATAGGAACGTAAGGTAAGCTTCATGGATCATTTATTTCAATCCAGTTCAAGGGCTATCCCGGAAGTAAACAATCATAAAGCCAAAATTCATTTTAATAGACTCATTCCGAACCCATCGTGCGGGTATACCCATATGCGCAATATCACAGATTACAAAAGTAGGGGAATTTAAAAGCATATGAAACAATACATAACCTAACGAAGAATACAGTTATTGATACCCCGAAGTCCCCTCACTACAACAGACAAATACTACAACAACAACTTCAAACAAACAAGAAAACTGACGCAGGAGTTGGAGAGTTTCGAACTCACAAGGTGAACCCTAACTTACAATGTAATGAAAATACGGGAAAATGTCGATTCATAAAAGTTAAAAGTTCGAAACCCTAACAAGTCGCGTGTTTCAATTTTTCTGAATTCCTTAAACAACAAGATCGATTTCCGAATATCAATTAACTAAATAACAAAACCAAAAAGAACTAACCGGAAGAAGTAAATCACTTGTCGTCTTAGTCGCCGGCGAAATGCCCAGACCTCTTCGTCTGAAAATATTGTTGGTTTTCTTGGCCCCCGTCGCGAATGAGAAGCGCAGTGAAATCAGGTGTCTTTTTCCAAAGCTAGATGAAAGTAAAGATGGGACTTGGGAGTACGTTGTTTGAAATTTAAAAAAAAAAAAATGGAAGAAGTTTGTAGACACCATGATCTTTCGATTTGATCCTCTCAATCAACAATAATTACATGGGCACCCAAATAGGGATGGCAACGGAGCGGATTTGAGGCGGGTTTGGCCAAACCCAAGACTCGCCCGCCAAGGAAAAGTAAGACACGGGACCCACCCCGTCCCGCTTGGTAATACCCCAAAAATGTCCGATGGCTATGATGACTTAGCTCCACCGTGCACCTGACTGAACTCCTCCGTTCTACCGAACACCTACACAGAAAGGGGGGTCGGAGGGTTTTTCCGGCGTACCCTCTTCGACGCTCAAGTCAGAATTTATCCCAAAGAAGATAGAAATAGCTCAAATATCTTATGGAATTGTAAAAATGCATTAGTCTTAGCCATACCTGAATGATAGCTATTTATAAGGCTTACCGTTAGGGTTTCCGTGTTTTCCGGAAATAGTTAAGAAGAATTTGTCAGGCATTTGTTACCGAGCTGGTGTATTAATCCCGAGCACTCCAGACTTCTAGAAATTGGGCCTTAAGGAATAATCCTTGATGGGCCAGTAGTTGACTTGACTATGGGGGCACGCTTGCATCGGCTCGGCCTTTCATGCCGAATCAACCAGTCCCCCCACTATAGCCGAGCCATTCTCAGAAGAAGCTTGGTTATAGTGTTCCTTTAGTCATTTAGGCCGAGCTCTCGATATATATTAATTTTTGCTCATACCGAACTCTACAGTATACATTTGGCCATTTATACCGAGCATTTTCCCACCTTATAGTTTGAACTTCCCGCCTCTTCGAGACCCGTGCCACTGTCATCATTACCCTATTGATGGGACGTCTGTTGCTCTGCCCAAGGCATCCCCATCCGTAGATCTCCCATTTTACCAACGGCTAAGATCAAGTGTCCTCAGTACTTGTGTCAGGCGTTCTTCTATATAAAGGAGCCTTCCACTTCCTTCTCACACTTTTGCAACTTTTCCTCTCAAGCGATTTCCGGCGATCCTCCGACATCTTCTCCGGTGATTCCAAGCTTCGATTCTGGCGAGCCATCTTTCTTCCTCATCCTTTCTAAGGTCTGCTCCTTCTATCTAGGTACTCTCCTAGCCCTATTTTTCTCTCCAATCTCTCTTTTCTTTCTTATTTTTCTTATTCTGTATAGTATCATGTCATTCCCTGTAAATCTTTCTTCTACGGGTACCTCAACGGACCCTGAAATAAGCCATTTTGCGGCCTGGGTTGACGACCTATAGCTTTCTTTTGAAAACGTTGCCCCCCCGATTCACACAATACCGAGGACTCTTCCTCTAATATCCCAGTAAGTTCAGGCTCTATTTCCAATAGGAGCTATTCGAATGTTGAAATAAGACCAACTATCCCGACCTCCCCTGTAGATAGTGCCTTTAATGCGACCACTATGTTTGCTAGGAATTTAAAGTACCTTTGTAAAAACATAAATATTCCTCCAACTTTTAGATTAGCTCTCCCTAGCTTCTATGATAGGCCGAACCGACCTCCACTAGGATTTCTAGCCTTCTTCTCGTGGCAGGTCGATGGTGGCCTTCGGTTCCCTCTTTACCCTCTAATGATTGAACTCTCTATATTATATCAAGTTCCCTTGAATCAATTTTCCCCTAACTTCTTCCGACTAATAACTGGCTTCGTCATGGTAACCAAATTTATGGGCATTGACCCTTCTGTCGAGCTTTTTTATTCTCTCTTTCACATTAAAGTGTCCACCACTCGTGGCCTTTTCTATCTCTCATCCCGAGGTGATGCAAAGTTTCTCGGGAAATATCCTACTTCCAACAAATTCGGAAGGATAGATATTTCTTCATATCTTCTCCCGAACCGTGGCCTTTCCCCTCCGAGTGGATCGGGGAATTTCCTCCTCAAAGAAAGTCAATATAAGAAGACAAAATCCCGATCTCCAAGCTGTCATAGATCGACTAAATAAGCAAGAATATGACCTTTCCCGACTTTGTTCTTGCCCTGCCTTGCTATGGTATTTTAAGTTGAGTCATACTCCTGCAAAGCTCGAGGAGGACCTCGGTATATTCCCTTTATATATTCTTATGCTCTTTTATTTTCCTCACTTGTTCATTTTATTAACACTTTTTATCTGTCTTTTCTTCAGCAACCACCATGCAGAAGAGAATTGCGGAGAAGGAAGCAGCTCGGAAAAGGAACATTTCCATGAGCCGAGCTCCTCTTCAAGGGACCTCTTCCAATCCCCAATCCATCCAGCCCCCTCCTCCTACAGCTTCTTCCGCTCAGCATACCGAGCACAACCCCCAAATCTCCTCGGACTATTCGTCCTGACTTCGCTCAGGATGTTATCAAGGAACTTACCGATCCAAGCAGTCAACCTATCCCGAAGAAACGTCAACCTACTGCTTTGGATTCCTCCTAGAAGAAGTCCAAAACCGTAGGCAGCTTGGGAGACATTACTACTCCCAACCTGACCTTCTTTCTCCAATCTCCAGTCCTGGAGAACTACAATCCTCGGACAGTTGCCGAGTTCTTACAAGGCCTATGCCCAGCTCGGAAACGTCATCCACTGCAACAGGCCTCTGCCTCCGAGTTAGTGGACAGCTTCAGCCTTGATATTTCTAAGGTATATACTTCTTCTCTCATTTTTCTTGTTCTACTACCTCCTACTTTTATTTATGCTTGTTTCTTTTTCTTATTTCCCAGGCCTTACTCCGCCTCTCCGAGATAGTTGCCCGAGGTCATGTGGGCTTTGCGGATCCCGAACTTGTCAATGAGGTCAACAACCTCCAGCTACAAGTGGCCAAGCTCAAAGAGAGGAATGCCAAGATGCTTAAGATCTTGGAAAAAGGCAAAACCGAGCTCGAGCAGCACGAAGTTTCTCTTGCTCAAAAGGATGAAGAGATAAGTGCTCTCAAGGCCAAGCTCGAGAAGTTTCAACTCCAAGCCGCCCAACAAGTGGCTATAGCTCGAGAGGAGGGGGCTCGGGCCAGTATTCAGAATTTTCTTCAATCACCAGAGTGTTGTGCTCTGGTTCAAAAGGCTCGAGAAGTGGCTGCTGAGCTTTTCGAGTTACGAGGAGTTCCTTGATGTCCTCTCCGACGGAGCTCTTCAATATTTTCACTTAGCTTTTGATCAAGCTGAAGCACAAGGTCGGGAAAAAGGATTTACCGAGACATTCGACCGAGATAAGGCTCTAACCTTTGTCACAGATCCCGAAGGCTATGTTCCCTCTGCTGAAGCCAATCGGGTTAATCTGAGCTCTACTGTTGACTTCCTCCGCCATATCCTTTCTCTACTCGAAGCTGACCGAGCTTCTTCCTCAGCCCCCTTGGCTCCTTCCCCAAGCTCGGGAGCTGCTTCTCGGGCACTTGCTACTGAAGGTGATACAACTACAAAGATTTTTGAGGAGGCTCCCTTGACCGTAGCAAACTACGGCATTAAGGACACCCCCCCTTTCTAGCTTTTGTAATTGTAGTTCTGTCTTCTAATTCTATGTACTCAAGTTTTTATTTTTAATGAACTTTTCTTTTGATCGAGCTCTTGTTTCTTTACTGTTTGTAGTTTTCAAAATTTCAAAGCTCGAGCTGAGCTACAGGTGTTTTTAGCTTAAAGTCACTTCGGGGACGAAGCTAAAAATACTTGGATAAAATCTCAATTTTTCGAAGCTCGAGCTGAGCTACAGGTGTTTTTAGTTTTAAGTCACTTCGGGGACAAAACTAAAAATACTTGGATAAATTCTCAATTTTTCGAAGCTCGAGCTGAGCTGCAGGCATTTTTAGCTTCAAGTCACTTCGGGGACAAGGCTAAAAATACTTGGATAAATTCTCAGTTTTTTGAAGCTCGAGCTGAGCTACAGGTGTTTTTAGCTTCGAGCCACTTCGGGGACAAAGCTAAAAATACTTGGATAAATTCGCAATTTTTCGAAGCTCGAGCGGAGCTACAGGTGTTTTTAGCTTCGAGCCACTTCGGGGACAAAGCTAAAAATACTTGGATAAATTTTCAATTTTTCGAAGCTCGAGCTGAGCTGCAAGTATTTTTAGCTTCGAGCCACTTCGGGGACAAGGCTAAGCTAAAAATACTTGGATAAATTCTCAATTTTTTGAAGCTCGAGCTGAGCTGCAGGTGTTTTTAGCTTCAAGTTACTTCGGGGACAAAGCTAAAAATACTTGGATAAATTCTCAATTTTTCGAAGCTCGAGCTGAGCTGCAGGTGTTTTTAGCTTCAAGTCACTTCGGGGACAAGGCTAAAAATACTTGGATAAATTCTCAATTTTTCGAAGCTCGAGCTGAGCTACAGGTGTTTTTAGCTTCAAGTCACTTCGGGGACAAAGCTAAAAATACTTGGATAAATTCTCAATTTTTCGAAGCTCGAGCTGAGCTACAGGTGTTTTTAGCTTCGAGCCACTTCGGGGACAAAGCTAAAAATACTTGGATAAATTCTCAATTTTTCCATGGTCAAGCCAGAATTACTTCCATTTTAGTTCTAGGGTATCCACCCTTTTTAAACACTTCAGCTCGGTATTTATTCAATTCCAAGCTGAAACTGTTGAATCGAAATTTCGCTATATTCACATGATTTTAGACGATAAAGTGCAGGCTTTTTCATTCATTCTTTACTTCATTACATCAAGATAAAAATAGAAACTTTTGTAGACATCACGGGTCCACTACCGAACTTATTTTTCTTAAGAATAATATTTCTTCAATTTAATAATGTTCCATGCTCGGGGTAATTTCTTTCCATCTAACTCCTCCAACTCATAAGCACCACCCGCCAGTACTTCAGTTACTCTGAGAGGTCCCTCCCAATTAGCTTCCAACTTTCCTCGGTTTTTCGTTGCATCCGCCTTCCTCAACACTAAGTCCCCCAGTTGGAAACTCCTCTTGTTCACCTTGCTATTGTAACTAGCTCGAACTCGGCTCCTTGCTCGCTCCATTCGTAAAAATGCCATCTCTCACTTTTCATTGATCATATCCAAAGCCTCTTGAGTTCTCATTTAATTCTGCTCTTCTTCAAAGTTTTGAATACGGTGGGTTTCCATCCCGATCTCAACTAGTATGACTGCATCCATTCCATACACCAAACTAAAGGGTGTCTCGCCTGTTGCCTCTTTTGGATTCGTTCTATAGGCCCATAGTACCGAGCTTAATTCTTTGACCCAAGCCCCTCCGGACTTTCTAGCCTGACCTTCAATCCTTGCACCAAAATTCTGTTCGTAACCTCCACCTGCCCATTCGCCTGCGTGTGGGGCACCGAGGTGAAATTCTGTTTAATCTTCATTTCCTTGCACCATTCCCGAATTCCTGCTCCGTTAAACTGCATTCCATTATCTGAAACAATCACCCGGGGTATCTCGAACCGCATACTATATCTTTGCAAATAAACTTCATCATAGCATCTCGGTTATTTTAGCAATGGTTGACCTCGACCATTTGCTAAAATAATCTATCGCCACTATCAAGAATTTCCTTTGTCCCGAGGCCTGAGGGAAGGGCCCCACAATATCAATACCCCACCTGGAAAATGGGCAAGCCGAGCTCATAGTCATGAGTTTCTCAGCTGGCCTATGTATGAAAGGCGCATGCAGTTGACACTTTTCACATCGCTTCACCATCAGCTCTGCATCTCTTCTTAAGCTCGGCCAAAAATACCCGGCTCTTAGCACTTTATTTGCCAAAGTCCTGGCTCCCATGTGATTTCCACAACATCCATCGTGTATTTCCTTCAGAACATATTCTCCTTCCTTGTAACTTATGCATCTCAAAAGCGGCGCACTAAACCCCTTTTTGTACAACAATTCTCCCAAGATACAAAAATGAGTTGCCCGTATTTTTACCCGAGCTGCTTTCTTTCTATCTTTTGGCAACATCCCCTCTTTCAGATATGCTAGGATTGGAATTCTCCAATCTTCATTTTCCTCTATTTCTCCAATCTCCATACTCAGAACTGTATCCCGATCTATCAATAGAGAAATATTTCCGCCGTAGCCCCCTGCCGCCGAACTTGCGATTTTAGATAAAAAATCAGCCTTCGCGTTTTCCTCCCTCGGTATATGGCCGACCTCAATTTCTTTCAGTTTCTTTTCAAGGATCTTATATATCTCCACATAATTTTTCATCCTTTCTTCCCGAATCTCGAACTCCCCTCTTATCTGTTTGTACACCAATTGGGAATCTATATGTATGAGTACCTTAGATGCTCCCATACTTATTGCCATATTGATTCCTCGCAAAAAGGCCTCGTACTCTGCCTCATTATTTGACAACTTGAAATCCAACCTCATGGCGAAACTACTCTCCACCCCCTCGGGACTGATCAATACAATACCTACTCCGCATCCCATTCTACCCACGGATCCATCCACGAATAGTATCCACGTTCCCTCCTCGGGCACATCCTTCGTTAATTTCTGCACGAAATCCGCTAAGGCCTGAGCATTAATGGCAATTCGGCTCTGAAACTCTACATCATACTCGCTCAATTCGATAGCCCACTTCACCAACCTTCCGGACACTTCGGGTTTACTCATCACAGCCTCCAGCGGTAAGTTTGTGCCCATAATCACTTTATGTGACAAATAATATGGCTCAATCTCCGAGCTGTTATCATCAAGGCCGAGCTAGCTTTCTCAATCTCTGCATATTTCACCTCTGCATTTCTTAACACCTTGCTCACATAATACACTGGCATTTGCACCGAGTTTTCCTCTCTTATCAACACCGTACTAACCCCTTGTTCTCCTACCGAAATATAGAGATACAATGGCTCCCCAGGTATTGGCTTAGTTAGTACTGACAGTTCGGCCAAGTAATTCTTCAGCTCCTTAAACGCTTTCTGACATTCTTCATCCCAAGCAAATCTTTTAGCCTTCCTTAATACCTTAAAGAAAGGCAAGCTTCTCTCTGCCGACCTCGAGATAAAATGATTGAGAGCAGCTATCCTCCCGGTCAAACTTTGTACGTCCTTTTCATCCTTGGGCTCGGCCATCTCCCGTATGGCCCTTACTTTCTCCGGATTAGCTTCAATTCCTTTTTCTGTTACCATGTACCCCAAAAATTTTCCCGACTTCACCCCGAAAGCGCATTTCTTGGGATTAAGTTTCATCTTATATTTCCTCGGCCAGATCGAATGTTTCGCCAGGTCCTTCACATGGTCCACGGCCTTCGCACTCTTAACCAACATGTCATCGACATAGACTTCCATATTCCTCCCAATCTGGTCACTAAACATCTTGTCCACCAATCTTTGGTATGTTGCCCCCGCGTTTTCTAGACCAAAGAGCATCACAATGTAACAATAGGTACCAAAAGAAGTGGTGAAGCTTACCCTCTTCTGGTCCTCTTCTGCCAACCGGATCTGGTGGTAGCCTTGAGAGGCATCGATCATACTAAGCATCTCGCATCCCGAGGTAGAGTCAACCAACTGATCTATTCTCGGGAGTGGGTAATAGTCTTTAGGGCACGCACTGTTCAAATCCCTAAAGTTTATACACATTCTCCAATCGTCTTGAGTCTTCGGGACCAAGACAGTGTTAGATAACCATTCGGGAAACTGGATTTCCCTAATATGCCCCGCACCCAGCAGTACATCCTCTCGAATAATCGCATCCTTCTTTGGACCAAAGTTCCTCTTCTTCTGCATTACTGGCTTGTATGAAGGATTTACGTTGAGTCTATGTTCAACATGCTCGGATCTATCCCCACTAGATCGCTAGCCGATCAGGCAAACACATCGGCATTGTTTCTCAAGAACTCCACCAATTTTTTCAGATGACGTTCGTGCTCTTCCCTAGACTTAGAGTATACGATTATATCATCAATGAATATCACTACGAATTGATCCAAATAAGGTTGAAAGATTTGATGCATCAGGTCCATAAATGTTGCTGGTGCATTCGTAAGACCGAAAGGCATTACTACAAACTCGTAGTGTCCATATCAGGTTTGAAATGCAGTTTTGGAAATGTCTTCCTCGTGGATCTTGATTGATAATATCCTTGCCGTAAGTCAAACCGAGTACACCGTTGCTCCTTGAAGTTGATCAAATAGTTCGTACATCCTCGGGAGGGGATATTTGTTCTTGATGGTCACACTATTAAGACCACGATAATCTATACATAGTCTTAATGTGCCATCCTTCTTTTTGACAAACAAAGACACAGTGCTCCCACGGAGACGCACTTTCGGTCGGATAAATCCCACATCCATCATTTTTTGTAATTGCGTTTTCAACTCTTGTAACTCAAGAGGAGCCATTCTATATGGTGTTCGGCAATCGGGGCGTCCCTCGGAAACACTCGATGGTGAACTCGACTTCCTATCAGGAGGGACAGTGGTGAGTTCTTGTGGAAATACATCCGTATATGTCGATACTATAGGTACTTGGTTGATTTGTGACTCAACCTTGGGTGTGTTAATTACAAACGCCAAGTACCCCCGAGAGCCTCTAGTGATCGCCCTCCTCACTTTCATTGCGAAATGATTGGGGCAATCTTAATCGTGCCCTTCCCGAAATTTCCACCGGGTTTTCCAGGGTTCGCATAGTTTAATGGACTTGTTATGGCAGTCCATTTATGCATGGTGTGCAGATAACCAGTTCATCCCCAATATCACGTCGTATTCGGATATAGGTAATAAGATCAAATCGGCAGGAAAGTTTATATCAGCAATCTTAACTTCGCATGCATTATAGATAATATCTGTTATCTGACTTGCACCCATAGGAGTTGACACTTCTAAACATATATGCATATGTTCCATGCATGCATGTAGTTTGTGTACAAAATGCGGTGCAACAAATGAATGCGTTGATCCAGGGTCGAACAATATTTTAGCGTAGTGGTTAGATACTAGAAGCGTACCTTCCACCACATCTGTTGCCTCCGGAGCCTCCTGTCCGGCTAGTGCAAATGCTCGAGCGGGTATCCTTGCCCGATTACCCTGGCCATTTCCCGGCTTCTGTGGCTGCGTCTGTTTAGTTCGGTCATCGTACTTCGGGCAATCTTGCGGCTGTGTGAGCCGACATTACCACATCGCAAACACCTTCCTTGTTTACGCCTGATCGTTGGCAGTATGTCCGGTTTCGGCAATGTGTACACACTTGACCTGGCTTTTCAGACCGGTCTCTTTCCTTTTGTTGCATTAGTTGGTCCTTCAAACTTAGCAGTGTTTAGATGGGCTGTCCCATAGCCGTTTCTCTTAAGATCATTCGATGGCCTATTCTGCTGAATTTGTCCAATACGGTTGATCCCGACTCAATGCGGGAGAGTTGTCTTTCTGCATGGCCGAGTAGGTTGCCGTTCAACGATCAACAATTTGTTTCAAGTTCGATTTCAATCCTCGAGTGAACTTGTAAAGCTTATCCTCCTCGATCGATTGTCCCCGAGCATACTTGGACAATCGGTGAAATTCGGACTAAATCTTTGAGCTACGATCGATTCCCTTGCCTCAATCTGTGAAATTCATCTCGGCGTGCTTCCTTCACGACTGTGGAATATCTTGTTCATTGAACTCAACCAAGAAATTTCCTATGTTCGATTACTCGGTCTTGTTCCCATCTCCTTTCAATCGCCTCCACCGAGTCTCTAGCCGATTCTAGATTTAAATACGAGTGTGACTCTCTCTTTCGTCGGAGTATTTAAGAGCATTGAAGATATTCTCCTTCTCTATCCATTCTTCTCGCTTTCCCATCGTCCAACTCTCCCAAGAAGGTTGGTGGGTCGAACCGCAGAATCGCTCCAACGTGCGATCGTTCGCCCTCGGGCGGGTTCGGGAGCACGGGGTTGAGGCTTTACTGTTGCCTTATAAAACCAGTATTTGTTGTAAGGCATGCGGTTAGATTGTCTCTGCAGCAGGTGGAGGAGGTGGTGGTAATTCCGAGGAGAAGGTACCGGTCCCTGGGTACATCATTGTCTCCTCGTGGTACGCGACGAGATCTCCCACGTCCTCGATGTTCTGCCATTCTGTATCTTGAAGCGTTAGTTGCGATTCGCGAGTAAATGAATACAATAATTATTCGCGTAAAGCAAGAGATATCACAGGGAAAGTAGCATCAAACACAAGACACTGAATAAATAGCAAAAGGTATATCCATTAATGTAAAATTTGAATACACCCAAAGTACAACAGCAGAATACTAAGTCAGATACATGGAATCAAAATACATCCGAATCTAGTACAATAAATATAAGGTACAACACTGGAATACACGGCTACAACAACAAAAGTACAAACTGACAATCTGCTAGCTAATCAGTGATATCGCCATCATCGCCGCGGCTATATATCTATAATCGGCTGGTCGGGCCGAGGTGGCGCTCAACCTCGGGCCAATCCATGAAGTCCAACCACTTTGCTCGAATCCTCGAGCCTCATTGAGTGGAGCGACCTCCGGCTCTCAATGTTGATCGGATCCTCCTCGGGATCCTCCTCGGGATCGGAGTGGAGAGCTCGCCTCGGGCGGTGGCAACGGCTGAGCATTGTCGCTAAAAGCGACCTCAGAGCGGCGTCTCTCGAGCTAGGGCCTTTGTAAGGTCCTCTATGATCTGTCATATGCTTGATGAGGTCTCCTCCAAGCGATCGGCGGTCTTCGGGATAAGCGGGCATCAATCTCCCATTTCTCGGCGTCGTCACTAGTCCTCTTCATCTTCTCCCGCATGTTATCCAGCGCGCTCTGGATACTCAGATTTGGTCCTCCCGCTCTTATGGTGTTATCGCGGTCCTTGATGTGATGGTCGGCTCGTTCTTCTCATCTTGGCTCATCGCCAAACGCCGAGTCAGTCCCTATTCCGTTGGCGCTCCGGGCTAGCTCGTGGTCGCGCGTTCACTTTCGGTGCCAATGAATCATCGGTGCCGGTAATATTCCGCTCAAAGACGGGCATGGAATACATCCCACCATGTAGGCGGCGTCGGCTCCATCCTGATCAAACAAAACTAAGGCGGATCAGTCAAAGGTAGAGGAAAGATAAGGAGAGAATAAGGAAAGAATGAATAAGGGAAATCAGTCAAGAATCAACTAAGTCAAAACAAGTATGACTACGAAATCTTAAAATATGCGTTCTAACTTAGTTCAAATATCAATAAGACGGTTCTAGTGCCAATTTGAAATCGATTTCACACTTAATTGGTCAAGTCGCGGTAATACCCAAAACATAGACCGAGGGTCCTATCCTGGGTCAGCTCGGTGTAAGTTTCCATCTTACTAGCCGAGCTCTGATACCACTCTAACTGTCACGCCCCAAACGGGACGCGACGATGATCCACAACTTAAATACCATAACCAAACAGTCCAGACAAATATCAACGAGAACCCAATGAGACCAGTCTAAATAGCGTGAAATAAATAATGAGATACAAGTTACAACTTAAAGTCTACAATCCATCATCCAAATTACAACCCGAAAATCAACAAAATAGCAACTTAAAGTCAAAGGGTCCTACGCCCCTTAATTACAAACCCGAATGGAACGAAATACAAAAGTCCGACAACAACATAAGAAAAGAGTCCAATCAACAATAAGAAATAGTAAATCCAACAAGCGTAGTACAAGGTCTCAATCCGTGAGCGGTCAAAGATCTTCAACGAAATCCTCATCTAAGGTTAGAAAACGGTGGGGATGAGGCAAATCTCAGTGGATGGGGTGATTGTGTGCAAGTGTGGCGCAATATAGTTAATGTGAGAAAACTTGATGATATGAAAACGCGCGTGAGTATGATGCATGAATCCACACACGATTCGCAAGCGTCGTGATAAAATAATACAATAATATATTTATACTGATTCAAGAAAACAGTTCATGGTCACACATGCACTATGTGATTTGATCAAGACAGGTAGGATTAAATGCGGAGTGTGTAACGCCAATTCCATGCAAGGCAATTAATGGTTGCGTACGGATTTGTAGCGCCAACCAATGCAAAACAGGTATATCGGTTGCGTGCGGAAATGTAACGCCAACCAATGCAATGCAGCGGTAGCGGCGACGAAATGTAACGCCAACCAAAACGGGTCCGATAACTCGGAATCGTGTGGATCGAGCAGCGATTCCTTCGTTCTTCCTTGTAACTCCCAACAAGATGGTCCAAGACCGCACCTTATCGCTCCGTAGGCAAAGACAAAATCCACAGTGGAGCTTGCAAGGCTCGGATCTGTCATAATCATGATTATACCTCCGACTACGACCCGCTTCCTTGGACAAACTCGTCCTCGATTTGCGGGATTAGGGACGATGGGGCGGAAGAGTGGAATAGCGGCCAGCGCCCGGTTCCATCCCCCGACGTATCCATTCCGATCGTGAGCTCGACACACCAAGTTGACTCAGGCAGAAAGTAATTACAAGTACAGCGATCAACCAGCAATCGAGTATTATTGATTCAGGGGAAGCGATTTAGGAAATTTTTGAAAACGCGAGTGGTAATTATGGCGTTGGTGGAGTTTTTGGATGAAGATGATTATCGGAAGGATAAGCAACCTTCGATATCTTGAAAGATTAGGTGGGACATAAGTCCCGTTATAGATTCAATTCGCAAGGCGAGGAAGTCGCTCCACGATCGGGTATTAATCGGTCAAATTGATCCGATAAGTCAAGGGTTTTTGGGTCCTTTAACTTTTATTTTCTTGCAATTTAGTCCACCAACTTTCCATTTTTACATTTTTAAGTCCAAAATTGAAATTTAATCAATTATGCTCGACTTTTCCAGGTTATAAGGCATCCAAAACATAGATTTTAAAGATCATACACATACATGTCCAATACATACAAGAATTCATCAAATAGAACATTAAAGTGTACATGCATGCACCTAAAATTCAATAAATAGTAATTTTGAGCAACTCTTGAGAATTTTCAGGACTTGTTACATAAAATTGACATGCAATACATAGATTATATATATCTCAAGGCTCATGATCAAATTTTCTACATGCATTTAATCAAAACACCTAAAAGTTGGAAAATATTTTTCCACCCACCTTAAAATTGGAAATTGTGAAATAAAAGGATAATTTCACAATTTTTGGATAAGGCTTCTTAGGTCAGCCCCTAAGTCAAGAAAATATCAAAATTTGGAGTTAGAAAAATGAGAGAAAAATTAAGGAGAAAAAGAAGGAAATAAGGAAATGAAAAAGGACTACACTTTACCTTGTGTAGTAGATGTTTGGAGACTAGTTGAAGCTTAAAAATTGGAAATTTTGGCTCAACTCCAAAATCTCCTAAGGTCAGCCCCTATTTCTCAAAAATAAAAAAGGGGTGTTAAAATATGAAAAAAAATAGGAAGAGTAGGAAAGAAGGGGTCTAGTACTCAATTCTTACCTTGTAGTCTATTTTTCTCTACTATTTCTTCTTCAAGCTTGAGGTACTTCTTCAAAAATGTTGTCAAGCTCTAATCTTCAAGGTTTTCTAAATGTACCTCCAAACCAAATTCAAACTTAAGTTAAGAAGGTGGAAGAGATGAACAATGTGATATCAAAAATGGATTGAAGCTACAATTTCTTACCTTGGTATAGTGATGGTTCGATTTTTAGTGAAGAATAGGAGGAAAATGTTGAAATTTTTTCTAAGTATAGAAGAAGAAAGTGAAAGGAAGAATAGAGAGAAGTTGGGAGTTTTTAGAGAGAAGGAGGAGAATTGATTTGGAAGATCAAATGTGTTGGTGAAATTTTTGAACCAAATTTTTGAAGAAATTGGCCTTGTGGGTCAGCCCAACATGGGAGAGAGAGACAGAATTTTTCAAGCTTGTAATTTGCTTCTTGCATGGGAGACAAAGTACAAGTCAAAGTATGGGCTTGAATGGTGTTGGGGAATATTGAGAAGAATGTTGGTAAAGTGGGAATAAGTTGGGAAAAATAGTAATAAAGAATTGGTGTATAAGATGATGTGTATAATGTTTGAATTAATGATATAATTATACACAAGATGACTAATATATGGTGTAGGTGTACAAGAGTTGGATGATATTTTTACCCCAAAAATACCACCATGGCCGTCCACTATGAGGACAATATGGTAATTCCATATATTTTTTTTGTCCCAAATTTCATGATAATAGATGAAATATATCAATCTCCAAAATATTTAGTGATTTCCTTGATCACTTGTAAGTCTCATGATCACTTAATCTAAATCAAATTCTTAATTCTATAAGGTAAAAGTCTTTAAAATAAATAGTCTCTTAAAATTCTAAGGTGACTAATAAATACAAAAATAGTAATAATGATCAATCAAGTGATCATAAATAAGGAATAGAATTAATGATGATCATGATCACAAGTAATTACATAAAATGAAATAAAATACAAAATGTATATATTATTATTAATTACCCGTCAAAATGACGCGGTAAACTAGTCGATCAAAAGTATAAATGACAATAAGGATCAATTAATAGCTTCGGAAAAATCGGGGCTTCACAATTATTATTATTTATCCCGAGTTATTAATGGATTTTGCATGAAATATCTAACTTAAAATCTAAATATCATAATATAATGGTCAAATAAATTAGTATCAATTAAAACGACAACTAAGCTTTATATATAATAAGGATTTATTTATCAATTATTGCAATACATAGACTCATCTATCTCTACTGATCCATATCTTTATCTTCCTCCGAATCTTCTTCCGGATTTTCGTCTGGATCCTCTTCTGGATTTTCTTCCAGATTTCCTTCTGGTTCCTCATCTTCTGCCATAGTCTCATTGTTCAAAAACTCAATCCATTTACGGTATCACCTGGCAGTAAATGTCCCGTAGTTGATTTTGGGTCGGTCATCATCGTGCCCGTCATACTCCAATAATGAGGCATAAAGCTTTTCAGCCTTGACGTTCCAAAAAGAGGGTAAGCTATCAATCACTCTACGGGAGGCATCGCGTTCATTTGGAGCCCCGATGACATTCCTCACATTGTACCACAACTGGTGAATTTTAACTATATATTCTCCAATAATATCCCCCTCCTCAATTTGATAGTTGAAATAATGATTGAGTCGGTTAATAGGATGGTTCGGACCCCAGTTATTATTATTATTATTCTTTTTTGCAGTGTGGCGAGTGCGGGTTCCTGCCATCTATATATATGTGCATTTGCAACTATAAGTCTATTTTTACATTTTTTTAAAGGAATACAAGATTTCTATTCATCTAACATTTAAACTGATATTATATTTCTAAAGTAGAATATAATAATATGGAATCATAATAAAATACATCATGACATAAATGAGCATATTGTATAATATAACTCGCATTAATAATTCTCTTACCTTGAGGAGACCGACAAAATATGATGGAGGTGGATGTTATTACACCATTTTATCTTATACAAAGTTTGACTTTTATTTTTTTATTTTTTATTTTTTAAAAAAAATATACATTTTAATTTTAATATTTTTTAACAAACCTACAGAAATGTAGACCTGCTCTGATACCACTTGTAACGATCCAATTTTATGAAATTAAAGTACTCTAAAAATATTATTAAGAAACCACAAATTTATAAATTAAAGTAATCCCAATAATTATCAAAAAAAATTGATTGAGAATTTTTAATTCTTAAGAAAAAAATATAATAATAATAGTAGTAGTAGTAGTAGTAGTAGTAGTAGTAGTAGTAGTAACAATAATAATAATATTACATCTTCCAAATTAAAAAATCCAACAATTGTTCCAAGCATAAACCGGAAAATTAAAGACATAAATCTAAAATTTAATCTGATCATAATTATTTAAAATATAGCATGATTTATTCCACCATCCACAACATCATATCTTCAGCCGGATTCCTCAACCTGGAAGTCATGATAATAATAGGGGTGAGCTTCATCTTGCTCAATAGGGATATATCTGTCAATATTTAATATAACATGAAAAGCATTCACATAATTACAACAATAAATTCTTTAATTTTCTCTTTTTCCTCTGACTGGCCAGTTACTGCATATAGCATTGCGGGTTCACCCCAAAGCAAAGATACGTTTGATCTCGGACCATTTTCATGTCCCCTAGCTTATATGAATTTATTTCCTCTTGACATATATTGCAATCAATGAAGTATAATCATGGAACATTAAATAAAGACAAATAATATAAAAATCCATACCTTAATAATCGCAGATATTCGATGTAGAAAAATGAACAGTAAAAGTCCTAATCCTCGACCCCTTCGTTTTCTACATTAAATAAAATTGTAATTAAGATGTGATTTTAATAAATTAAACTAATTAATGTAAGAATTTGTGAAAATATTGAAAGAGGCTTGTGAATTGTGAAATATATATATATATATATATATATATATATATATATATATATATGAAACTTGAATAATAAATAGAGAAAAGATATCATTACCTTAATTATTTGAAATTTGGGTGTAAAATTATGTATGAAATTACACATATTTATACTAATTAATTCTAACCCCTAAACATCTAACCTAAATTAGACCCTAATATATATAACCCCTAATCCCCTAAAATAACCCCTAAGTAACCCTTACTTTAAATAGTGATTATCACAGTTAAAGTTATATATGGATTGAAACAAGCCCCCAAGGCCTGGTATGACAAACTTAAAGGTTTCCTAGTCTCATTGGGGTTCAAAAGCTCAGTTTGAGATTCTTCTTTGTTCCATCATCATCATCATGGTGCATTGATTCTTGTTTTAGTTTATGTTGATGATATTCTCATCACTAGGGATAACACTTCTTACATTACTACTCTTATTCATCAGCTCAATCAGACCTTCTCTCTTAAGGATTTGGGTGTAATTCATTATTTTCTTGGTCTTGAGATAATTCGAACTCCTCATGACATTCACTTGGTTCAGACAACATATATCAGAGATATCTTACACAAAACTGGTATGATCAGTTGCAAATCAGCCCCTACCCATATCCACAACAACACTAAACTCAGCCTTGAAGACAACTCTCCATTTGACAATCCTATTTTATACTGTAGCACTGTGGGTGCTCTTCAATATCTCACTATGTCTCGTCCGGATATTTCTTTTGTGGTTAACAAGCTTAGTTAGTTTCTCCATGCACCAACATTGAATCACCGGAAAATTTGCAAGAGAGTTCTCATATATCTTAAGGGGGGCATGTATTCTGGTCTTTTCTTTCAACCTGTGTCCCGTTTGTGTCTTGATGGGTATGTCAATGCGGATTGGGCCAGTTGTGTTGATGATCGTAGGTCCACCAATGGATATTGTATTTTTCTTGGATCCCAATGTTATTGCTTGGAGCTCCAAGAAACAACATGTGGTGGCTCGCAGCAGTACTGAGTGAATATAGAGCATTGGCTCTTGACACCACTCAACTAGTTTGGATTACTGCTCTTTTTGCTAAGTTGAGGCTCTCTTTGACACATCCCTCTGTGATGTGGCTGATAACATGGGTGCAGTAACTCTGGCCCCAAACCCTATGTATCATGCTCGCACCAAACATATAGAAATTAACGTTCACTTCATTCGTGACAAGGTTAAAAATAAGGAAGTTGATGTTCGACATGTGTCTTCTGAAGATCAAGTGGCTGACATTCTCACCAAACCTATCTCTGCTTCTAGATTTCATTCCTTGTGTCAGAAACTTGGCTTTACTTCTCCCCGGTTCACTTTGCAACATGGCATATTAGATAAATGTACCTAACTGTAACTGTTTAACAGTTAAATTAGTTACAATGGCAGTTAGTTTGTTAGTTTTGGTAACTGATTCTGTTAGACTCTTAGCTTAATATCTCAGCAACATATCTCAGCCTTTTTGTATAAATAGGCAGCGAGACATCTGTATTCATTAATTCTGGAAACATGTTATATAAAATCTCTACATTCTCTCTCAAATTCTAGCATGGAGAAAAAAAAAAGGAATACACGAGATTGATATTATAATTATTCTTTATTTTTTTCTGGGGTGAAATTAAAAATAAACACATTGTGCAAGTTCATACATCATAAAGATACTATCCTAGTATAAAATTCTCCCTCCCTCTCTTTTGTCTTTTTTTTTTTTTTCTCTTTTTAATTTTTATTTTATTTGGTAAAAAAAACAAAAAAATGAAATGTTAAGGCTCGTTAATTATTCTACCTACAACCCCCATCTTAACAAACTTTTTTTGGTTTTCCCATTTCAGCAAATGTAGATCTTCGTCCCAACTTTTGCCCTCCGATGATTTGTTCTTGCCAAGAAGCTGAATTTTCCGTTGTTGTGGCTTCTTCTTTTGCCCATTCCCCTCTTATCAATGACTGCTGATAGTACTTGAATGCCACAAATAACATGAACACTGCATGAATTTCAGGTAGATTATTGAGTCAATATGTATATACCATAAGAGTGAGAACCCTTGAAATAATTTAACTTATTTTAAAATCATTTTTTATGTTTCTAATAATACGTTTACAAAAACTACCATAAGGTTTGTGGTAATTACAACAACAACAAACTAATTTTTTTCCCCAAAATATGTGGGCCCACTATATGGATCCTATCATACTATCATTTTTACGGTCGTGTGGGGTAGTTACAGAAATTAAAAAAAAAAATAAAATTACGGAAACTCCCTTTCGTCTTACATTTTACCCAACCGTTAGTTGATCTAAGAGGATTTGCTCACATATTAAATATTTTACATTACATTCCTCGACTTTTTTAAATATTACATATCCCAATTTTTCGTTCGACTATTTATGATATTTTGAAAAGTTGAGAATGCAATTATAAAATGTAAGACGTAAATATAAAATTTGGGTTATTTCTATTATTTAAAAAAGTTGATGGATGTAATTGTAAAATATTTGGTGAAAGCAACATATTTGGTTAGAAAAATATAGTGGACAAAAGTCACTGAATCAAACCTCTCCTGGTATTTTTGCAATTACCCCAAATTTCGGAGGTAATTTTTGTAATTATTCCTTATCTTTTGTATAATGTACATCAGGAGGAAAAAAAAAAAGGTAATTTTTACGTACCTGCCCATATTCGGGCGACAACTGATGACAAGTTCCAAACCAGAGTGAAGATGGCAAATGCTACTGCTTTCTTGTGAGAACATGACTCCCAAGCATCCCCAAATCGTTGAATCCAAAATGTGCCTAATATTTATATTTGTTGTTAATAAAAAATAAAAGTTTGTCTTAACATATTCTCACAAGAATTTTCTCAAATATTTTTCTAGAAAGAAAAATAAGAATAAATCCAAGAAGTTTGAGGAAATTATTTTCTTTTTTCTTTTTCAGTAATGGTAAAAAATGTCCCACATATTTCCTTTTCATCCTATAGAAATAGAAATGGTTTCAAAAAAAAAAAAAAACTAATATTCCCTATGATTAAATAATAAGAAAAAACCCAAGGTATATTATCGTTGTGGATTGGATCCACAATTCCACTATAAGCCCAAGCACACAAAAGATCCGTTGGTTGACAGACATAGTTCATTGAGTAATGTCAATCATATGAGCAGGTGGACCCCACCCTAGATTTCACCGTCACTACTACCATTAATTGACAACCAGTGTACTGTAAGTTCCGTGCTCTTAACTGTATGCTACCATGTTTCAAATTATTGTAGGGTACACAACTAATTATGAGAAACAATATTTAATCAATATAAAAATAAATAAACTTTAATGGCTTTGTGATATGCATTTTCTAAAGGAATATAACCAAAAATTTGCTTTGAAACAAAAAAAAAACAAGAATATACCCATATGACAATGAATTTTTTTTTCGATTTACGCACACACGCACGCCCACTAGGGAATAAGGATAGAACCCATGACCTACCCAAGGCGATACCACCAGACCAAATGACTAGTGTTACCAAATGACAATGAATAAACACGTATATTATTGTTAGTGTATATTTATAAATATGATAAATTTAGTAGTTCATGTGTTTGCTTATGCATTTTCATATTTTTTTAGTAGCTGAAATTATATAAATTTAAAAGTTTGAAAAGATATTTCTTTGCCCCAGAACTAAAGAAATTTAGTAATTTTACAACGTCACGGCAAGATTTGGGGGAGCAAAAAATAATTGCGTAAAGTTCAGGGGTGGATGTAATGTGATTATGATAATTTTTGTTTACCGTATGCGGTTAGCTGAGTGGAATAGGTAGAGCAGATTTTCGGCACAGTAAACACTCCAATAAAACCTGTCAAAAGACACCACAAAAAAAAGTTATATTAACTTGTAAATCGTTAAATAAACACTCAATAATATAACAAAATGATATATTGGCATATTATAATGGAATAAAACCTTAACAGATACTATTTTTTGTATGAGTGTGTTTCATCATTTTTAGAAATTAAATTAATTACACCATTATAGTCAACATGTCTAGTAAAATATGAATAGTTAGCTCAACTTGATCAATTACTTGTTCATCCAATCTCGTGAAAATTTATTTAAGCAATAAAGAAACATGTCAACATCATTTTGCATGTGATCTTGCAATCTCAAATTAATGATACTTAAAAAAGCATGTATTCAATAAATGCTAAGAAAAATAATAATCAAGAACCAACCAAAATCCCAAAAGTCATTATTCTTAAAACCAAGTTGACTCGAAGGGTGTTAATTTGGACTTGTAAAAAAGCCCCCAAATCATCTTATAAGTTATAAGATGTTTGAAAATTTATAAAATCTCTTAAATTATTTAATTTTTTGTTTTAAAAAAATAGATCTTATATTCTCTCAAAATACAATATTAGGATATAAGTTGTTTTTAAGAGTCTCATCTTTGTTTTTTGTTTTTTTTGAAAATAAATCTTCTTTTAACAACTTCTTTAAATCTTGATGATCAATAATTACAGAATTAACATGAACATTATAAAAACTCAATCATCTTATCTTACCCAAGAATTTGTTTCTAAAATAAGATCCAATATATTGTAAATAAAAAGGCGTAAATTATATTTTGCTTCTTTAAACCTTTTTCTTTTTTTTAATATTTTACCATATGAACTTAGTGTTTTCCTCACACCATACCCATCGGAGGTGGTAAAGTATACAAAAAAAGTTAAGTTCAAGGAGTAAAACTCACAAAAATAGTTAAAAGGGCAAAGTGCAAAAATGCGCAAAATTATTTGGGGGTTTAGTGTAATTATCCCAATAAAAACAGGAGTTTATTAAAAAAAAAAAGGTATGTTCAGCCAAACATGAAACACCCTATGGTGAGTAGAATTATTACTATTAAATTATTTCGTTTAAAAAAGAATTGCTTAAAAAGGAGGAAAAAGAACTGACCTAATTTGGCCATCTTCCAGATGGTTATGGAGCTTCCACACCTAGCCAAAATGAATAGCAACACTGCCAACTGCCAGAGGCAGAATTTGTCATTTTTCCACTGAATTTCATAGCATCAATTTTCCAGGATATAAAATATTAAAATGCAAAAATAAAATAATAAAAAAAATAACCTTCATTGTGGTGGCAGGGTCCCCTGAAAATAGGGCTCTCAATTTCAGAAGAAACTCATTTACATAAGGTAAAATTAATTTTACTACCCAAATTGCTTCTTCCTCTCCAACAACACAGTCTTTATTTTCATTTTCCATCTCCACTGATCCCCTGTCATATTCAGGCCAAAAAATATTTCAAATTTTTATTAATTAAAGAAAATTTTATTAAACCCTGAATTTACTTAATTGTTCATAAATTACCTGTTAATGAGGGATCTGAAAATGAAAATTGCAGCAAGATATACAAGGCCTAAGTAGGAAATCACAGAAATAAAGCTGCCAAAAATAAAAAAATTATGTACTTTAGTCATTTCCAGGTATAATTAATCAACTGAAAAATAAAGAGTTTTAGTTAAAAGTTTGAAAAATCTGACCTGATGTTGAGATCCTTAGTATATGAAGATGAAACAATAGCAAATGTTCCAATCCCAAAAATAAATGCTGATTTTGATACATCTCTCCACATTACTAAGTCAACTAATATCATCCAAAGTAAAAAGAAAATTATAAGATAACTCTAATAAAAATAAAAATAAATTCATACCAGTAGATTAAGTGTACTCACCAAAGCTTTGTAGCCTGCTATTGGTTCTTGGAATTCCATGGAAATTATCTGAAACTGGAAATGGCAACCAGAAAAATAAAAAAAAAATTAACAAAAATATAATATTTACAGAAACTGTGAAAAAAATTACTTGGTTTGGTTTTTGTTGGATTTGGATGAAATCTGGCATGATTTACAGCAGGAATTTGAGGCTGTTTTTTTACAGCAGGTGAAATTGGAACTGATATTTCATTTCTGTGAAGCAATTTCTTCTCCTCAATCACAATTTTCTTTGGCTTATGTTCTTGCACATTAATTTCTTTAATTTCAAGACTCTTTTTTTCAACCTCAATTTCCTCATCTTCATCTGATGAAACATTCTTGATCTGATGGCTCACATTGCTTGTAATTTCCTTCTCTTCACAAACACCAAACTCTTCACAATCTTCATCAGATCTTGATTTCTTAACCCCAACTGGGCTTTTGTCAATTTTCCCAATAGACCCTTCTAAGTCCTTGTTTGGCTCATCATCCACTTTCCCATTATCAGAATTCTTGATTTTCTCATCAGGCTCAGATTTACTGTCATTTATTACCTGATCAGTAGAATCAGATTTCACTTTCCTCAACTGAATTGCATTCTTCTCATTTGAAAGAGATCTTTTTTTCTTGATCCAAACAGGGCTTTTCTTGATCCCATCAAGAGCAACACTCAATTCTTTAAACTGTTCATCAAGATTCTTGTTCAATTCAGATCTCTGCCTTGCAATCTGAACTGGGCTCCCCTCAGAACTCTCAGATTTCCAAGTTTTTCTCTTGCTGCTGCTCATTCCACCAATAGGGCTCTGTTTGGGCCTCACATCATTCACTTTCTTATCCATCTGAATTTCATCAGCGTTATTGCTCAAAGTAGTGGTAGTATTGGTAATTTGAGTGTTTTCTTGTGAATTTTCATGAGTGGCATTGAAGACTTTGATGCCACCTTTGAGTTCATCAAGTTTTAATCTGCTCTCCCAAACAGACCCTGCTTTTGGGCCACTGGCTCTTCTTCTACTGCCACCCAAATCCATTGCTTCTTTAGTACTCATTTTTTTTCTTCTTTAAACTGCAATGAGTACACTGTGGACCCAAAATATCAGAAATGGCCTATTAATGGGATTGTAGCTTTGATCTCAAGGAATTGCAGTTGGTGTTATGAAAGTTATGTAACATTGGGATCCCTTCATACACACAGAGAGAGAGAGAGAGAGAGAGAGAGAGAGAGATGTGCTTTTTCTCTTTTGTTTGTCTCTTTTCTTCTTTTATGCTGTGTCTGATAATAACTTATATCTGTGTATGTATGCAGTGTTATTAATGATATCACTATATGGTTTCAAAAAAAAAAAAAAAAAAAAAAAAAAATGATATCACTATATGTTTTAATAAATTTGATCATTTTATTGTTGCCAAATAATCTCTACAATGATTTAGTGTTGGAAAGTCATGGAAATTGTGAATGTTTGATCGCGATTTTCTTAGGAACTCTTTTGTCTAATGACAAAAGTGAAAGTAGATTGAAGTCAAATATCTTTTAGTCCAAAACGCCGTTTGGATAAAGAAGAAATTAAAGCTTAAAATGGAGCAATAAAATTAATATTTGAAAAGACAAAAACATGTGAGTTTATCTTTTAGAATGTGGGTTTGTCCCACAATGAAAAATAAAAGTTTTTTTTGACTAGTTTATATTATATGATAACATCTTACTTTTAAGGTGTAATATTATATTGCATGGAAGCTCTGTCCTTACACGTACACTCGCAGGGAATGCAAATCTTGGTTCCAATTCGACTCCGAACCTCTGAATTCATGTGCAAGCGCCAACTGCAAACTTAATTTCGTAACACCAGATGTTAATTATTTTGGTGATATCTTTAATTACTTAGGTTCTTTTATGAGCTGTTTATAGAGCTGATTTTTTAGTAATCATAAAACACTCTTTCACATCTGCATTCTAAATTTCACCTGCATATTGTTAATACATTCTTTGACCTTGCCAAACTTAAGGTATTCCGGTTTTCCTGTTTTAAGGAAAATTTGGGCTATTTTGTTTCTTTACATATTTCAATTGTTATTCTGTAATTTATAATCTGATTTATACAATGTATTAGAAGTTCTTTTCTATTATATGCTACATTTAGCACATAATGGGGCTAAATGGACTGTTTCAAACCATTAGGGAAAGACACTTTTCCTCTTAATAATTTCCATTTTATTTACTTTAGGACAGTCTTTATATAATTTATTTAATGAATATTTACTTATAAAAATTGAGATTTTGTTTATTTGTTATCTTGAAATATAAATCAATTAATAATACCATATTACCGTTATATGGTTTAAAGTTTGATTAGTTAAGATATTCTTCTTCTTTTTTTTTTTTTGAGAAAATAAGATATTCTTCTTTAGTGTGCTTGTGAGTGGAAATAGGAGCTGAAAGGTGGTGGGATGAATGATTATACTAAAAGGAAATAGAACATCTTTTGATGTTTATTCCCATGCTTTTGTTGTCAAAGGATCTCTGTTTATTACTACAACCGAGGTAAACAAAAGTCACATGCTGCATGGCTACAAACTTTTCAAGAATTAAACAGATTATTTCTTAGGAGGTAGTTTTATTATAACTCTTTGTCTTTGAATTTGAAGTCTTAAGAATATGCAAGAGTTTAATTCGTTTTCAAACTCATCTTCATGTTTTTCTTTAAACTAAAGTTTTTCATAAAAAAGATAAGAAATGTGTAATTTTGTTTTTTTTTATGCAAATTTTATAGGCCAAGAAATCAAAAATATATTTGTTTTATGATTTTTTTGTATGAAAGAACATGATAAAGTATGGAAAATGTATAGAAAAAGTGAAATATTTAATAGGTTTGAAAACAAGTTTTGAATACATAAATAAGTAGTATTTTTCATGTAAAAGACTACAACAATTGTATGTTTTTTTTTATTTTCAAATAGTAAAAAGTGAAAATTTTCTTTCTAAAACTAAGACTATATTTTATGTTCCACTTCATATTCCTTTTAACTGGATATATAACATGTGTCATTCAAATAAATATGAATTATTAACTGTTTTAATTAAATTTACACAGTCATTCATTTGGATGATAGAACAAGAATTGGAACGGAAAAGTGTAACAAAATTCTCAATCCCCTAAAAATAAAATCAAATGGACTATAACTATCATACTCAAAAAATCAACATAAATATGTTACCCTCTCTTAATTATTGTTGCCCAACTCAGATAATTTGATCCTATTCATTTACATACTGCTTAATTTTTTTTATATATTCTAAAAAACACAGTAATATAATAAATGTATACACAAACCTAACAAAATAAAACCTAAATAAACAACGTCAAGATCCTAACTTAATGTTGTTCTTTAAGTTACATTGGCATCATTAAATTATGTTCTTGTTTTTGGGATGGGTAAATTTTATTGACATTAGTGTGGGTGTGTTTAGATTATTAGATAGATCAGAAGCGTGGCAGTTCCGGCAAGCAACCAAAGTCCTCTATTGCCCGCTGAATTTGGGCCTCATTTTTTTCTCGAGGAGGTGGTACAATTGTACAAACTACCGTTAAAAAATAAAGTTTGTACAAAGATACAAAATTAGTGTTGTAATATGAAACAATGTAAAATTTACACGCTTCTATTCAACAACCATCCGTTCTTACATTTATAGATTTGTTATTACTGCAACTAGCCTTAATTCCTTATACACATGTGGGATCTTCTCTTCCAAAAGGTATTTTATTTCTGATGGAGATGAGGCTGCACGCCTTGTTTGACAGGATACGAGTTTCTAAAGTTAGTCAGTTTTAGTTTAGCAGTAGAATTTATTTCCTTAGTTTATTTAGTTTCCTTTCAGTAGAGTTGATTTCCTTAGTTTATTTAGTTTTTCTTTTACTGAACAAAGTTTTAGTATTTAACTTAATCCTCATGGTGATAGAACGCAGTTTTGAGTTTTAATAAAATTATAAAGAGAGTTTTCTCTCAAAGGCTTCTCTGTTATAGCTTCTACTGCGTCAGTTGGTATCACCGACCAGCCATCGATCCTTCGTCATGCCTCCACGTCGTCAAACAGGGCACGTTGCTGCAAACCCCACGGACGCCCAACGTGATGCTGATATTGCGGCGTTGGGCCGCCAAGTTGACACATTGACGGCTGCTCTTGAAGAGATGCGGCTGTTGTTTACGGCACAACAACAAGGTGATCACAATACAGGCCAGGGTGTGCGTGGACGTGAATTCCACGGCCACGGTCGCCACCCACCTCAATAGATCTCCTCCGACAATGATGACACTATCTCTATGGTGAATCCGTTCGCGTCTTCGGCTCCCAATCACGAGTTTCGGGGTGAGGATGATCGTCGTTGGGAGATGGGTTTCCGTCTTGACATCCCTGAGTTTACCGACAGCCTTGATGCTTCTGAATTTTTGGATTGGCTTAATTCTGTTGAAGAGTTACTCGATTTTAAGGGGGTCCCGGACCAGCGTCGTGTGCCTCTGGTTGCCACGCGTTTTCGTTGGCGAGCTTCCGCTTGGTGGCAGCAAGCTAAACTTACTCGCATACGCCATAGCAAAACACCAATTTCGACATGGGCGAAATTCCGTAAGCATATGGAACGTGAATTCTTACCGTTTAATTATGCCCGCACACTTTATCAACGTCTTCAGAATTTACGGCAAGGTACTAAATCTGTGGATACTTATACAGAGGAATTTTATCACCTTCTCGCTCGTGTTGATATTCAGGACTCCGTCGATCAATTGGTATCTCGCTACATAGGGGGGTTACGCCTTCAGTTTCAGGACACATTAAATTTATTCGTTCCGGCATCAGTTTCTGAAGCACACCAACGCGCGATCGCCTCGGGAATGTTATTCGCCCGCATACTCCCCAGTCGTCCCAATGGATGCATGCCATTTACTCTTGGGTCGTCCTTGGAAATTTGATAGGTCCACTGTGCACGACGGGCGCCTTAATACTTATAGTTTTGTCTTGGGAGTCAAAATTATTCGCATCCCAGGGTCCGCGTGATCCACAATGCACCACCTCCGGTGGGGGTTTTTTGTTTTTCTTGTGCCTTTGACCCCAATCATCGCATCTCGAGCGCGTTTTTTTCAAAATTTGGGGTTGAGACTCGTTCTTTCCACTTGGTTGATTTGTCCTCGAACTTTATGACAAAGTTTTTGATTTAACTTAATGATCAATTGGTGATAGAACCAGATTTTGAGTTTTAATAAAATTATAAAGAGAGTTTTCTCTCAAAGGCTTCTCTATTATACGCACCATGCACTCAATTCCCCTATTACACCGAACGATAAATGACACATGTATTATTTATTCTTTGCGAAACAAAAAATTTGCAATATATTGATTATCAAGAATCCGCCATTACAAGATTTTCCAAGAATGTTGGAAACAAGCCCATCTCCAAAACAAAAATTGTGTCACGAGGACAAAAATTAGTTACCACATGAGCGACTAAGTTTCATCGGGGTAATTCAGTAAATTAAATGTTGATAGACGCCAAGTTTTCTTTCAACTTTCTCTGGGCCCAAATATTTCAAGTCCTCCATATGGATGGTGACGCCGCACCCCCAATGGATGCATGGATTTACTCGTTAAGTTGATGTTCTTGGATTATTTGAAGCCCATAGTGAATTGCCTCAAGTTCACCAAATACCACCGAAAAGGGAGTCAAAATTTGTGTAACAAAGGTTACTTGCCCATCGTGATCCTTAAAACTCCCGGCGACCACCTAATGATTTTTCAAATTTATGGGCTGCATCAACATCCAAAAACAATCATAGCGCGTTTTTCTTCGATTGAGGTTGAGAGATTTAATCCATCTTGTTGGTGAATTTGTCCATTTTATTGAACAAAGTTTTGAAGTATTTAACTTAAAATGTGGATTTCATAAACTATAGGTACATGTTATTTTTATATAAAAATTATCAAAGAAAATATTTTTACATCAAAGCGTTGATATTGTCTTTATGTAGGTTAGGTTATCATAAGAAATATTTTAGATCAATTTCCTGAAATTTTATCAATGAATTTAGATAAATTTGTTTTTCTTGAAACATTTCATATATTAATGACTAGTCCCCGTGGAAATAAGAAAAGCGCAATATATTGATAAACCGCGAGAAGAATCCGTCCATTACAAGATTTTCCAACCAAAAGAGTCGAAACAAGCCCATCTCCAAAACAACTTAGGACACAAAGAGGAAAAATTAGTTATCACATGAGTTCTAAATTTCTTATCTTCGCCATTTAAAGCTCTCAAATTAAATTATTCCAATATTGTTTCTTTGAAGCTCGAACCCTTATAGCTCAAGTCCTCCAGAGGTATGGATTACCTCACTTTTCGTAACAATAAAGATCATTGGCTGGATTTTGTCATTGAAGGCGTTAAGTTGAGGTTAATGTAGAATTAGTTTAAGCTAAATCATGGATATCCTTTTATAGTTTGGATTAAAAATACTACACCGAAAGGGATCTATATATTATATATAATAAATATTATATTATATATATATGATTTGGTTCAAAAACCCCTCGATAGCGTAATGATTTAATTCCAAATTTATGGACTTATCTTACCCATTGATCAAAAAAATGAAGGGATGTGATTAAGAGATTTTTCTAATTATTTCTTTTGTGATTTTAAGGGTAAGATTGTAATTTTGATTCAAATTAGTGGGACAGTTTTTGAAGCATAAATTAAGCTTAAAATGTGGATTTTCTTTTTTTTCCAAATATTTTTATTTTACATAGTTTAATTTTATATCAAATAATGCATATTTAGTTATTTTGAAAATACTATTTTTAAAACAAGACAGCGTTGAATATATTGTCTTTATGTAGGTTAGGTTCAATATAAATATTTAGTTATGCAAATGGGTTCTTTTGAAATTTTATCAAAAATGGGATGTTACATAATTTCCATTTGTTATTCTTGATAGTTTCTAGATAATTAGTTAGTTGATTCCCACATGAGTTTAGACGCCTTGCATAGTTGAAATATATTGTACTACATATTAGTTTTTTTACGCTATATAATAGCGAGATAATATATTTAGTTGAATTTTGTTGCATATTTAGTTTTCAACTCACCGCGCACAAGAGTTATTTCTCCGTAATATTGCTTTTTTTGTTTTTTTCTCTATAATTTTCATGAACCGTAATTTCCCGAGTTCTTCATAGTTTTTTTTTTTTATTTTGAAGAGGAATGAGAATATTAATTATTCCAACAGAGAGAGAGAGAGAGAGAGAAGAGAGACGTGAGATTGGGAAATTGAGAGATGTATGAGAGAGAAAGAGATTTGATTCCATTTTGTAACTAACTTGTTATGTTATTTTACCCTACTACCCTTATATTGATTAAATTAATATTTTAATATATTTTTTATCCATTAAATATCCATTGATTTATAGTTTGGATGAAAATTCATACTACACCTCAGAGACATGGTCTCACTTGATATATATATATATATATATATATATATATATATATATTGAGTTTATAAATTTTATGTCGACTATTTTATTTGCTTCAAAATAAAATATTTGCTATATATATATATATGCATTGAATGTAAGTATGTAACAGCTATAAAATCGACAATCAAAATTAAAAGATCTCTCTCACAAATAATTGGCATCAAATAAAAGGTGGATACAAGAAATAAAATAGTTCAATAATATTTTACTTCCCCACCCCACCATCATGTTTTCTAGAATTGATATTTTTAGCATCCCTTGTGGCTTGCGTTAGCATATACTTTCACTGTCACCGCAACAATTCAAATCATGGGACTTGTTATTTGTTAACTTGCGATATACTATTCAACTAATTCTAAATGTATTTTAATTTATTTTAACTATTATACTGTGAAAACAAAGGAATGACCAATGGATTGTTGTGGGTAAAACGTTATTTCATAATTATCATTATTATTTATTTAGCACATATATTTAATCTCATGAATTATTTAATATAATTTATTAATTATTGGTCTCTGAGTCAGCCACGCGCCACTATTTTCACGCCGCCACGTGGCCCATCAACCCAGATATAAAAATGTTCCTCCATCCCAAGTAATTGACATTTCAGTACTCTTAATTGTTGTCTTTCTGCTTCAGATTTTCTCTCATTGACATGCTCACTTGAGAGTCGGTGGGTCAACCCCAGAATCCGTCTAACGTTTGCTAGTGTTGCAGACAAGTTCTACTATAGAAGATTATCAGCTTTGGAGAAGAAGACTTAGACTTTTTCAGAATCCCCTAACTTGGAAAGATCAACAGATTTAAGAAACATCAATAGATAAAATAAAAGAAACTATTCGAGATATTGAACATAATATGTATAATGGCTAAATATATTATTTATTAAAAAAACCAAAATATAACCTAGTAAACCTTATTCTGGTTCCATTGACCCAACGATAAGTGACAAATTCTTGGTGAGGTGTGAAATCTACAAGGATTTCATTACAACCTCTTTTTCAGGACTGACTGGAGTCTGAAGAGTGTGTGAGACAAAAATCGTACGTAAGGCTGCGTTTGGATGGCGACAAAACTTTGCCTCTTTTGCCCCACCGACACATGTTGTTTCCATCAAATATCAATTATATTATCTCTCACCTTTCGGATGGGGGGTGGACTGGGGGGTGGGTTTGGGATTCAAATTGGATATTGATGCAATGCTGACTAGCCCAACAAACCAGAATTAAGGCCCAACGGGCATATTCGCATCGTCGGCAAGAATAAAATTAAGGGAAAATAACACGAATACCCCATTTTCCATACCCAATCCCTGCACAATACCCATTTTCCGTTGATTTTGGACAAAAATACCATTTTTCGCTGAATTTTGACAAAAATACCCATTTTCCGCTTATTTTTTGCCTTGGTTTCTTTGTTGTTTCAAACATGTTTGTTGTTTTTTTGTTGTTTCATACCTGTTTCATTTATGTTTCTTATATGTTTCACTTAGCCAACTTTTCATTGAATTCCATAGTTGCATGGAGATAATCTCAGGTGGTATGCCACAATGGACAATGAGAAGAAAATAGTGAGTATATCAACTTTGTTCCAGGGAGTTGGTGAATATTTCCGTTTACTTTAGCTTTGGGATAAAGATTTATGCTATCTGCAAACTTTTTGAGTCTCTAATCAAATAAGTAAAGTATCTTCCCAGGAGATGGATGTACAATATAGATTGATTTAATTTTCCAGATACACTAGTTTGTTATCATTTGTAACCCTTGTTGGGAAATTTATATTATAGATTTTGATGAATGCCATGTAAAACTTAAACTAGAAAGTTGGCACCCCATTTTCCTTGTAATTTTCATTGTAATAAGATAGGGCTGAAAAAGCTAAGTCAAGTCAGCTATGCCTGGAAATACAAGAAGTCAACTGAAGAATAAAGTGAAGGTCCCGCTGTGGAACAACTAAGTATGGCCAAGAAGGGAGATCAAGAACTTGACTGAAGATTTATCAGCTGAGGAACAACTGTGTGAAGTGTCAGTCAAAGTCATCTCAAGAAGTCAAGTCAGAAGTTGAAAGTGACAAATGAGTCTTTAAATGATTGGAGCAGACTCAAGTCACCTGGGGAAATAGGCAACAACCAAGAGGAGTTGACTGAAATAAATCCGTTGCACGGAAGTCAAGGACATTACTTAAATAAGTAATACTTCCATGCTGCCAGGTCTTAAAGTGCTCATCCCAGAAGCGTGCAAAAGGAATAAAGCAATGGGAAGCACTGCACCTCGTGTCAGAATCTGAAAAGCTGCACATTCATTTAATACGAGGAAAGGTCTACATCTCAAGATTGAAGACCAAGAAAAGACAAGCCAACAAACACTAGTGTCTTTTGAAAATCAGCCTATCTCTTCAACAGGCAGATTTTTGAAAGTTCACTATAAAAGGCTGAGGAAACTCATTGAGAAAAGGTTACCTTGATTACCTGAACCATGAACAAGCAAGCAATATTCAAGCTGAAAACTTGCAAATATTCTCAAAGATATTCAAGCAAATCCTCAAGCCTAAAACTTGAAGGAAATCAATCCAACACAAAGCTGTGAAGGAAAGACAACTTCAAACTGTTGAAGAGGAAACTTTTGAAGAATCAAAAGGGGTCTACTTTCCAAGGAGGATTGTTGGAAGGTTCAAGGTTGAACCAGTATCAAGTTATTGGAGGGTTTCGTGATCAAATCCAAGAGCTTGAGAAAGTGAGTTGAAGTAGCAAGACAACTGCCCTTTGAAGAAGCTAAGTCGGACGAGAAGTCAGCCGTGTGACCAAGACTGTCTCTAGACTGTTCACCACTCTGTAAACTGATTTGTTACTTAGTGGATTCTTCCAGGAGTTGGAGAAGAGAGGATTAGAAGAATTACCTCATCTTCGAACCTCTATAAAAATAACTGTCATTTATTTTTCAACACATTTATATTTCTGCATATCTACTTTATATCTGCTAATTAACTTATTTGCTATCCAAAATGATTAATAACCAAGAGCTAAAATCAAGTGTTAAAACAAGTTTAAAACAAATCAAAGAGTGTTAAGTCTTCCGCTGATAAACCAACACAACCAAGTTAAGTTTCAGGATAAACAACTGAGTTATTCTATCAACAACTCTATCGTGTCTGTTGAGTGGCTAACTCTGCTGAATAACCAACTTAGCTGTCCCTCAAGGACTTAGTTGTTTGTGTTAACTCTGTAATTTCTTTAAAAGGACTAAATCAGAAATTTGGTAAGGTTTATTCAACCCCCCTTCTAAACATTACTCACACCCCTTGGCACCTACAAGTGGTATCAGAGCGGTTGGTTCATTGAGCCTTCCGCACTGGATACTGAACTAAATCTCTATCCTTTCTAAAAAGATTTTTTTAACACTTGCATTTTCAAAATCTTTTCTTAGCAAAGTTATTATCATGGAAGCAAATTTGACACGCATTCCTATGTTCACTGTTGAGGAATTTGATGACTGAAAAATTCGTATGCAGGCTCATCTATCTGCTTTACATGATGAAATGTGGCTAGTGATAGAAGATGGGCCACTTCAAATACTTAAGGTGAACTTAACTGTAAGAATAGGAGCAGTAGTAGCAGAAGCTAATGAAGAAAGACCACCATGGTTGAAAAGCCAAGGATCGAGTGGACTAATGATGACAAAAAGAGATACAACTTGGACAATGTGGCCAAGGACATACTCTACAAGACATTGGACAAAGCAATGTTCAATAAAGTTAAATCGTCAAATCGCCAAAAGAAATCTGGGATAAATTAACTTTAATTTGTGAAGGATCTGAGCAAATTAAAGAAAATAAATTGTCATTGTTCTTTGTACAAAAAATTTAAAATTTTAAAATGCGTGCAGGTGAAACCTTGGATCGAGTTGGAATGCCATATTCACCGAAATCACAAATGAGCTATCAACACTTGGGAAATAATATACACAAAAGAAATGTGTATGAAGATTTCGAGAAGTCTCCCGGTGAATGGGAAATGAAGGTCATGGCCATAAGACATTCAATGAACCTCACAACAACATCTAATCATGAGCTATTCTCGGATCTCAAAGCCTATGAGTTTGGTGAGAAGAAAAGAAAAAGAGGAGATAGCTGTACCTAAGACAACTACACTTATAGTCAATCATGGAAAGAGAGCTGAAGTCAAGGAAGCCATAGACCAGGAGAAGATTTCCCTAATTGTCAAAAGATTCAACAAGTTCTTCAATAAGAACTATAAGAGAAATAAGGGTGAAACCTCCAGGAGACATTCAACACCCTCTAAGTCAAGGGAAGATAGGCCACCCAAGAGAGCTGAGCATCAAAGAGTTGGTATCGAGAGCCGATAACCCAAGACAGAAAGAGTCGATCAAAGAGCCGAGAACCCGTGTTGGAATTGGAGACAACTAGGACATTTTGCAATTGACTGTTCCTATCCACCAGCCAATAAATCTAGGAATGAAAAAGAAAGAAAAGTCTTCAGAGAAAGAAGACATGAAAAGAAGAAAGCCATGTTGGTCTTTGAGATTGAGACAAGCTAAGTCTAAAGAAGAGCGGAGAGAGAGAGTAGTGAAGTCGACTACTCAAGTGATTCTAAAGAAGAAGCCATGATCTGTCTTATGGCTAAAGAACAAGATCAACCAGACCAAGAAGATGAGGTACTCTCTAACTCATCTCATTTAGATTCAAGTGATAGTGATTGTGACACACACACTTCATCACCCACTGACCTTTATGATTCATTAGGCAAAATGATGAAAGACTTTGAGCACATTAAATCCTCACACACACTCTTAAATGAGGAAAACAACCAGCTCAAAAACCAAAACTTACAGCTGACTAAGGAGCTGAGTACTGTAAGTCACATATCTGATGAGAACAAAGAGCTGAAGGATGAGAATGCCAAACTAATAGCAGATATAGCTGCTATAGAAAAGAGAGAAAATGATCTAAAAAATGTAATTGCCTCATTTACAAAAGCATCCAAATCATTGGATGACCTTATCATGAGTCAAAAAGAATGTGGAGATAAGACAGGCATAGGATTCAACTCCTTTGTGCACATTCAAACTCCTAGAGTGATTTTGGAAAAAGGATATTTAAGCAGTGAAGCATCTCAAAAACCCAAAACACCAAATGTTGCACCCACATTCACTCCCAAGCACAATCACAAACAAATTGGCCTTGGATATAAAGGGAAAAGAAAACAACCAGTTGAGTATGCTGAGAGGACAACTGAGAAGAAATCCAGCAGAGTTCCTCAGCAAACTCCAAACAGAAATTACTCTTTGAAGAATAAACAGAGCTACCAAAAAACCCAGAAGTTTCATCAGAGAAACACATATGATGGGAATGGTAGAAACTACCCAAGCCAAGCTGATTGGAACAATGTGAAAAGTCAGCAAAGACCTAAACCTCAACAAAGGTCATTCCAAAGCAAAAGAACTATTATCAGCACACATATGAACCCAGGCACTACACTCAAAAATATCACAACTACGCAAAGAAAGCAATTGCTAAAGCACACACACACGTATATAGAGAAAAGAGACAACTGTATGAACCTAATTCTCCCAAGCAATTTGCCAAAATGAATTATGATTATGGCACAGATAGATGGCAACCTCTTAGAGTCAAATCATTTGGCTATAGGTTGGTTGGATCATCTTACAACACTAACCCCTCAGGACCCAAGCAAGTATGGGTACCTAAAAACTAATTTCCTTGATTGCAGGTTCAAGGAACAACTGAGTGCCAAGGAACCTGGTACATGGATAGTGGTTGTTCCGGACATATATGACAGAAACAAGAAAAATCAAGGTTCAAGGAGATTAGAGGTGCAAAAGTCATATTTGGAGGAAATGAAGCTCCAGGGGAAATAAAAGGGACTGGATCCATCCAGAAGAATGGATTAGAAATCACAGATGTTGCATATATTGAAGGCCTTAACTTCAACCTGTTAAGCATCAACCAACTCCTTGACAAGGGCTATAATGTTGGATTCAATATGGGAGTGTGCCAGATTAAAGATTAGGGATGTCAATGGGTAGGATTCGGGTAGGATTCTATATCCTCCATCCCCATACCCATTTATTATACTCATACCCATACCCATCCCCATACCCATCGGGTATTCAGTTTTCATACCCAACCTCATACCCATCGGATGATCGGGTATTCATACCCTACCCATACCCTCTTACCACTTACAATTGTATTTTTTTTTAAATTTAAGTTATTTCTTTTTTTAAAGAGAAATTTGAGTTATTTAAATAAAGATATTGATATTTACTAAATTCTTAAGGAAACAATAAGGAAAAAAGAATACAAATAAGAATTAGCGAACTAAATATTATAAAAATATAGCAAAATATTAAAAAGGATTAAACAAAAGTGTTAGTGGGTTTGTAGATTTTGGTTGAAACTTGGGGAAAAAATCATTTTCTTTAAATATAAATAAATAGAGTTGTATAAATAAAAAAAATATATGTACAATATTATAAATAAATATATATATGTAGATATATTATATATATAATATTATTATTTAATCGGGTATCGGGTAGGGTATGGGTAGGATGTACCTAGACCCACCTCCATACCCATATTCGAAAATACCCATACCCACGTACCCATTTATTTAATCGGGTATAAAACTACCCTCCATACCCTCCTCCGTTGGGGTCGGGTGTCGAATCCTCCGTCGGGTTCGGAGGAAATTGCCATCCCTATTAAAGATACTGAATCAAACGAAATAGTGCTGCAAGGATCAAGACAAAAGAATATGTATGTGGTCCACTGCCACACCAAGCACTTGTTTGTTAGCAAAGAGCACAGCCGAATAAAGTTGGCTGTGGCACAAGAAACTGAGTCATCTGAACTTCAAGACAATCAACAAGCTTGCAAGGAGTCATCTTGTAAGTGTACAAGAAGGAAAGCGTATGTGATGCATGCCAGATGGGAAAGCAAATCAAATCTTCATTCAAGGAGAAGCCTAGTCCTTCTTCAACAAGGATATCAGACATTGCATATGGAATTATTTGGTCCTGTTGAACCAGCCAACATAAGTGGAAAGAAATATACCTTAGTGATGGTAGATGATTATTCAAGATATACATGGACAATCTTCATGTGCAAAAATAAGGAAACTTTGCAGAAGTTACCTTAGCTGATGAAAAGAGTTCAAAATGAAAAGAGCCAAACCATTATAAAAATAAGGTCTGATAGAGGAACTGAGTTTGTCAATGGGATAATCACTTAGTATTGTGTTGAAAATGGTATTGCTCATGAGTTATCTGCAGCAAGAACTCCACAGCAGAATGGAGTAGCTGAAAGAAGAAACAGAACTCTCAAGGAAGTTGCAAGAACCATGTTAGCTGAAGCTGGATTGCCTAAGAGATTTTGGGCTGAAGCCATCAACACTGCATGCTATACTCAAAATAGATGCATGATAAACAGGCAATTGACCAAGACTCCCTATGAGACATGGACAGAGAAAAAGTCAAATGTTGCATATTTTAAAATATTTGGATGTAAATGCTTCATCCACAACAATGGCAAGGATAATTTAAAGGCTTTTGATGCTAAAGCTGATGAAGGTATCCTTTTGGGATACTCAGCTGAGCAAAGCCTACAGAGTATTAAACAAGAGGACTATGGTCACAGAAGAGTCTATTCATGTGGTTTTTGATGAACCTAATGTGAATGGATAAGACATTGAAGAATTAGGCGATAAGTGAATCAACCAATTATGCGAAGAGTCCTTATGTTGAAGTCAAGTAAGAGTAATCAACCAAGATGAATATGAGATAGCTGAATCTCAAAGACAGTTGGAAAGTCTACAGCTGAATGATGATGAAAGAGCCGCTCAAGACAACGCAGTGAGATTTGAGGTGATTTGAACTGATTTGCTTCAACCTGATGTGAGATGGCTGAGGGACCATCCACCAGAGTTAGTTATTGGAGATGTTAGAGATGGTGTAAGAACCAGATCCAGAGCTCAGCAAGAAGCAATGTTTACTTGTTTTATTTCCAAAATAGAGCCAAAAGATGTGTCTCAAGCATTGGATGACACACATTGGATTCAAGCCATGCAAGAAGAGCTGAATCAGTTTGAAAGGAACAAAGTTTGGGAATTGGTGCAGAGGCCAACCCATCAAAATGTTATTGGCACAAAATGGGTTTTCAGAAGTAAGATGAATGATGAAGGATCTGTGGTAAGAAACAAAGCAAGATTGGTAGCCAAAGGGTATTACCAAGAAGAGGGAATAGATTATGATGAAACTTTTGCTCCTGTTGCAAGATTAAAAGCAATAAGGATGTTCCTTGCCTATGCTGCACACAAGAACTTCACTGTATATCAAATGGATGTGAAAAGTGCATTTTTAAATGGACTATTAGAGGAAGAAGTCTATGTTGAACAATCTCCAGGTTTTGAGCAGAAGACCATTGGAGATAAGGTGTACAAGGTCAAGAAAGCATTATATGGATTGAAATAGGCACCAAAAGCATGGTATGATACATTATCTCAATTTCTAACTGATAATGGATTCACCAAAGGCAAAGTGGATAGAACACTCTTCAGAATTCAAGATGGAGAGAGTATACTGCTTGTTCAAATATATGTGGATGATATCATTTTTGGATCCACAAATAAAGAGCTGTGTGATAAGTTCTCAAACCTCATGCAAGGCAAATTTGAAATGAGCATGATGGGAGAGCGACCTTTTTTCCTAGGACTTCAAGTTAAGCAATTGAAGGATGGAACTTTCATAAGAGAAACAAAGTACACCAGAGATTTAAGGAAGACATTTGGTATGGAAGAGAAGTCTTATGTGAAAATACCAATGAACACATAAGTCAAGATGGACATGGATGCAAATGGTAAAAGGTCAGATCAAACAAGATATAGAGCACTTATTGGATCACTTTGCTCTATTTAACCCGGCCAGACCGGACATCATCTTTGCGGTAGGTGTATGTGCAAAATTTCAATCGCACCAAAGGAGAGCCACATGATGCAGCCTAAGAGAATCCTAAGATATTTGAAGGGATGCCGGAAGTTGGCTTATGGAATCCAAAGGAAGGTGGATTCAAACATATTGGTTACTCAGAGTCAGACTATGCTGGATGTAGAGTTGACAGGACGAGTACTTCAGGTACATGTCAAATTCTTGGAAACAGATTGGTTTCCTGGTTTAGTAAGAAGTAAAACTCAATAGCCACATCCACAGCTGAAGCAGAATACATAGCTGCGGGCAGCTATTGTGCCCAAGTCTTATGGATGAGACAACAACTGAGAGATTATGAAATTGAAGAAAAAGAGATTCCAATTATGTGTGATAACACAAGTGCTATTGAAATCACTCAGAATCATGTGTTGCATTCAAGAACAAATCACTTTGATGTCATATATCATTTTAGAGATCATGTTGAAAAGAAAGACATCACTTTGGAGTATATCTCAACTGATAAGCAGTTAGCTGACATATTCACCAAGCCCTTATGTGAATCAAGATTTGAAGAGCTTAAGCATGAGCTAAGGTTAATTGAGCGGAGTAAACACTTAGAAGACTCAATCAGAAGAGATGGAAGATGAAAAGATGAAAATTCAAACAAGTTTTTCACATCAGCCAAGTGAATCATCCATCGGAAAGTCAGCTGTATTGAGTTAGCTGACAGCTGAGTTGCTTATTGAAAAGAGAGGAAGAGTCAAGTCATTATTGAGATAAGCTGAGTCATTTATGAGCTAAGTGACAAAAATGCAGTCGTTTTAAATAAGCGGGAATGTTTTTAAGGATGACATCAGCGTAATAATGACAGGTACAGTCAAAAACTGCACAATAAGCATATGATTGGATATAAATACTGCCGCATTAAATGCGAGGAATTAAATGTGATTTGACTTGCTAAATCTAAACCGTTGATTTTGATCAAAATTTCAAAATCCAAAGAACCGTCCTTTCATAACCCTTATATACACTTTTTCCAACTTTCTCTCCCACATTCGGAAACTATTCATCTTCAAGCAAAAAGGAAGCAGACTATTTTTCTCTCTCGAAAACCCTAAGTGTCCTCAAGCGAGTTCTTTAAGTTTTAATCAGTAAAAATCTCTAAAAAAATGGCACCTAAGTTTGATTTCATCAAACTATCGAAGCAAATCCACTCAGGATCGTCAGTGGATTTCAAGGCATGGTAAAACAGGGTTCGATGAAACCCTAGTGAAGAAGATTGCTGAGATATTGGAAAAGTCAAGTCTTAAGGCTTTTCTAACTTTGGAATACTCGCACACCTACCTAGAAGAGGTGGCGCAGTTCTACGTCAATGCGGAAGTACAGGATGAAGGAATCAAGTATTCTATCCACCGCAAGAACATACCGATAACAACTAAGGACCTTGCGGAGCATTGTTTGTTGTCGTCTAAAGGAATGATGGAGATAAATGAAGGCGATGTTGACTTGGTTTCTTTGCATGGAAAGAGGTAGCCAAACCAGAAGAGTGTCTTTGCTAAAGTGGTCTACACACGGAGAAGAAATTCTTTGAAGGACGACTATCACAAGTTGATGGATGTCGTCTCCAAGTGTGTAGACATGAAGTTTGGCGACTTCAACCAACTGTCAAAGACTAAGCCGATTGTCATGGCCGCGATCATGCAGGCAAAAAGTCAACTGGGCTGAGTTCGTGTACAACATACTCTGCCAGAACGTTGTAAATAAATCGTTCAAGGAAGACAGATCCTTTGGAGGATCTTTTGGTTATGGCCTGGTGATTGGCCACCTTATGGAAGTGAATAACATTCCCCTTCAACATGGAAAACCTTTCCATGTCAACAAGAAGATGTTTAGGGCAAATCTCTCAAGAGCCCAGAAGAGAGCCCACGCGAAGAGGGCGGATACAAGTGAGGGGGGATCAGCTGAACCCGAGGACACAACTGCTAGCCCTCCTCCCAAGAAGAAAGCTGCCCCTGTAGATGCGAAGGAGAAAGCTGCCCCTGCAGCTAAGAAAAATGAGTCTCCTGCCCCTGCAGCTGAGTCGCCTACCCGTGCAGCCGAGTCTCCTGCCCATGAAGCCGAGTCTCCTGCCCCTGCAGCCAAAGCTGAGAAGGAACCCCAAATTCCTTCTCCAACAATACGGAAGAAGAGGACTGTCAAATCAAGGAAGATAACTCCCTCCAAGAAGGATGCCCCGGACCCTGCCACCAAAGAATCAAAAGAAGAAACAGAACCAGAAATTCCTCTAGTTAAGACCAAAAGAAGAAGAATCTTCAAACTTTCAGAGCTTGAAAAGACAGCTGAATCTACCTCTCAGCTGGAGAAAACACCAGAGACTGCTGAAACTCAAAAAGTGCGGTCTCCGAAGTTATAGATGAAAGCGCCAAGTCTTGAGGATGATCGCAGAGGCCTCATCAAGACTCCAAGGCGTCGGACGGTGAGGGAAGTGAAGCAGCTGAGACAACTGAACATCCTGTTGAAAAAGTTGTCTCCCCACCCGCTACTGATGCTGCTGAAGGAGAAGAGCAGTAGAGTATCTTGCCTTCAATCCTAGAAAAGGAAGGGCAAGAAGAAAATGATGATGATGATGTCATCATGTATTCTCCCGTGTACCCAGACATTCAGCACCGTCTACGCGAATGGAGGGCGTGGAAGCTAGACCACTCAAGGGCACAGTTTGCTCCCCCTGAGTTTATCGAAGAAGAGGAGGAATTGTTGCAATTTCTTGGAGTCAACACTGTGCTTCATGCCCTGAATGAAGATAACTGTCTGGATATTCTACACATCTTCAAGGAGAAGGAAAACGCCAAAGTAGCCAAGGAAGCACAAGCTCTCGAGAAAGCCAAGATATGCCCGCTTACTGGAACTCTAGAACACACTCACCCTCATCTTGATGTGTTCTCAGAAAGTGATGAAGATATGGATCCCGTTGCTGCAACAGAGAAGTCAGACATACAACAAGCTTTACGGGATTCCAGGCTAACGTATGAGCAACAACTATTTGAAGGACCAGGAGAGTCGTCTCAATCTCTCCTGCAAATCGACCCTTTGGAGGTAGTGCAGCAAATTGCCATAGACATCGCTGCAGCTACGTCCCCGATAGTGTCGGAGGATGGGTCCAAGGGAATTAGCATTGAAACTGGGATCTTGGGCACCCAAGTTGATCCAACCCCTATTGAAGGTGTTTTACCACCACCTTGTGTGAGCACTCAATGGAAGAAGCGCGAGTCTGGAGAAGAGTAACCCCATCATCAGTCACTCAGCTGGTGTGCCAGTTGAGAGGGAAACTCACTCCACTGCAGCAGGGTAAGAGGATGCTACAGATGACTCTATATTGAAGAAAGGTGGCGAAGTGGAAACTGAGAACGAACCACAACAGATTGACATTGATGAAGTTCGGACAGTTTAGTCTATCCCAGCTGAAGTGTCAGCTACTTTGAAGGCTTATGACACTGCTGTTACAGTCAAGGCACGTGATGGACATGCCCTGGGAGTTAACACTTTGGGCAATGAAAGTGCAATCCAAGGGGTTGAGACTCCTATGGATGCCAATGTTGAAAACCCTAAGACAGCTGCGACTGTCGAGGGCAATGTTGAAGGCCTCGCTGCAGTTGAGACTGCTGGAGGTGTTGAAGGCCCAAGGGAGGTTGAGACTTCCCTGGGTAAAGTTCAAGAGATTCAGCACATTCCTCATGTACAAGGCGCTGAGTCTGAGAAGGAGATAAGCGCACGTCATGACTCCCAGGAGAACCATGACATATCATTTCTGGGGTCTGAAGATGAAGCCGAGTCCACACCCGTTTCATATCAAAGGGACCCAACTGAGGATGTTCTCAAGCATACGAGTCAATCGAGTTACAAAGCTGCTCGTCAAACATTTAACTTCGATGATGAACCAAGCCCCCAGGTTTCATCATCATCCGATGACGCTAATATTGCAGCAGAGGATCCGGTACTTCATTTAGAAAAATCCATTGAGGCCGAAGAAGCTGTTAAGACAACTGAGGCTTAGTCAGCTAGGCAACACATTCCAAAAGCCCCAAAAAATCGAGTCATCTCACGAGGCTCCCACAGTGCGGCATGAACGACTCCACCAGAAACATCACATGCACAAACCACACAAACAATCCTATATGTGCGAGATGATGCTTTTGAGCAATTATTTCCTTTTCTATCGAATTGCCTGAGCTAGTGGAAAAGACCGCTAAAGAACAACGATGATTCACTATACGAGAAGATCCCGTAATCCTGCCGACTCTATTATGCCAAAGCCAAACTTTAACTTCGATGCAAAATGGCGGGTGACTTAGGTGTGTGGTGAGATTCGTGAAGTCTTCAAGAAGATCGTGAAGAGATTGAGAAGATCGAATGGCACCAAGCCTCACTAGACTTACGCCCTGGACAATAGAGATGCCACACTCACGATGATTTGAAAGGGATAGTGGTAAGGATTAGGGAGTGGTCTCAACAACAGAGTGCAATGCGATACGAGCAAGTTCGCTATTTCAAGGCTTTATACAATAAGATGCTTGTTTGGAGTTCGACAATCTTTGATATAAAGCAGAAGATGTAGGCGTATATTGAGAGGTTGCATGCCTCTCACAAAATAGAAATGGAGCTACTGCGTGAATTCCAACGAAAAGAAGTTCTGCGTCTTGAGGAGACCATGAATGCAAAATTCAACCTTCTCATGGCTGAAATGAAACCGGTGGCGCCCGAGTCAAAAACCACTCGTTCGAGAATTTTTGGACGACTTATGCCGCAAATGAGACTCAAGCGAGAACTCATCTATCATCGAGACTCGACTTCATGCTCGCATGCATGTTCCCTGGGGTCCCTCTCCTTTGATGATGCCAAAAAGGGGAGAGGAGTCCTAAGGAGCTTAAAAGAAGAAAAGTTGAAAGAATCAGAAGCCAAGATGACAGGAGCTGAGAAAAAGAAGGAAAAAATAGCTGAGGGGGAACGATCAAAGGATTTGACGTTAATGATAGCTGAAACCCCTCAGCAGGGTCATGTTACGGCCTCAATTATCAGCAAACTTCTAGTGACCTTGCCGATCGAACACTCTGCTATGCCAATGTCGGAGAAAAGGCGAATCGTAGAAGCATGGATGGTAGAGTTTGACAAGAAGACGGATGCTCACGCAGAAGAAGTGTTGAAATAATACGATGGCATTCCGACAGGAAAGGATCAAGATGCTATTCCAAACAACGGATTCGAGCCAAGATCTATTGAAGAATTCAAGACGCTCGAATCCGAAGGCTATTTCCAAAAGATGTCTGTAGCCCAAGCCTGGTATCTGTACTGGGAGAAGGGTCTTAAATTGTACGAAAAAGCTGATAAGCAGCAAACTACCAAAGAACCATTGGTGGCAAGCGGAAGACTCTGTCAATATACACCCGGAGGAGGAGGAAGAAGTGGTGGAGGAAGAGGCTTTCAACCTCGTCAAGACCAAAAAGGATCAAATATGTGGATCCGGAATGAAAGTAGCTTGGTGGCTATGATGAAGTAGGAAGAATCTTTGAGGTTGTGGAAGAATCTTGAAGCCGTGAGAAGAGGAAAGAGGAGAAGTAAGGCAAATAGAACAATGGCTCGAGAGGAAGCGGAATGATGATGCTTCTAAAAGAGCTTATGAAAAGAAAAAAACAGCTGAATAAGAAAGAAAAAGAAAGAGAGCTAATGATTTTGACAGAGATGAAGAGGAAAGAAGGAGGCAACGAAGGCGATGAAGTGTTGCTGCGAACCCTTCATGTATTTTACTTATGTAAATACATTTTTTAAGTCATCTGTATACTTAGTGAAATTTTTCTGTAATTTTTCACCTTGTATTTGTATCCTAGCATAGATGTCTGTATTCTGCTTTGATATAGAATGCTCTGATACTAAATGTAAACAACTGTGTAAAGGACAAGAATGCTATGATCAATAAAACGATCTATTCAACGCATACATTCTTTGTTACTGCATTGTCTATATATGTATCTTTGATGTTTACATGTTGTTTAATGTTTTTAAGTTTTGGCATCATCAAAAAGGGGGAAATTGTTGGGAAATTTATATTATAGATTTTGATGAATGCCATGTAAAACTTAAACTAGAAAGTTGGCACCCCATTTTCCTTGTAATTTTCATTGTAATAAGATAGGGCTGAAAAAGCTAAGTCAAGTCAGCTATGCCTGGAAATACAAGAAGTTAATCAAGATCAAGTGAAGACTCATTTGTGGAAAAGCGAGTATGGCCAAGAAGGGAGATCAAGAACTTGACTGAAGATGTATCCGTTGAGGAACATCTGTGTGAAAGGTCAGTCAAAGTCATCTCAAGAAGTCAAGTCAGAAGTTGAAAGTGACAGATGAGTCTTTAAATGATTGGAGCAGACTCAAGTCACCTGGGGAAATAGGTAGTAGCCAAGAGGAATTGACTGAAATAAATCCGTTGCACAAAAGTCAAGGACATTACTTAAATAAGTAATACTTCCATGCTGCCAGGTCTTAAAGTGCTCATCCCAAAAAGCGTGCAAAAGGAATAAACCTATGGGGAAGCACTTGCACCTCATGTCGAGAATCGAAAAAAGTGCACATTTATTTAATACGAGGAAAGGTTTACATCTCAAGATTGAAGACCAAGAAAAGACAAGCCAACGAACACTAGTGTCTTTTGAAAATCAGCCTATCTCTTCAACGGACAGATTTTTGAAAGTTCATTATAAAAGGTTGAGGAAACTCATTGAGAAAAGGTTACTTGATTACCTGAACCACGAACAAGCAAACAATATTCAAGCTGAAAACCTGCAAATATTCTCAAAGATATTCAATCAAATCCTCAAGCCTAAAACTCGAAGGAAATCAATCCAACACAAAGCTATGAAGGAAAGACAACTTCAAACTGTTGAAGAGGAAACTTTTGAAGAATCAAAAGGGGTCTACTTTCCAAGGAGGATTGTAGGAAGGTTCAAGGTCAAACCAATATCAATTTATTGGAGGGCTTCGTGATCAAATCCAAGAGCTTGAGAAAGTGAGCTGAAGTAGCAAGGTAGCTGACCTGTGAAGAAGCTGAGTCGGACGAGAAGCCAACTGTGTGACCAGGGTTGTCTCTAGACATTCACCACTCAGAACCGATCATTACTTAGTGGATTTCTCCAGGAGTTGGAGAAGAGAGGATTAGAAGAATTATCCCATCTTCGAACCTCTATAAAAATAACTGTGTCATTTATTTTTCAACACATTTATATTTCTGCATATCTACTTTATATCTGCTGATTAACTTATTTGCTATCCAAACTGATTAATAACCAATAGCTAAAATCAAGTGTTAAAACAAGTTTAAAACAAATCAAAGTGTGTTAAGTCTTCCACTGATAAAACCAACACAACCAAGTTAAGTTTCAGGATAAACAACTGAGTTATTCTATCAACAGCCCTATCGAGTCTGTTGAGTGGCTAACTCTGCTGAATAACCAACTTAGCTACCCCTCAAGGACTTAGTTGTTTGTGTTAACTCTGTAATTTCTTTAAAAGGGCTAAATCAAAAATTTGGTAAGGTTTAATCAACTCCCCCCTTCTAAACCTTACTCACACCCCTTGGGACCTACAACCCTGTTTATACTTTGCTCAATTGTGCTTATGATCACTAAATCTTGCTACTTTCTTTAATTTCATCAACATGTTGAGTTTATTCACGTGAAAACTGAAAAAACTCATGTAAATCAGGTTTTGCTTTCATGAGTTACTCATCCTTGGGTTGACAATTGCTCCCTCAGATTCTAGGATATAAGATATATTTTTGTTAATTAAAAATATATTTCTAATAGTGTTTCTTTTTAATAATATTTTTCAAAAGTTATAAAATAAGTTAATTAATGGAATTAATGGTTCTAGGACTGAGTCTAAGATTGGATTGAGTTTAAATATGAGTTCTTAAAAGTTTCAACATTTCCGAGTTTCGAATGCATACAACCTCACTCCAAAACACACGACTCATTAGACTGTGCTAATTTACTATAAACTTTTATCACATGATCCCCTATTTCACAATTGTTTCTTACATGTTTCATTTATGTTTCTTCATGTTTCAACTAATTACACCATCATTAAAGATTTACGTAACAACAATTCTCTAAAATCATTAGAAAGTGGAGGTAGAATCTCAATGTCATTGTCATCGTCATCACCATTTTGCAGCTTCAACTTAGCATGATTGTGAAGCAGATGACTGAGCCTTGCTTGTTCATTCTCTATCTCGAACGCTTCGACGTCCATAGCCTTCCCAACAATAAAGTGCTTGGCATAACAAGCAACAAAAAATCCCACATTCACTACAAAAGAAATAAAAAAAAGATACACGGTTAGATAGATAACACAACAAATTAAAAACAATAAAAAAGAACAAAATAAATGGAAAATACATAAAAGAACAAAAGAAACATAAAAGAAACAACTTGGAAACAACATCGAAACAAACGAAAAACTTCAAATCACAAAATAATAAAAGAACACAGAAAAATCATGCATCAGCAACACAATTAAAAAATCATTCAAATTTGCATTCAACATAGACCCGCGCCGCCGCATGCGCCCCGCCCCGTTAAAACAAAAACCAAATACTTTCCTCTTTGCATCCGTCACAGTTCTGGAAAACATATGACAACTCACATAGCATAACAAGATCACATAGCATATTATCTCCATTATAGCTATCATGATATGAATTCAGTTCAAAATAGAAGCAGGACAAACCAAAAAGGAGACAGTTTAATTTACAATTAATTGTAAAAGGCTGACGCCCTTTATAATTTTAATCCCCTAATATACAGTAAAAATCGATGAAGAAAATTTCGAAACAAAAACGCACCAACTCCCTCATAAGAATGAATACGTGCTCTCGACCTCTATAAAAGTCTCTTTCTCTAACTACAAAAAAACCCAAATTTAAAATTAAAAAAAACAAAGATAGAGATAGACTTAGTCGAGGCGGGGCGACGGAGAAGATTTTAGAAAAATATTTTTGTCAAGATTTTGATGATTTTGTTTAAATGAGTTTTATACCAAAACAATGTTTATAAATGTTGTCCAAATACTCCTAAATGATTTAAAATGTTTTTACTAATTTTTGGAGTATTTCTTAGAGTTTATTATTCGATAAAAATTGGACAATACTTTTGATGATTTTGTGTTAATTGGTTTTTACACAAAAATAATGTTTTAAATCTTTGTCCAAATACTCCCAATTGATTTAAAATGTTTTTACAAATTTTTTGAAGTATTTCTTGAAGTTTATTTTTGACAAAAATCAGACAACATTTCAATTTTAAGGTCGACCGGTCGAACAAGAGGTCGACCGGTACATGAGGAACGCGAAAATAAAAATAGAGAACACTGGAACACAAAAAATGTGCAGGGGGACCGGTCCACCTGCGACCGGTCGGACCCCCTCGGATCGGTCGGACCCCCTGTAACCTATGTCTGGATCACACTATTTTCTTCCAATGTTCGAAATTTTCTATGAATGACCGGTCGCGCACTGCGTATTGTTATTTTAAAAGCGATTCTAACCGTTGAACATCCATATCAGCAGATTTACTTTAACAATTTTGTACATTATTTCTACATCTTGTGATCTTCTTTTTGTAGACAAAAGTGAAGAAGGAGGAACCTATGTTTGTGAAAACTCTCCTATAAATAGATGATGATTTGAAGACACAAGACACAACACACAAGCATACAATACAACAAGAAATCTGCAAAATTCTCCAAGCTTTCTTTTTTACATTCTTGTTGTAATAGCCTAAGTTCTTGCACTTGCACAATCTTGAGGTCTAGGCTTTTATTCTCGATTACACTTGCACTCAAAGTTTGTATACTTCATTTATTGAGTTGTAATCTTGAATTTTTCTATCATCCAAAATAAGATATCCTTGTTAGTGTTCTTGTGGTAAGAACACACTTGGGTGATCTTAGGTGTTGAAGAGTGTGGTACTCTTCATAGGTGTTGAAGAAAGATTGCGGTAATCTCCTTGAAGGTGTTGTAAGAAGATTGTGGTAATCTTCAAAGGCGGTGTTGTATTAATTGTGATAATTAATAAAATCTTTTTTCTTTTTGAAATCCATCCCAGATATACTGGGGTGGTAGAGGATTAGGCCTTAGGTGAGTTGAACCTCTATAAATCGACACGTGTTGTTTACTTCCCGCACCTTTATTATTGTCTTGGCTTATTTGTTTCGAAAAAGAGGGCATAATAAAAAAATGGAGATAATCTATTCACCTCCCCTCTAGATTATCGTAGCCGCTTGAACTTACGAAGATGGCGAGGCGCAGACGGAGAATATGGCGGCGGAAACGAAGTGGTGCAGCCGTGCAACAGGTGGGAGGTGGAAAGAGAGTAGGATTTCAGATTTTGATTTTTGAGGGAGCTAGAGTTTGTGAAAAAAAGAGGAATAAGTCTTAATATGAAGTCTTAACGGGAATTGGAAAAAACTTAATAAAAGTTCTTAATCGAAACATGTGATGAAACCAAAGGTAGGAAATTTTTGTCATGGGATGGAATGGGTAGGGTATTTTTGTGATGGGTGGGTATTTTTGTCTTTTTTTTTTCTTCTGAAAATCAGGGTATTTTGTGTAATTTCCTCTAAAATTAAGATCTAATAGAATTAGTTCTTGGGATAAGGATAAAATACCCAACACTCCTAAAAAAAGGGAAATTACACAAAATAAGCTGATTTTTGTACCATTACCACACAATACGCTTCAATTACTCCTGTGCCTATTTTTTTTTACTTTTGTACCTAAATGTTTTTTTACGCTCCTTGCTATTTTTTTAATTATTTTTATTTTTTTTTTCATTTTTTTTGTTCCTGCATTGTTTTATATGTATAAGTTGTTTCGCGGTTGTTTGAATTTGTTTGTTTATTGTTTCTATGTTGTTTTTTTGTTGTTTTGATGTTTCAAAACTACTTTAACCTATTTTTTATGCTATTTTTTATTCATATATTATTTTGTACATTGTTTCTATTGTTTTGGTGTTGTTCTATAATATTTTTAATGTTGTTCTAATATTTTTTTTGTTTTGATGTAGTATTCAATGTGTAAATTCAAATTTTACCTATTTTTAAGCTCTTTTTATTCATGTTGTGTTTTAAAATATTTTTACGTTGTTTCTGGGTTGTTTCCATATCCTTTTTAAGGTTTGAAACCTTGAGAAAGAAAATAGTACTCTTGTTGAGGATATTAATTTCATGAAAAAGGATTTATCAAAATCCAACTTGTGTACCGATAAAATGGCCAATATTGTTGATGTTCATAATTGTGATAAAGAACTTGATCACAAGCCTAATGTTGTAAATCATATGAAAAAGAATCAAGTCTCTATGCATAATGGTCATTATGCTCCTAGAATTATTTCTTGTTTTTATTGTGGTAAAAAGAGTCATACGGCTAATACTTGTCGAGCTAGAAATATCTCTAATTATTATTGGAGACCTAAAAGTCTCAAAGCTATTCCCAAAGGACCCAAACACTTGAGGGTACCACAAAACAATGCCATATTAGGTACCCGGCGGAATAATATTCAAGGAAAATTCATGCCACCAAGGAGACATCAAATGACCATCTCATTTGAACAAAAGAGAAGACATCACCAAAATAAATTTCCAAGAGAAGACACTATCAACAATGGGAAGGATATAATCTTTGGAAATGGAGGAATTGGAAGAGCTATCATCAACAATAAGATTTTCAAAGGGAAAGATATCATCAACAATGGGAAAGACATAACCAATGGAAATGGCGTAATTGATAAATCGTATCTCCCTATTTAAATATGCATTTTATTTTGTTATTATGCATGTTTTTTTTTGTGCCAAAATTTTCAAAATGAGTTTTCCAATATTTATTTTTTTAAAAATTAAGGTCTTCAATATATATTTGTGTTTTTAAAATTCTTTGAAAAGGAGATCTTGCATGATATTCTTAAAATTCTTGTGCATCTACTATGACTATTGTGATTTACTATCTCTTATGGATTTATATAGCATAAGTATACTTGTGACATATTTTATTGCTTTTAGCCTACACTTGTATCTTATTCGTTTTCGTGCTAGATTTGTTTAAGATATGTGTAGGATATATATTTCCCCATCTTCTTCAAGAGATGCTTAAACTATCGAGGTATGCTCATCATTGGTATTCATCTTATAGACTCGATATATTTTTCCATATGCATATGTGCTTGCTTTTTAAGATATTTCAAAGTATCTCATACAAGTGCCTATTAAAAGGATTTTTTTTCGATTTTTGAAAGGCACTATTCGATAAAGCTTGTTTTATCCAAGACTTGTAAAGGATTATATTTTGTTTTGATAAAACATTTGATTTTTGTCCTCCTCTTAAATTATGCATTTGATTGCACATATTCATTCTTGTCAAAACTTTTGTGCAAATGCTTCTTTTACATGAGATCTCAACTATATGCTCTTGGATTTTCATATTTGAAAAGAGACCTTATATAGCCTCCTATAAGCTTAGTTGAACTTACATGTTTTATGAAACTCTTGATGAATTGTTACTTGTTATTGTATCTCTATTATTCGATATTACTATGCTCTTGTGCAAAGACATCTTGTTAAGACTTTGCAGAAATTTTTGGTATTTTGGAACAAGTTTGATGACCAAGGGGAGGTTAATAGCTCAAAGGTAATGTCAAGAAGAAGGTAATTGATTTTGATGAAACATTTGCATCCGTAACATGTTTTTGAAGCTATTCACATTCTATTTGCCTATTCTTGCTTTAAGAAAATTTCAAGTTTTACCAAATGAATGTTAAATCCACTTTTCTAAATGGTTTTATTCTTAAAGAAGTCTATGAAAAACAACCGGGGTTTGAAAATTTTTCTAGGCCAAGTGATTTTTATAAAAGGCCTTATTTGGTTTAAAACATGCACCCCGTGCATGGTATGATAGACTTAGCTCTTTTCTTTTGCAAAATGGTTTTACAAGAAGTAAAGTTGATACTACTCTCTTTGTTTTTGAAAAAGGGCAAGATTGCTTATTAGTGCAAATTTATGTTGATGATATTATTTTCGGTGCTACTAATGAATCCTTGTGCAAGAAATTTTCTAAGTTAATGCAAGGTGAATTTGAAATGAGCATGATGGGGGAGTTCAACTTCTTCCTTGGACTTCAAATTAAGCAATGCCAAGAAGGAATTTATATTTCACAATCAAAATATACAAAAGAGCTTTTGAAGAAGTTTGGCATTGAAGAAGGAAGAACCGTCTCTTAATGGCAACAAACGTCAAGATTGACAAAGATGAAAAAGGCAAGCCGGTTGATGAATCGAAGTATCGAGGTATGATTGGTAGTTTACTTTATTTAACCACAAGTAGACCGGATATTCTTCATGCCGTATGCCTATGTGCTCATTTTCAAAGCAATCCCAAAGAATCTCATATGAGTGCCGTTAAAAGAATTTTTCGATATTTGAAAGGCACTATTCAATATGGTTTATTTTATCAAAAGAATGAAAATTTTTCTCTTAAAGGTTATAGTGATTCGAATTATGCGGTAAATATAGATGATCGTAAAAGTACTTCCGGATCATGTCAATTTTTGGGCCATTGCCTAGTTTCCTGGTTTTCAAAGAAACAAAATTGCGTTTCACTTTCAACGGCTGAAGCCGAATATATTTCCGCGGCTTTTGTTTGTACTCAACTTCTTTGGATGAAACAAACCTTAGCGGATTACAAATGTTCTTTTGAAAATGTTCCTATCTTTTGTGATAATATATCCGCTATAAATATTGCTCAAAACCCGGTTCATCATAACCGTATTAAACATATTGAGATTTGACATCATTTTCTAAGGGATTGTGTTTCTAAAAGAAAAATTGAGATATCTTTCGTACCATCTCAAGATCAATTGGCGGACATTTTTACAAAACCGCTATCTTCCGAGACTTTTGCGTCTATACGAGCTTGGTTAGGCATATTAAATGATGTTTACGTTTGCATTTTGCACGTTTTTAAAACTTAGGGGCAAAAAATCGGATTTTTGGTTCAAACTTTGAATTTTGAAAAACAGAATGAAACAGTAGGCTGACTGAGGTAAGGCCGACCGGTCGGCCATACCTTCGACCGGTCGCCCTACCTCCGACCGTTCGCCCATCGCTTGATTTTGGTTTAAATCGTCTCTGTTCTAACACTTAGCCATTTTGGCTCATTTTATCCATTTTTCGTCCCCTTCACAATTTGCACACAAATTTCACTTCAAATTTGTTTTCTTGCATACATTTTATATTTTGGACTTCATTAGGCTCGTCTATCATCATCATTGCTCATCTTTACCGATTAAATGGTAAGAATTCTACTCATGAGCTCAATTGGGTTGAACCCTTGAGTTTTTGCATTATTTGAAATATTCTTGATGCTAGTTTCATATGATTGTGATGAGCTCGTTAATTATTGTTGTATGAATGTTGTTTGAATTGATTTGGTGTTGAAAATTTTGGCTTGATTACATTTACAAGGGCCTTATACAACTTCTTCCATTTTTAACGCCCACAATGTGTTCGATAAATTGTCTCAAAGAAAATTTCAACATTTACATTACTCATTTGCTTTCAAATGTCTTATATATTTATTGAGATCATGTTTTATCAATCAAATGGGCTTTTGCAAATCAAATGATCAATTTTTCCCTTTTATTTAGATTTTAAGCTTCAATTTTCAAAACGCTCGATAAATCGATAAAATTCTTTCTGTTACTTCGAAAGTAGTTGCTCCAGCTTTGCGCATTTTGATATGATTGTATGATGTTTTTATCGTGCTAACATTCTTTTTGATGATTCCAAAGGGGGAGAAACAGGAAAAACGCTCATATGCTCAAAGAAGTGAAAATAAGCTCGCAAAAAAAGCTATAAGCTAGGGATCTTAAAAGCCAAAAGCTGTGAATAATACTTAGTCCATGTGTTGTATTATGGACTTTTATGTTTAACTAATGATGTCTTTGTGACAGGGGGAGCTTTTAAGTTCATGAAATTCAAGCTTTTAGCTTGTAGTTGTTTGCTTCTATTTATTTTTGTTATGCATGTTGATAGGGGGAGCTTGTGCAAAAATGTTTTTGAAATATATTTGCTCCTATCCTAGTATTTGTAATTATGAAAATATTGCTTGTTATGGATTGATGTTTTAGACCGGAAAATGTGTTTTGTTTTTAAAATCGATCTCCTAAAATTATTTTGGTTTGTAATCATCAAAAAGGGGGAGATTGTTAGAAAAATATTTTTATCAAGATTTTGATGATTTTGTTTAAATGAGTTTTATACCAAAACAATATTTATAAATGTTGTCCAAATACTCCTAAATGATTTAAAATATTTTTACTAATTTTTGGAGTATTTCTTAGAGTTTATTATTCGATAAAAATTGGACAATATTTTTGATGATTTTGTGTTAATTGGTTTTTACACCAAAACAATGTTTTAAATGTTGTCCAAATACTCCCAATTGATTTAAAATATTTTTACTAATTTTTTGGAGTATTTCTTGAAGTTTATTTTTGACAAAAATCGGACAACATTTCAATTTTGAGGTCGACCGGTACCTGAGGAATGCGAAAATAAAAACAGAGAACACTGGAACACAAAATATGTGCAGGGGGACCGGTCCACCTAGGGGCCGACCGGTCGTACCCCCCTCGGACCGGTCGGACCCCCCTGCAACCTGTGTCTGGATCGCACTATTTTCTTCCAACATTCGAAATTTTCTATACAGCGACCAGTCGCGCTGTGTTATTTCTGAAAGCATATTCTAACCGTTGAACATCCATATCAGCAGATTTACTTTAACAATTTTGTACATTATTTCTACATATTGTGATCTTCTTTTTGTAGACAAAAGTTAAGAAAGATGAGCCTATGTTTGTGAAGACTCTCCTATAAATAGAGGATGATTTGAAGACACAAGACACAACACACAAGCATACAATACAACAAGAAATCTGCAAAATTCTCCAAGCTTTCTTTTTTACATTCTTGTTGTAATAGCCAAGTTCTTGCACTTGCACAATCTTGAGGTCTAGGCTTTTGTTCTTAATTACACTTGCACTCAAAGTTTGTATACTTCATTTATTGAGTTGTAATCTTGAATTTTTCTATCATCCAAAAAAAGATATCCTTGTTAGTGTTCTTGTGGTAAGAACACACTTGGGTGATCTTAGGTGTTGAAGAGTGTGGTACTCTTCATAGGTGTTGAAGGAAGATTGTGGTAATCTCCTTGAAGGTGTTGTAAGAAGATTGTGGTAATTTTCAAAGGTGGTGTTGTATTAATTGTGGTAATTAATAAAATCTTTTTCTTTTTGAAAATCGGATATCGCGTGGGTTGTTTACTTCCCGCATCTTTGTTATTGTATTGGCTTATTTGTTTCGAAAAAGAGGGCATAATCGAAAAGATGGAGATAATCTATTCACCCCCCTTCTAGATTATCGTAGCCGCTTGAACTTACAAAGATGGCGAGGCGCGGCGGAAACGAAGAGGTGCAGCCGGTGGGAGGTGAAAAGAGAGTAGGATTTCAGATTTTGATTTTTGAGGGAGCTAGGGTTTGGGAAAAAAGGAGGAAGAAGTCTTAATATGAAGTCTTAACGGGAACTGAAAAAAACTTAATAAAAGTTCTTAATCGAAACATGTGATGAAACCAAAGGTAGGGTATTTTTGTCATGGGATGGAATGGGTAGGGTATTTTTGTGATGGGTGGGTATTTTTGTCTTTTTTTTTCTAAAAATCAGGGTATTTTGTGTAATTTCCTCTAAAATTAAGATCTAATAGAATTAGTTCTTGGGTCTAAAAAAAGGGAAATTACACAGAGTACGCTGATTTTTGTACCATTACCACACAATACGCCCCAATTACTCCTGTGCCTATTTTTTTTTTTACTTTTGTACCTAAATTTTTGTTTTTACGCTCCTTGCTATATTTTTAATTCTTTTAATTTTTTTTCATTTTTTTTGTTCATGCATTGTTTTATATGTCATATAAGTTGTTTCGCGGTTGTTTAAATTTGTTTCTTTATTGTTTATATATTGTTTCTATGTTGTTTTTTTTTTGTTTCGATGTTTCAAAACCACTTTAACCTATTTTTTATGCTATTTTTTATTCATATATTATTTTGTACATTGTTTCTATTGTTTTGGTGTTGTTCTATAATATTTTTAATGTTGTTCTAATATTTTTTTGTTTTCATGTAGTATTCAATGTGTAAATATAATTTTTACCTATTTTTAAGCTCTTTTTATTCATGTTGTGTTTTAAAATTTTTTTACTTTGTTTCTGGGTTGTTTCCATATTCCTTTTAATGTTGTTATGATATTTCTTTGTTGTTTCAATGAAGTTTTGATGTTTAAATGCAATTTTGTACGTATTTTTATTGAAAGAAACATGTTAGAAACAATATTGAAACACAGAAACATGTTAGAAATATTTTAGAAACAATGTTGAAACACAGGAACATGTTTGAAATATGTTAGAAACAATGTTGAAACATAGAAACATATTTGAAACAAAGAGCGTATTGTTGTGTAAAAAAAGAGCGGGGAGCGTAAATTTAGGTAAAATTGTACCGGAAGCGTAAAAGGCTGATATTGACTTAAAAAAGGTGGGTATTTCTGTTAATTGCCCCTAAAAAATGACAAATTTATGTTCCCGGCCCTTTTGCTGGATATTTGTAAGTTCCACCCTTTTTCTTTGGACATTTTTATGCTCCCACTAATTTCTTCGGATTTTCTGATATTGTTGTTTCAAGGTTGTTTCGAACATGTTTCATCTAATAAAATTTCAATGAAAAATAATTTATGTCCCCTTTAAATAATCTAAATCTTATAAACAATAAAGAAATTTACACATAAAATAACAAATATTAAAATAAAACACATTGAAATAATATAGAAACAACACATCAATAGAAAAATACAATTTAATTTATTGATCTATTGCATTGAAAACGTCGAAGTACATGGAAACAACCAAGAAACAATAAAACAACATTAAAAAATATATAGAAATAACATAAACAATATAAAAATAACACATGAACAAAAGAGTTTAAAAATAGGTAAAAGCTGCGTTGAAATATCGAATATAACATGGAAACAACGAAAAAACATCAGAACAACATTAAAAATAATATATAATTGACCTAGAAACAAGAGAAATAATATATAAAACAAACATATGAACAAAAAAACCATAAAAAATAGGTAAAAGTTGCATAAAAAAAACACAAAACAACATAGAAACAATGAAAAAATAAAATAAACTACATAGAAACAAATAAGAAACACCAGAAATCATATAGAAAACAATCCACTAACAAAAAGAATCGAAAAGCAAATCATAACAATATCCAAAAAAAATGCAAGAGCATAAAATTTCCAAAAAACAAAAAGAGCAGGGAACATATTTGATATCTTTTCTCCTGAAATATTAGGTATTTTGTGTCATTAACTCAATATCCTATGAGTAGTGCTTGTTAATTTGGGTAAAAATACCTATATTAAGCCTAATAAGGTTCTAAAGTCAAAAAGTCCACAAAGGCACATCTATTTGCTTATAAATACCACCGGTCCTCATCATTAAAAGTTATGTATTACTACGCACCTAGTTTCTCTCAAATTTAAGGTTCTAGAACTGACATGAGCATATAAGGATTTTCATTGGGTCAACCCCCAACCAGTGGCGGACGTTGTGTAGTGCATGGGGGTACAACCACTACAAGAAAACAATCAAATTCCAACGGAATAATTCCAACGAAAAAAAACTTGTTGGAATTTTAGAAATTCCAACGAAAATTCCAACACCACAACAAATCGTTGGAAAATTTCAACAGTAATTCCAACGGTATACAAAACCATTGGAATAAACTATTGGAATGTCCGTTGGAATTAAAATTCCAACACCAAAATAAACCATTGGAAAATACCAATAGTAATTCCAATGGTAAATAAAATAGTTGGAATAAACCATTGGAATTACAATTGGAATTTTTACAATTTCAATGGAGATTCCAACGCTGCAACATACCATTGGAAAAATTCCAACATAAATTCCAACAGTAGACAAGACTACCGGAAAAAACGATTGGAATTTTCGTTGGAATATTAAATTACAATAGAAATTCCAATATCACAATAAATCGTTGGAAAATTTGCAACACTAATTCAAGTGACAAACAAAATCATTGGAATAAACAGAATTGTGCATATTTCGGTTAACCGGCCAAACTGAACTAAAATTGAAAAATCAATTCGAATCGAAACCGAGCCGAAAATTTGGGTTCGATATATACTTTTTATAATTTCGGTTATTCGGTTCGGTTCCCCTCTAAAATTTCGGTTAATCGAACCGAATAGTCGAAATATATGTATATATATTTACTAAAATTAGGTTCAATAGCAACTACTTCAATAGTAAGTTAGAAAACATCAACCTTAGGTTCAATAGCAACTTTAGTTAAAAAACTAAAACCCTTTTTTCTAGGCTTGTGTTCGAGAAAATATTACCGCAAGTATACGGTGTCAAGTTTTAATATAGTGATAAAAATCGGGTTGTCGTATCCACAGGGAATGATAATTAAATAAGCACTAAGTACTGTAATTAAAATAAGTTAATTTTATCTAGAAAATCGAATAATGAGCTTGCGTGTTTTCTTAAAATAAGTAATTAGCAAAAACACAATTTAACACAAAGTTTGATCGAAAAATGCAATAATAAATAAATTCTAGAGGAATTATTCACTTAATCTTATCTTATATTTATCAACTTAATTTATCAATTATTCAGTAGTAATTTATAAATCATGAATTCCAAAAAAATAATTAATTCTATCTCTCGATTAGTAATTAATTTAAAAGATCTAAATTTGGATTTCAATATCTCTATAAAAATCACAAAATAGATTTTATAAAGATCAGTGAATTCATAAACAAGATTTCAGAGAATTCATAAATTTCTCAATTATATGAAATTCTAAGTTATACTATTTTTAGGCCAGTTATTCAATTTATTCTCTCGAATTATAATTGTATAAACCAAATAATCCAAATTATTGATCAAGTAATTTAGAAGTAACTTAAACCAATAGTATAAATAAATTAACTACTGAAACATGATAAATAAAAGCATCAAAATATAAGATTCAATTAAGTTAGATCATCCTCTAGAAATGGAAATTTAGCTCATGATGATATCCATAAAATTAAACAACAAATAATTAAACATGTTCTACAATTTACAAGCAAAAATTAAACGAGAGGGTAAAAAGAAACTTGTCTGTATCCCGTTGGAAGATTTCTCAAGCTTCCAGGAGGTAAACTCTGCCTTTCCGTGCTTCCCTTCCTATCAATCGCCGCTTGAGCAAATATGCGAGAACCACACAAATGGTAGAAAACTAAAAACTATAAATCGAAGGAAAGAAAGCGATAACTTGATTTACGGGGTGAGAGGTGTCTTCCAATAAATGCGAATCGAAGGCTATTTATAGCAGAAGATTCGTAGGTGTTGGTGTCAAGCCGATGGGTCTTCATACTATCCATTATCAATTGTCTTCCACCGATTTTCCTTTTGACGGGTAGATTAGTGTCTTCTTCTTCTTTCGGCTGATAATGCTTCTCGCTCGTTTAATTAATCCATTCGTCGTTTTCCATCGTGTAAAGTCGAATTATTGCCGCGGTAGGTATCGAATGTATCGGGGTCGAAAACAAGCAGAGACGAATTGAACCGCGATACAAACTAATTGTACCGCAGTACAAATATATAATACACACAATTAGGTGTACCGTGGTACACAAATGTGTACCACTGTACAAATCAAATTTTTTTATTTCTTTTTTTTCTTTTCTTTTTTCTTTTTTTTCTTTTTTTTCTTTTTCTTTTTCTTTTTCTTTTTCTTTTCCTTTTCCGTTTCTTTTATTTAACAAAAAAAACAAAAAGAAAAAAAATCAAAAAGAAAAGAAAAATAAAAGAAACGAAAAAGGAAAAGAAAAAGAAAAAGAAAAGAAAAGAAAAGAAAAAAAGAAAAGAAATAGAAAAATAAAAAAAAAATAAAAAAATAAAAAAAATTTGATTTGTACCGTTGTACACATTTGTGTACCACGGTACACCTAATTGTGTGTATTATATATTTGTACAATTTGTTTTGTACAATTTTTAATTCGTCTCTGCTTGTTTTTGACCCCGATACATTCGATACCTACCGGGCCAATAATTCGACTTTACACGATGGAAAACCACGAACGGATTAATTAAACGAGCGATTATCAGCCGAGAGAAGAAGAAGACACCGATCTACACGTCAAAAGGAAAATCAGTGGAAGACAATTTATAATGGGCAGTATGAAGACCTATCGCGCTGACACCAACACCTACGAATCTTTCCGCTATAAATAGCCTTGATTGAGGCGATTGGAAGACACCTCTCACCCCAGAAATCAAGTTATCAGTTTCTTTCCTTCACTTTATAGTTTTTAGTTTTCTACCATTTGTGTGGTTCTGCATATTTGCTCAAGTAGCAGTTGATAGGAAGGGAAGACGGAGCAGTTTACCCTCGGAAGCTTGAGAAATCTTCCAACGGGACGACAAGTTTCTTTTTACCCTCTCTTTTAATTTTTGCTTGTAAATTGTAGAACATGTTTAATTATTTGTTGTTTAATTTTATGGATATCATCATGAGCTAAATTTCCATTTCTAGAGGATGATGTAACTTAATCGAATCTTATATTTTGATGCTTTTATTTATCATGTTTCATTAGTTAATTTATTTATCTTGTTGGTTTTAATTACTTCTAAATTACTTGATCAATAATTTGTATTCTTTGGTTTATACAATTATAATTCGAGAGAATAAATTTATAAGCGACCTAAAAATAGTATAACTTAGAATTTCATATAATTGAGAAATTTATGAATTCTCTCGAAATCTTGTTTATGAATTCACTGATCTTTATAAAATCTATTTTTGTGATTTTTATAGAGATATTGAAATCCAAATTTAGATCTTTTAAATTAATTACTAATCGAGAGATAGAATTAATTATTTTTTGGAATTCATGATTTATAAATTACTACTGAATAATTGATAAATTAAGTTGATAAATATAAGATAAGATTAAGTGAATCATTCCTCTAGAATTTATTTATTATTGCATTTTTCGATCAAACTTTGTGTTAAATTGTGTTTTTGCTATTTACTTATTTTAATAAAACATCCAAACTTATTATTCGATTTTCTAGATAAAATTAAGCTATTTTAATTACAGTACTTAGTGCTTATTTAATTATCAATCCCTGTGGATACGACAACCCAAATTTTATCACTATAATTAAAATTTGACACCGTATACTTGCGGTAATATTTTCCCGAACAAGTTTTTGGCGCCGTTGTCGGGGACAAACATAGCACCGGTGGCCAGTCTCGAAGGGGTAACACAAGATCCTAATGAGCAAGCAAATTACCTAAACAACAGAAATTTTAGTAATCGAGGTAATCAATTGCCAACTCATTATCATCCTGGTCTTAGAACTCACGAAAATTTTTCTTACAGCAATACCAGAAATGTGTTACAACCACCCCTGGGATTCCAAAATCAAGCAAGCACAAGCACACAAGTTGGGGAGAAAAAGCCTTCCTTGGAAAAATTACTTGGCACATTTATTGGGGAAACCCAATCCAGGTTGAACCAAAGCGATGCTCATATGGATAGTTTGGATTTAAAAGTAACAACAATTGAAACTCATCTAAAATCCTTGGAAACACAAATGGGCCAAGTAGCTACGACTATTAGCTCGCAACAAAAGAAAGAAAATTTTCCAAGTAACACTGAGGTAAATCCACGTGAGCATTACAAAGCCATAAAATTGAGAAGTGGGATAGAATATAACGGACCGGAAATGCCAAATCATGCCACCTGTGAGACAAAAGCAAATTCTGAAATTTTCCACAAGGAAGAAACATTGACAAAGAATCAGAAATTGAGAAACCTGAGGTAACACCACTTTCAAATTTGATATTAAATTACCAAATTCTCTTCCTTTTCCACAGAGATTTCAGAAGAAAAAGCTGGATTCTCAATTTTCCAAATTTCTGGAGATCTTCAAGAAAATTCACATCAACATCCCTTTTAGCGATGCACTTGAACAAATGCCAAATTATGCAAAATTCATGAAGGATGTGATGTCCAGAAAAAGAAAATTGGAGGCATATGAAACAGTCAAACTCACAGAAGAGTACAATGCCATTTTACAAAGAAAATTACCACAAAAGTTAAAAGATCTGGGGAGTTTCACTATCCCTTGCACTATTGGTGATTCTTTCTTTAATAAAGCTCTTTGTGATTTGGGTGCTAGCATTAATCTTATGCCTTTGTCTGTGTTCAGGAAACTTGGCCTTGGAGAGGTGAAACCATCTACCATTGCTTTGCAGTTAGCTGACAGATCACTCACTTACCCAAGAGGAGTGATTGAAGATGTTTTGATAAAGGTAGATAAATTAATATTTCCCAGATTTTGTGGTATTAGACATGGAAGAAGACCAAGAAATTCCTTTAATTCTTGAGAGACCTTTTCTAGCAACTGGACGAGCTTTAATTGATGTGCAACGAGGTGAGTTAACATTGCGGGTAAACGATGATGAGGTTTTGTTTAATATATACAAAGCAATGGAATTTCAAGAAGAACCTCAATCATGTCATTTTATTGATTTGATAGAACAAAATACTCAAATGGATATTATTGAACAAAATTCAAGAGATCTGTTGGAACATTGTTTGACTCAATCAATAATGAATTGTGATGATGAATTAATTAATAACATTGATTTACTTGAGTATGTTCTTTCTCTTGATGCAAAACAAGTTGAAAAAGATAATCCAATAGAAGAATTGGAAAACGAAAATATTGAAAATGCTTCGAAAGGAATTTTAGAATTAAAGAAACTTTCGGAACATCTTCAATATGCATTTTTGGGAGAGAATAAAACTTACTCGGTCATTGTTTCTGCTTCTTTGTCTCATTCTGAATTGGAAAAATTGTTGCGAGTTCTTCGTGAACATAAGTCAGCTTTGGGATGGTACATTTCTGATTTAAAAGGTATAAGTCCTTCCATGGTAATGCACAAAATTTTAATGGAAGATTCTTATAAACCATCCATTGAACACCAAAGACGACTTAACCCAACAATGAAAGAGGTAGTGAGAGCTGAAGTTCTCAAATGGCTCAAGGCAGGCATCATCTATGCCATTTCTGACAGTTCATGGGTAAGTCCGGTACAGGTAGTTCCGAAAAAGGGAAGTATGACGGTAGTGAAAAATGATAACAATGAATTAATCTCAACACGAACTGTAACAGGTTGGCGAGTATGTATTGATTATAGAAAATTGAACAAAGCTACTCGCAAAGATCATTTTCCCATTCCCTTTATTGATCAAATGTTGGACAGGTTAGCTGGTTACGAGTACTATTGCTTTCTTGATGGTTATTTAGGGTACAACCAAATCGCCATTGCCCCTGAATATCAAGAAAAGACAACTTTTACATGTCCCTATGGCACTTTTGCATTTCATAGAATGCCGTTTGGATTATGTGTGAGGCCCCGAATTTTAACAACGTGAGATACGGTGTTATGTAGTAATTATTTATTCGGCTATGTATCACAAACCTATTATTAATGAAACGCGACACGACTTTTATTTATTTCTTCCAATGTCAATTACGTCTTCCTTATTTTCGAGCATAATGATTTTATATTCTCCTCTAGTACTAATACTTGGTCGGTTGACTACGACTTTAGAATTTTTGGATCCTCGATAATTTAGGAGTATATTCTGACCCTTATCCGAATATTTCATCTTATTTTATAATTCATCCCAACCAACTTCCAATTTATTTTTGGAGTACACATTTCTTATTTCACATCTTTATTTTAAGTTTCTAAATATTTAATTATGGATATTTATACATTTTATTTTTCCTCAATTTCATAAAGAAAAGAAACCAAATATTTTTTCCCCAATTTTCGAATTTATCACCTAAAATGGGAAAATAACTCATTTTTCTTTCATTACTATTTTATTTTATTTTATTTTGTATCTCCCAACTAGATTATTATGGGACAAAAAAAATAATAAATAAAATTTTGATAATTTTATTTCTATTTTATTTTATGTCTTGCAAGCCTACAATTAAAAATTTTCTCTACAAATCCCACTACCCCATTAGTCAACTCAACCAGTTTTAAATTTCTCCCTAAAACCTAGCTTTTGGCCAATTGTCCCTAAGAAAGTAACCTAGCTACTAATTTATGTCCTAACTTCCCCAATTATTATCTTAACTCATCATTTAACCAAAAAAAAAAAAAAAAAACACAAATCTTCTCTCCAACTTCTCTCCAAAAATCCTCCAACATTTTCTCTAAGCATAAGTTCATCTTCTTCTTCAAATCTTCAAACAATCTTCATATCTTCAAACACACATTCTTCAAATCTTCAAACAATCTTCATATCTTCAAAACACACATCTTCAAATCTTCAAACAATATTCATATCTTCAAAACACACATTCTTCATATCTTCAAACAATCTTCATATCTTCAAACATTTCTTCATATCTTCAAACACACATTCTTCAAATTTTCAAACAATCTTCATATCTTCAAAACACACATCTTCAAATCTTCAAACAATCTTCATATCTTCAAAACACACATTCTTCAAATCTTCAAACAATCTTCATATCTTCAAAACACACATTCTTCATATCTTCAAACACTCTTCATATCTTCAAACATTTCTTCATATCTTCAAACACACCTCCTTCATATCTCCAAACATTTCTTCATATCTTCAAACACACCTCCCTCATATCTTCAAACACTTCTTCATATCTTCAAACACACTTTCTTCATATCTTCAAGAATAATTTCTTCATATCCTCAAACACTTTCTTCTTTCTTCAAACACTTAACGAAAACATAAGAACTTTTCTTACTTCTTTATTTTCGAAACTATCACTACTACAATGTAAGGAATTTTCTTCTTCAATCCATTTTGATATTTTTAGCTCATCCTCTTCACTTCTTAACCTAAGTTTGATTTTTGGTTTGAGGTACACTTAGAAGACAACTTGAAGATAATAGAGACTTGGAACCATCTTGACTAGACCTCAAGAAATTGTGAAGGAATTTGGACTAGAAGGTAAGAAATGGGATTTTTAGTACATTTTCTTCTTCTATTCTATTTTCCAAAATTTTGATACTCCATTTTCATTTTTGAACTTTTAGGGCCTGACCTTAAGAGTTGTTTTAAGAGTGAGTAAAGAGACCCATTTTGAGACCTCTACTAGTCTCATTTCATCTACTACACAAGGTAAGTGTAGTTTTACCAATATTCTTCACCTCTTTCTTCTTTCCTTAAATTTTTAACCTCATTTTTATAACTCCTATATTTTTTTGATATTCCTTGACTTAGGGGCTCACCTAAGTCACTTCTTCATCAAGAGTGATTTAGTCCATTTTTCACCAACAAATCAATCTTTAAGGTGGGTGGAAAAATTCTTTCAACTTCTAGGTGTTTTATTTAAAAATGCATGTAGTATTTTGATTTTGAGCACTTGAGATATATATTATGTATTTCATTCTATTTTCTTGTATCAAGTTGGAAAAATTCTCAAGTGTTGCTCAAAAATGCGATTTATCGAAAAATAGGGGCATACATGTACACTTTATTGTTATACTTGATGAAATTTTGTATGAGAAGGATATGAATGTGTATGACTCTTGAAATCTATGTTTTGAATGATTTATAACCTGGACAAGTCGAGCATAATTGATTAAATTTCAACTTTTTGTACTTAAAATACAAAAATGGAAAGTTGGTGGACTTAATTGCAAGAAAATAAAACTTAAGGGACCCCTCTGTAATTTTCGATTTTTGGGACTGAACTCAGGTTCAAAAATTATGTTTTGACATTTTAATAAAGTTTTAAGAGTTTTTAGATAAATAAAATCAGCCCTTAAAAGCCCAAGGACTAGATTGTAAAATTTTAGAAGTTTAAGGGCTATTTTGTAATTTTCGAAACTGTACCAGACCCTAATTTTAAAATTTGAAATTTTAACTCTTAAGGGACTGGAAATAACATATTTTAAGTGTATTCCAAAAATCCAAGTGTTTAGAGCTTGGAAAGTAATTTTATAAAATTTGAGGGACCAAATTGTAAAAGATTAAAATTTAGGACCAAAATGAAATTTCCACGACTTATGCAGTCCATGCACCTGTAAATACTAATTTAACTATAACATAATGATAGTTTGGACCCAAGTTTCAAATTTCATAACAATCGGACCCCTAAAAGCCTTAAAGACGAATATTTCAAAATGGGACAAAAGTGAGATTTTCAAAAGTTAAGGGGCCTATATTTATTTCTTTTTAAAACTGTTTTTGTCCCAATATTCCACTGACCTTAGTGACATTTTCCAACTGGAATCACATTATAAGCCCTTCCGGGTTGTGAGTTCGAATTATTTTAAACTTGGGGACAAAAATGACAATTTTAACAAATTTGGGGCTAATGTGAGAATTTTATAAAAAATCAACCTCAAAACTTTAAAAACCTGAATCTCTGAACAATTTAGAGAATTTAGGAACTGACCTCATAATTTTTCAAGGTCGGGATATTTATTTATTAATTTTTAACCCCAAAAGAATTGGTTTTTACAAAACGGGACTAATTGTAAATTTTCTTTTACAAGGACCTAACTCGAATTATTTTTATTTTAATAAAACAGCCCTTGACCCTCTGAATTCAATTATTGATTAAAATATTTTATTTTCTCAAAAATCCCCTGACTTATCGGATCGTCTTGATCGATTAATACGCGATCGTGGGGCGACTTCCTCGTCTTGCGATTTCGAATCTATAACGGGACTTATGTTCCACCTAATCTTTCAAGATATCGAAGATTACTTATCCTCCGATAATTATCTTCATCCAAATAACTCCACCAACGCCATGATTGCCTTGCGCAAATTTTCGAAAACTTTCCTAAAATGCTTCCCTGAATCAATAATACTCGACTGCCTGGTTGACTACCTAAACGTGTACTTACTTTCCTATCTGAGTCAACTTGGTGTGTCGAGCTTACGATCTGAATGGATACGTCGGGGATGGGAACCAAGGGGCACTCGGCCGCTATTCCACTCTTTGGCCCCATCGCCCTAATCCCCATGGCGAGGGACGGAGTTTGTCCGAGGGAAGTGGGTCGTAGTACTTGAGGTATAATCATGATTATGACGAATCCGAGCTTGCTAGCTCCAATGTGGATTTTGTCTTTGCCTACGGAGCGATAAGGTGACAAGTCTTGGACCATCATGAACGGGGAGTTACAAGGAAGAACGAAAGAATCATTGCAGGTTCGATCCACATGATTCGGAGTTAATCGGAACGTTTGGTTGGCGCTACACATCGAAGACGCAACCGCTTACTTGTAATGCATGGGTTGGCGCTACATATCGAAGACGCAACCACTAATTGTCTTGCATGGGATTGGCGCTACACATCGACGCAATCCTCCTGTCTTGCTTGAATCATCGTGCCTGTGTGACCATGAACTATTTCTTAAACAGTATAGATATATTACTTAATATATATTTATCACGACGCTTGTGGACTATGTGTGAAAACATGCATCATACCTCACGCGTTTTCATACAACCGTTTTCTCGCATTAACTATATACATAGCCACACTCTCACACGATCACCCCATCCACTGAGATTTCTGTCTCATCCCCTCATGTTTTCTAACCTTTAGATGAGGAGTACATTGAAGACGTCGAACCTACCACGGACTGAATCCCGTGCTCCGCCTGTCGTACTAGTTCCTATAATCATTGATGTCGAGCGACATTTTCTTTTGCTTTTGTTATTGTTGAACTCCTTCATTCTGTTTTAGTTTGGACTGTAAGTTTAAATTCGGATATTTTGATGGATTGTATTCGGATATTATCGTACCTTGAGATGTATTTCGTACTTGTGTTTATTTTATTCCGCTGCATTAGACTCTATTTCACTTGGAGTTTTGTATCATTGGTTTAGACTGTTGGTTTATTTCTGTTTAAGTGATTGATCGTTATCGCGTCGCATTTGGGGCGTGACATTATGTAATGCACCTGCTACTTTTCCGAGGTGTATGATGGCGATTTTTCATGGGATGGTAGAAGAAATAATGGAAATTTTTATGGATGACTTTTCTGTTTTTGGCTCTTCTTTTGACCATTGTTTGAATAATTTATCTCAAGTTTTAAAGCATTATGAAGAAACAAATCTTGTTCTCAACTGGGAAAAATGTCATTTTATTTTCAAAGAGGGTATTGTACTTGGTCATCAAGTTTCTTTTGCAGGTTTGGAAGTGGATAGAGCAAAGATTGTAGCTATTGAAAAGTTACCACCACCATCAAATGTTAAAGGAATTCGAAGCTCTTTAGGGCATGCAGGATTTTACAGGAGATTTATAAAAGATTTTTCAAAAATTACCAAACCTCTCTGTAATCTTCTTGAAAAGGATTCTACATTTTGCTTTGATGAAGCATGTTTGCAGGTTTTTGAACAAATAAAAAAGGCTCTTATTTCGGCTCATATCATGGTAATGCCAGATTGGACTCTACCATTTGAGCTCATGTGCGACGCAAGTGATTTTGCAATGGACGCTGTCCTTGGCCAAAGGTGAGATAAAATTTTCAAAGCTATTTATTATGCAAGTCGGACCATGGATAGTGCCCAACAAAACTACACCACAACTGAAAAAGAAATGTTGGCGGTAGTTTTTGCATTTGATAAATTTTGAGCTTATTTGGTAGGTACCAAGGTAATTGTTTACACGGATCATGCGGCAATTCAATATCTTTTCTCAAAAACGATGCAAAACCTCATTTAATACGATGGATTTTGCTCCTTCAAGAATTTGATATTGAAATAAGGGATAAAAAAAGGTAGTGAAAATGTTGTTGCCGACCATTTATCACGCCTCGAGCAACCACACGAGGTAATAGAAAGCCCAATAAAAGAATCATTTCCGGATGAACAAATAATGATTGGAAAATCAATTTTACCATGGTATGCATATTTTGTTAATTACCTTGCAGGTGAAGTTCTTCCCCCGGATTAAACATCACATCAAAAGAAAAAAATTCCTATATGATATTAAGTCCTACTTATGGGATGAACCATTATTGTTCAAGAGATGTGCTGGCTCAATCATACGCCGTTGTGTCCCTGAGGAAGAAATTGGAGAAATTCTCCAACACTGTCATTCTTCTTCTTATGGAGGACATTTTGGACCTACCCGTACCGCGGCAAAAGTGTTACAGTCTGGTTTTTATTGGCCCACTTTATTTAAAGATTGTTACACATTTGTCAAGACTTATGATCGATGCCAAAGTGTTGGTAACATATCAAGGCATCATGAACTTCCTTTGACAAATATGATGGAGGTGGAACTATTTGATGTATGGGGCATTGATTTCATGGGACCATTTCCGGCTTCATACGACAATCTCTACATCTTGCCTGCAGTTGATTACGCCTCCAAATGGGTGGAGGCTATCGCCACACCAACGAACAATGCCAAGGTAGTGCTAAAATTTTGGCACAAATATATATTCACTCGTTTTGGCACTCCCCGGGCTATCGTAAGTGACGAAGGTACGCATTTCTGTAATAAATTATTTAATAATCTTCTTGCTAAATTTGGTGTATGTCATAAAGTTACTCTTGCTTATCATCTTCAATCAAATGGCCAAGCTGAAATTTCCAATCGTGAAGTTAGGCAAAATTTGGAAAAAACGGTAAGCTATAATCGAAAAGATTGGTCACAAAAACTTGATGATGCATTATGGGCTTATCGTACGGCTTATAAAACACCCATTGGTATGTCACCATATCGATTGGTATTTGGTAAGGCTTGTCATTTACCGGTTGAACTTGAACATCGTGCCTACTGGACAATAAAAAAATTGAATTTTGATTTAAAAGCTACCGGTGAAAAACGATTAATATAGTTAGATGAAATGGAAGAATTCCGTCACGAATCATATGAAAATGCCAAAATTTATAAAGAAAAAACAAAAAAATGGCATGATCAAATGATTCTACAACGTGAATTCTTACCCGGCCAACAAGTCTTATTATTCAATTTTAGACTGAAGTTATTTCCAGGAAAGTTGAAATCACGATGGTCCTGGCCATTTGTAATAGAACGAATATCCCCTTACGGTGCTGTAGAATTGCGAGGAAAAGACGGGAATATATTCCAGGTAAATGGGCAACGATTGAAACATTACTTTGGGAATGAAACAAGGAAGATTTTAAATCTTCCACTTGGTGACACAAATTCTTAAGCCCGGGTAATTAGTCTAGCTGAAGACTATAACCTTAGCGCTTCTCGGGAGGCAACCCGAGATGTGTGTGATTTTATTTATCCTTTTGTGTGAGTGTTTATCGATAAAAGGTAAAAAAAAAGAAAGAAAAGAAAGAAAATATATATATAAAAGAAGAAAAAGAGAGAAGACACGGCCGTGTTGGATCGTATTCACAAATTTTGCATTTCCAGAAGATAACACACTTAGAAGAGGAGATGCGAGAAGGTCGCGAGACCTTACGTCGTGAGTTACGTCAGAAGCTGAGAAAGATGCAGCATTGGGCAGACCGACGACTTGCTGCTCGTGATGCTTATCATCAGGATTATTTGGCGTCATGGACACATCATATTCTACATCCCGATACTGATTTCATTCCTCCGGTTATGCCGCTTACACCACCTACTTTACCGGATGACGATGCTACCACCGTTTGATGGATTTTCAGGAAGTTCTATTGACCTTAAAACTCTTTATTGTGTGATAATCGTACATTGAGGTCCATGCTCATTTTAAGTTTGGGGGAAAATATTACGCATCATGATAACTTTTGATGGTTTTCAGATTACTTGAGGACAAGCAACAATTCAAGTTTGGGGGTATTTGTTAAGTTGGAATTTTACCAACAAATTAGGTATTCTAAGACTTAAAAATTGTATTGTTTTTAAGTAGATTGAGTCTAGATTATTGTTGAAATTGTACATCGAGTTGTAATAGGTATCAAGGTACCAAGAAATCAAGAAACGGGCGGAAGAGGGTGAATAATGAATCACGACGATAAAAGAAATTTTTTTTTCATGATTTCTAAGACCAAGACGATAATGAGTTGGCAATTGATTACCTCGATTGTTAAAATTTCATTTTTATGGTGTCACAAATTTCCAAGAATGTGGCCAAGTGAGCATTTGGGTCATCTCATCGCACTCTCCCCAAATCGATTTTGTTGAACCATGCTTATGAGAGCTGGTTTCAACTCAAAATTATTTGCATTAATAGGTTGGCGTTGAATACCCGAATAATTTTGATTTGTGTTATGTTGGAAGTAGTATCGAATAGCTCGTTCTTGTCCATTTTGTATCGGTGGAATATTATTGTCATATTCATCATTGTGTCCATCCATTGCGAGTGCCTCAATTCGTTCGTGTGCTCGGAGTTCTCTGAATGTCCTTTCGATTTCTGGATCAAAAGGGATTAAATTAGTGCTTTGAGATCGTCGCATCGAATGAACTATAATAAAAATAACTAATAATAAAAAAAATCTAGATTAAAATTAAGACTATGTGGTAAAAATATTAGCGCAAATAAAATTAATCCATTCCCCGGCAACGACACCAAAAACTTGTTCGAGAAAATATTACCGCAAGTATATGGTGTCAAGTTTTAATATAGTGATAAAAATCGGGTTATCGTATCCACAGGGAATGATAAGTAAATAAGCACTAAGTACTGTAATTAAAATAACCTAATTTTATCTAGAAAATCGAATAATGAGTTTGGGTGTTTTCTTAAAATAAGTAAATAGCAAAAACACAATTTAACACAAAGTTTGATCGAAAAATGCAATAATAATAAATTCAAGAGGAATGATTCACTTAATCTTATCTTATATTTATCAACTTAATTTATCAATTATTCAGTAGTAATTTATAAATCATGAATTCCAAAAAATAATTAATTCTATCTCTCGATTAGTAATTAATTAAAAAGATCTAAATTTGGATTTCAATATCTCTACAAAAATCACAAAAATAGATTTTATAAAGATTAGTGAATTCATAAACAAGATTTCAGAGAATTCATAAATTTCTCAATTATATGAAATTCTAAGTTATACTATTTTTAGGTCAGTTATACAATTTATTCTCTCGAATTATAATTGTATAAACCAAATAATATAAATTATTGATCAAATAATTTAGAAGTAATTAAAACCAACAGTATAAATAAATTAACTACTGAAACATGATAAATAAAAGCATCAAAATATAAGATTCGATTAAGTTACATCATCCTCTAGAAATGGAAATTTAGTTCATGATGATATCCATAAAATTAAACAACAAATAATTAAACATGTTCTACAATTTACAAGCAAAAATTAAAAGAGAGGGTAAAAAGAAACTTGTCTGTATCCCGTTGGAAGATTTCTCAAGCTTCCAAAGCTAAACTCTGCTCCGTCTTTCGCCTTCTTCCTATCAATCGCCGCTTGAGCAAATATGCAGAACCACACAAATGGTAGAAAACTAAAAATTATAACTGAAGGAAAGAAACTAATAACTTGATTTCTGGGGTGAGAGGTGTCTTCCAATCGTCTGAACTGAAGGCTATTTATAGCAGAAGATTCGTAGGTGTTGGTGTCAAGCAGATGGGTCTTCATACTGTCCATTATCAATTGTCTTCCACTGATTTTCCTTTTGACATGTAGATCGGTGTCTTCTTCTTTTTTCGGCTGATAATGCTTCTCGCTCGTTTAATTACTCTGTTCGTGGTTTTCCATTGTGTAAAGTCGAATTATTTTCGCGGTAGGTATCGAATGTATCGGGGTCGAAAACAAGCAGAGACGAATTGAACCGCGGTACAAACGAATTGTACCGCGGTACAAATATATAATACACACAATTAGGTGTACCGTGGTACACAAATGTGTACCACGGTACAAATCAAAAATTTTTTTTTTTTATTTTTTATTTTTTTTTATCTTTTTCTATTTCTTTTCTTTTTTTCTTTTCTTTTCTTTTCTTTTTCTTTTTTTTTCTTTTCTTTTTTCGTTTCTTTTATTTTTCTTTTTTTTTTGCTTTTCTTTTTTTTTCTTTTATCGCCGTGATTCATTATTCACCGTCTTCCGCCCGTTTCTTGATTTCTTGGTACCTTGATACCTATTACAACTCGATGTACAATTTCAACAATAATCTGGACTCAATCTACTTAAAAATAATACAATTTTTAAGTCTTAGAATACATATTTTGTTGGTAAAATTCCAACTTAACAACTTGCAAACACATTTGACAGACAAAAAACAGAGACTGAAAGTCTCCATTCTCTCCCAAAAAAAGTGATTTTGCGAACAACTTCTGCTTCTATCTTGCAAACAATTTATGAAGTCAGGTTTTCTCCACAAAGTTCATTTCAACATTCAATTTCTCGTTTATTCCAACATTCATTTTCTCAACATTAGTTAGAAAACTAAATTCAGAAAATTCCCAAAATGAAACTGTGATTCATTTTCTCAAACTTGTTTCAGCTCCATTATTCTGCCTATCGCCGCCCATCACTCCGCCGATATTAGCTCGAGATTTCCGTTGCCCCCGCTCGCACCATCATATTCTCGGTTGGTAAGTGTTGGGGACTCTAGGTTTTATTTTTGAAATGGATTTATTTGTGGAATTTTGCCTTGTTTTTGTCCTTGATTTTATTCCCCATTGCATTTTGAGGGGAATACTTGCCGATTAGCTAATGTTTGTTTCTTGTTCTAGACGTGACTCTTGTTATAGGGAAAGGAATAGGTGCAATTTTGTGTTTGAATATTTGGAAAAATATCGTCGTACACTGATATGTTCTTTTAGCCTTGAATCATATTTTTCCACTGATATTTTTCTTTTTTGAAAGCAAATGAATCATGAGTAAACAAATTTTGGAATTAATTGAATTATGTTCTTTTAGCCTTGGATCATATTAGATCTAATGAGATTGTTGTTTGTGCAAGTGTATGAGAGTGTTTTGTTGCCTGTCAGCTTCTGAGTGCAACTTTTGTTCTTTATAAAGAAATACATGTAGGTCCCAAGGGGTGTGAGTAAGGTTTAAAAAGAGGGGGGGGGGTTGAATAAAAATTACCAACTTTTCGATTTTAGTCCTTTTAAAATAATACAGAGTTAAATACACAGCTAAGTCCTTGAGAGACAACTAGGTTAGTTAACCAGCAGAGTTAGCCACTCAACAGACTCAATTGAGCTGTTGATAGAATAACTCAGCTGTTTAGTCTAAACCTTAACTTGGCTGTGATAAGATTTTCAGTGGAAGACTTAACACCCTTGAATTTGGTTTAAATTTGTTTTAACACTTGGTTTTAGCACTTTGTTAATTATCAGTTGGATAGCAAATTATCAGCATATGTAAAATGATATGCAGAACTTAAATGCTGAAATGTAAATGACACAATAATTTTTATAGAGGTTCGAAGATGGGGTAATTCTTCTACTCCTCTCGTCTCCAACTCCTGGAGGAATCCACTAAGTATTGATCAGAGTACAAAGTGGTTATTAGTCCGATACATGTCTTGATCACACGGTGACTTGATCCTTTGGGACTCGATCCGGAGATGCCTTGGTGGTCACACGGTGGCTTCTCGTCCGACTCGCCTTCTTCTTCGGGTGGCGGCGCGCCTTGCTACTTCAGACTCACTTGCTCAAGTTTCTTGGATTTGATCATGAAGCCCTCCAATAACTTGAGACTGGTTCGACCTTGAACCTTTCTACAATCCTCCTTGGAATAGACCCTTTTTTATTCTTCAAAAGTTTCCTCTTCAACAGTTTGAAGTTGTCTTTCCTTCACAACTTGCTGCTGGATCGATTTCCTTCGAATTTAAGCTTGAGGATTTGCTTGAATAACTTGAGAATATTTTGCGAGGTTACAAAGATCACGAATAATTGCTTGATAGTTCGTGGTTCGTATTCAAGGTTACCTTTTCTCAAAGTGATTCCTCAGCCTTTTATAGTGAACTTTTAAAAATCTGCCCGTTGAAGAGATAGGTTGATTTCAAAAGTCACTTGTGTTCGTTGGCTTGTCTTGTTGCAGTCCTTGATATTGACATTTCCTCGTATTGAATGAGCATTCAGCTTTTCAGAGTCTGACACAAGGTGCAGTGCTTCCCATTGGTTTATTCCTTTTGCACGCTTCTGGGACTGAGCACTTTAAGACATAGCAGCCTGGAAGTATTACTTGTTTAGGTAATATTATTGACTTACGCAGAACGGATTCTTTTCGATTAACTCTCTTTTGCAAATGCCTTTTCCCAGGAGGTGACTTGAGTCTGCTCCAATGATTGAAAGACTCATCTGTCACTTCAACTTGACTTGGCTTCTTGAGTTGACTTGACTGACACTTCACACAGCTGTATCTTAGCTGATACTCCTTTAGTCGAGTTCTTGACTTCTCCTCCTTGCCATACTCAGTTGTTCCACAACGGAGTCTTCATTTTAGTCTCCAGTTGACTTCTTGTATATCCAGGCATAGCTGACTTGACTCAGCTCGTATAGCCCTATCTATTACAATGCAAATTACAAGGAAAATGGGGTGCCAACTTTCTAGTCTAAGTTTAAATGACATTCATCAAAATTTAAACAATAAATTTTCCAAAACATTATCTGGAGTCTGCAAGAGTACATCATCAAAGAATATCACTTATAGTAGGAAAATAGTAGAAGAAAATCAATATAAAAGCCAAAAGAATATCTGGTTTTGTAGCATGGTCAACTTAATTGAGTGAGTGTTTCTGATTTTTTTTTTTTTTTGCAGTAATAAAACAGTCCTATGTTATTGTGCTTTTGATTTACCATCTGGTTTGAGCTAAACTTGTACATGTTGTTATCACAATCCAGACTAGTAGTTGGTTTTATTTATTTACTCAGTAGAATATTGCTGAGTGTATTTGGCTTTCAAAGAGTTCATCACTACTATTTAAATTTTCAGGGGTATTGAGTTTTGTTAAGTCTCTGCCCATGTTCTTTTCTTGTTTCTCTATATAATTTCAAATGCATGTTTTTCCTATATGGATATCTTTTAACCGGGTTGAAAAATTTGATGCCAGTTATGAAGTATAATAATACATGGAAGGATGTATTTTTGAGTTTCTCATGATGGCTATATTCGGGATAAAGATTGTTAACACCTCAAACTATTCAGGTTTTTACACTTTGCAACCCGAACTTTGAAACATTGTAATTTGCAACCTCAACTTTACAAAATTTTGCACTTTGGTTAAATTTCCAGATTTACCCCTGGTTTTATGAAAGTTAGTTTGCAGTTTACCCTCTGAACTTTAAAGTTGTTGCACTTTGCAACCTTGATGATAAATTTTATTGTATTTTCTACATTTACTCCTCACGGTCTTGCGTTCCTCGAAAATGGTATCAGAGCCTAGGTTTATTAAGAACTTTTAGTTATATTTATTATATTTATGTAATTAACAATTGGTGAGGAGAATTTTCTCCGAGAATATGGATCTGGACAATTGTCCAAGATGTACGCCTTACAGTACATATCGTCAAATTTTGACGATGTATGCAAAAGAACACCAGGATAAGATCGCCTATTCGAATCACCAATATGAGATACAAGAACGCGCAGGAGTCGATAGGGAAGCCTTGAGGCAATGCGAAATGCGAGCGGCATATCATATGAGTTTACGGGGACAAGAAAGCTGGACCTTATATGTAGATCTGATGAATCGCCAAGAAGCAGTTCATGAGAATGCCCATCAAAATCAGGATTCCTGATGGAGTACCAGCATGGAACGAGATACTTCTGGACACATCTAAAATCTCAAAAGATATTAGGGAAGTCCAGAAGATGTGCAGGATTATGGCAACCGCCATATTCATTTACCTACACAAGTTCATTAGATTCAAAACCAGATGGAGACGATGGTGAAATATCAGAAGGAAACTCTTGAAATCCTTTATGATATTCAGAAATGAGTCAAGAATCTGGAGGACAGACCGAGTTCTTCCAGAGGAAAGAAGCATATCGATTTCGGGACAGTCCCCTATTTACACCAAAAGGAAAAACCAACCAAAGTGGTACGAAAAATGACAGATGATGAAAAGCTTATTGCTATCATCAAAGGAAAATTTGTCACAAAGTAAAAGTGATGAATATGGAGAAGATAAATCTTAAAGATCTACACGACCTGGCAGAATCCTTCGCAGGATTGTGAATTGTAGATTTAAAGATGAACACATGAAATGGATCGACTTTGGTTACCTATGACCCACTAGGTCGACCAATTCCACCACCACCGCCACCAGTAAATCCCAACATCGTGGAAAGTGCGGGTTCAAATCATGGAACCCAGGACGAGAGAATGCATCACACTGGAGATTTCACCATAGGGAATGAAACACTCTCAGGAACAGGAGCTCGACCACCTCTTGCGGGAACTTGACAGCCTTCTAGAAGGCCAAATGTTTATCAAATGCCTTATGGAAGATCACATCTCGACCCAATACATCCATATGGGTTGATGTTAAATCTGGATATCCGTGATTTTAAAAATCGAGAAGTTCTCATTGATGATTGGGCATCAGCTATGAGGATTGCAACAGGTACCCTTGTTCTTACGAAGGATTCCTTCATTTTACTCCTTGAAATGAGTCTTGAGGGATCCGTAAGGATTACATGGGATATGACCGAAGCAAGTATGAAAAGCGTGGTCACGGCAGGAGAATCACTAAAAGGAATTGTTGATGATATGGCAAAATTATTCAAAATCCATTTTATCAGCATAGGTTACTTTGAGGGATTAGAAGAAAAAAAAAGAAAAAGATATAAACAAGCCCTCTACAGCCTCGAGTTACACGATATTTGCCATATTGACGAATATATCAAGTTGTTCACCGAGATCGGTGGAAGTCGAAGATTGGAGACAAAGAAGCTTCACAACTATTGTTTGCAAAGATTCCAAGTCCCTGGAGAGGAATGCTAATCAGGGAATACAAGGATGCAGCGGATTTAGATACCGTGGCTAGAAGAATGTCTTTCTTGAAGGCCAAGTTATCTTAATGGTGCTACCAAGCAGACTATACCGAAATTACAAGAGATTACGAGGAATTAATAAATCGGTTCCTCTATGTTGCGTGAGCGATGATATCCCAACGATTGTGGGAGGTCAACCAAGGCGGCATAAGAAGACGAAGGAGAGAAGCCATCCATACCAGGGCCTGGGAAGCAACAAAAAAGTAGGTCTTCATGGAGACCTAGAAGGTTTTGGTCAAAACAAAAAGCTCGAAGTTACAAATCAGGGCAAAGACCAGCACCAAGCAGGAGTAGAGCCTCATGTTCAGGTTCAAATCAAGCAAGTACCAGCAAAACCCCAGGAAGGAGAAATTTCAGGCGAGCTCATACCAGAGCTAATGAAAGTTTCAAAGATTGTAATTGCTGGACATGCGGAGCAAGAGGGCATATTTCAACAGATTGCCCAAAGAACCAGAAACGAGGAATCAGACAGTTCGAAGCAACACCAGAATTTAAAGAAGCTGTCTATTATCAAGATTTGATCCAGGTGTATCAAATTGAGGATCTACCCTCAGATGAAAGCATCTATGAAGAAGAGATCTATTCTGAAGATGGAAGTGAATCCAGTTCAGAATCAGAGTGAAGAAGAATTTCTTCAGCAAACGGTTAGGGAGGATATGTCAGGATTTCTCTCTCACACTACGGTTTCTAATAAGACTCTATGAGAATTATGAAGGAAGATCCAAAGCTTCAGATATACGATGTATTTACAATTGGAGCTATGGAGAAGGCCTTGGATAAAATTGGGTTTAAGTAGTAGAAAGCACCAAATTATCCACGAGTAACTCTTGGAGAATTTGCAATCGCAATGGAATTCAGTAACTTTGATCGAGATACGATTTGGTCCCCACAGAGAAATCCAAGAGATCAAAAGCACGATCAAAAGAGAAGTTGCAAATACACTCTCATGGATCCACATCGGGGCCATAAGAGTCATTATTAAAGCAACATTCAAAGAACAAATAGATTCGCCACTCAATCTTGCTATCTTTGACAACCGAATCTCAAACCTCAAGGATTCATGCCTTGGAAGCGATTCTGAAATTTGTATGCGGGAAAATTGACATTTAATGTCTATCCTAGAATTGCATACAATTTGGGAGATCGAGATTTCAACGAGTCCTAACTCTTCATCAAGATTTCAAGAGAGTCGATTTGATGAAAGAAGAAAATAGGCCTTACTCGATCACATACAAGATTTCCTATGCTCTCTCGAATACACATCATTCAGAAGTATTCTTGAGAAATGAATTTATTGAAGTCGAGAATTTTTGAGGACTTTGCTGGGTAGTTCTACCGTGAACTAATCGAGTCTCCAACAATAAAGGAGATTGACATGCAAATTCAAGATCACCGAGTCTTCAACAAAAGTCGAAGTCTTAGAGTTGAGCAATGAGGATGTCTTTCCAACAAGACGAGAATGATAAGTAGCGATCGTTGGGAAGAAAAAGACCAATTACTGATTCAAGCGCATCCCGGATGTCTTCAAAAAAGTGGTGAGTGAAATGTCGAATGAGGATGGCGAGAGGTTGAAGTAATATTCGACATCACTCAAAAGGATAATATTTTTCCTTGTGAGGTTCTATATTATCTCCAACAATCAATAGTTGGAAGGTATCAAGGAAGCCTGAAGATAGGTGAAATTGAGCTTACTATCACAGGAGTTGCAGGAAAAATTGCAGAGCAATTAATACTGGGAATTGAATTTCTCGAGGATCATAAACCTTGAGAAAGATTACAAGAAGGAATGGAGTTTACAAAGTGGTGATAAAAGATACTGAGAATCGATGACCACTAGTCCATTCTCCATATACATTTCTATTGGAATGTTATATGCTGAATACAAGGCCGAGTATTTTGCCGCCTATATTGATTCGGGTGCCGGAATATGTACTGCAAAGCCGGATATTTTTCCTAAAGAAATTGGAGAAGATTTACCAGCTATTGCAGGAAGGGATTTCTCTAAAAGGATTCTTATCCTTATTTGAGGAATTAAACAGGCAGAAATTATGATTGGAGGTGCAGGTGGTACTCCATGGTACAAAGTGAAGACGCCACCAATCTATTTCCATGATACGAGAGCAGATGTTTTGCTAGGAAATAATTTCCTACAAACATTTAAGAGATTTACACAAGAAAATGAGACAAGAAGACTTATTTTCACAACATTATGTGATCATAAGATCATTGTCCAGAGACTGCGGGAAGCATTTTACAGAAAAATGCCTATTAATTTTCACAGCAAGCGTGGTGATGAAGCCAAACTTTGAAATCCAAAAATGGCAGATAAGAGAAGATTTGGTGATGCATTATTATCCTTTCGACAATATGGTTCGAAGCAAAAAGATATAAAACGATGGGATAATGACTTGTATTCATTCAGAATACATGAAGAAGAACCAGCATCTCCAGAGGCTATTGTAGAATTAATGATGAGCCTAATGGAGAATCCACAGAGTGATGTTACAATAGAAGAACAAATATCACTCGAGGATATTAAGAAGAAGATCCAAAGGAATTACAATGAAAATCCTTTGGCATGGTGGGATAAGAACGAGCTCAAAGCATCCTTAGAGGTTAAACCAGGGAAGGAGTACGAGTTCGTGAGATTCAAACCAATCCTTATGAATCAGGAGGATCGTGAGGATATGTAGAAAATACTTAAGGAACATCTTGACCTTAAGTTGATTTCACCAGGAGTTTCTCCTTATAGCAGTCCATGATTCTTAGTCAGAAACCATGGAGAAATTAAAAGAGGAAAGCCAAGACTTGTTATTAATTACAAAGGGATTAATAACATTTTGGAGTTCGACGGATACTATATCCCAGGCAGAGAACATCTGGTTAACTATATCAAAGGTGCCAAGATATTCTCAAAGTTCGATTGCAAGTCTGGATTTTACCAGATTAAGATGGAGGAAGAAAGTAAGAAGTTCACATCTTTCTCTACACCACAAGGACATTATATTTGGAACGTGATGCCGATGGGATTGGCTAATGCACCCCAGATATATCAAAGGAAGATGGATAATCTTTTCAAAGATTATTTTAATTTCATGTTCGTGTATATCGATGACATTCTGATCGCATCAAAGAACATGAAGGAACATCTCAAACATTTGAAAATATTTTCAGATGTTTGTCACAAGGAAGGATTAGTGCTTTCAGAGAAGAAGAAGTGGTGATTGCAACAAGGCAGTTGAGTTCCTCGGAGTTGAAATCGATGAATCTAGAATCATCCTACAAAGTCATATTGTAGAAAAGATACAAGGATTTCCAGATACACTAAAAAATAAGAAGCAGCTTCAGAGTTTCCTTGGAGTTGTTAATTTTGCTGGAATGTTCCTAAACAATCTAGCACATTACAGGAAGGTGTTTAGCCCGTTGGTCAAAAAAGATGCTACATTCAAATGGGAAGATGAACATCAAGAAGGAATAAAGCAGCTTAAAGAAGTTTGTAAAAAGCTTCCAAAACTTGCAATTCCACAAGATGAAGATGAACTGGTTCTATACACACGGATGCGGTGACTGACTATTGGTGCCTTGTTGTTCTTACAAAAGCTACACCAAACGGCGAAGTGCCACGCAGATATTGCAGTGGTCTTTTTACAAATAGTGAAGCAAATCGATGGCATATCAACGAGAACAAATTCTTTCCAGTCAGAAAGGCTTTCAAAAAATGGCCTCTATTTTTACTGGCTAAAAAGTTTACTTTAAAAATTGATAATTTAAGTGTCAAGGCTTTTCAGAAAAACAAAATTGAATCAAAACCCAGAAAAGGCTAGATTACTTAGATGGCAAGCTGAATGTCAATATTATGATTATGATATTGTCGTTATAAAATCTCATGAAAATATTCTTGTAGATTTTTTGACACGAGATGGAAGGACGCGATGCTGACGAGGTCCTTAAACGAGTAAGACATCTCAGGGAAAACTTGGAGAGTCTAGAAGCGAGATTTTGGGACATTATGTCTCAATGCGAGTTCTTTGGACAACTTCAACAAGCTGACAGAAATCCGTTTCTAGTCAAATACGAGCATGCGGTTCGCTCAAGGATAATTGTTCTTAGCGGCGCAAGGCCCCTCTCTCCAGCCGCATCTCCCACGATGCAAAAAGGAGCGAATAGAGAATGGGGCTCTAACACGGAGGTTATAGATTCAATTACCATAATCACAAGTGTTGCAGATGATGCATCCCCGGAGGGTGTACAAACTGTAACGAATGTTGAAGCTCCGGTGTCACAACCCGAGTCTTCAAGTCAACCCAATACCTCTGGGGTAAAAGAGGGAGAGTTGAATCTTAGGCCACAAACAGCAAATCTAAGGTTCAAACTGACGAGATTAAGATTTCTCCTATACGGGGTATATCAAAGAACAATGGGATAAATTAGTTACAAGAAGAGGTATTAACCCAGAAAAAACAATGGTTGATATCTCAGGCAAGTATCCCAGAGTTTGGATGAAACCAGGAAGTCATCCAAATGAAGTACAACAATGGTATACTTTTGGAGCTCTTGCTTCAATCTGTATTGTATCGCCAGGGTTCCCCGAAATTTCAAAATTACCAAAATGGATTGGGGAAGCAGTTTACGAGACTTGGGCCAACAATCCACACTTGGTCAGAGGAGATATTTTGGAACTGTATTTCATCAGTGCAGCTCCCGAACCAGCGAAGAAAGGTTTTAATGAAACTTTTCATTTCATCAAGCTAAGAAGACCGGATGGAAATGCTTTAAAATATATCAAGGCAGCTTCACCGGAAGAAGTACCAGTGTTAGTAGGAGCAATTACTGAAGACGAAGCTTCTACACGACGAGTCACCGGAAGAAGTACCAGTGTTGGATCGACCGGATCTGTCAAGCATGCCCCAAACAGAAGAAACCCGAGTTTGGGAAAGGTTTTCGACCCAAACCCGACCGACAAGACCATGCAGTTGGAAAGGACAAGGGCCCAGCTCACAAAACGCATTATCCTCGGGGACCACGCAAACCAAATTTTTAAAAGATTCCCCGACAAATAACACATGGACTGAGTCACGCGAAAGAAAAAGAAAAACAGCTGGCGAGGCAATAATACAGGAAATGACGTAAGCAGTGACATCATAAATATCAACAAGATTTGAAGTCCGCCTGAAGTCCGGACTTACCTCTTTAAAATGCAGGATTTGAAGGAAGCTGAGGACATCGAACATTTTCCTTAGTTTTCTTATAATAAAGTCTGAAAGAAAAATTTGTAATATTTTGAGTGTTTTAGTTTTCAAATTTTTATGTGTTTTCAAGTGCAAGTCTCATCTATGAGAGACTAAACCAGTATTCTCCTCCCAAAAGGAGATTACTAATGTAATAAATATTTCTATAAGTTCTTAATAAAAAGGGATTTTCTGCTTCAACATGTGTTCATAATGTACTATTAATTCATTTCGTTTAAGAATTACTTATATGCCTGGAGTAGGAAACAAACCAAGGCTGTGCTGAACAGTTGCTAAAAGAGTCGGATAACTGGTAGATCATCTTCCCTGAGGGTGAGGTTGAACAATGAGGAGCTGTTTTTCAAACGATCTGGGGGCAATAATTTTCCGACTGGTGGTGTTGCGAACCATCTCACCCGGTGCTGTTTCGGTCGAAGAAGGTATGAATTTTAAGGGATTTATTAATTTTACGGAAGCGTGTTGGGCCTGATATGGTCGTAATAGACTATTTTCATTTTCAGTTTTAAAGACCCAATTTGTATATGGATAAATACTTGGAATAAGATCTTGATAGAAGTATGTCTTGTTGAGTTTATAGGTTGGAAACCTGATATGATCCATTTAAAACCTCAAAATAGAGACTGGATCTAAGTAGGTATAACAATGACACGAACAAAACAAGTTACATAAAATAAGGGTTCTTATTTCTCAAAAAATCCGAAAAACAAATTGATTATGGAGTAAAAATTTCATGTTTATTGAATAATGCAATAAAATTATTATTATGTAGTAATTTGCCACAAATTAGAGTTCAGAAGGGTAACTATAACTATTGTTATTAAAGAAAACAATCCTAGGGGTAAAATTGTCCATAGGGTGCAAAGTGTAAATATTTTCATAGTTGAGGGTGCAAAGTGTTACGAATCAAAGTATAGGTTGTGACGTGTAAAAAGGGGTAAAGTTGGGGTGGCAAAAAGTAATTATCTCGCTATATTCCTAGGAAAACTGGAAGGTAATGTCTGTTATGTAGTTTATTTGTTTGAACCTTTTTTGGTTTCTTCAGCTGCTTCACTTTTCAAGATTTTTCATAGGCATACTTACAAATACTACTACCTGAAGTATAGTCTAATTAATAAGATTGTGAACCATCCGGCTGCTGCTTAGGATTAGGAGAGATGATCATTATTTTGATCTTGGGCTGATTTATTCAAACTTGTGAACCATCCAGAACTATGTAACGATTTCATTTCATAATTTTCTTAAAATCTCTTGGACAAAAGGTTATCTTCCAGTTATTTGATTATTTTGTCTCCCTAAGAAACTCGTTTCTAAATGAAGACAAATATTAAAATACAATGGAAGAAATATGCTGAGAGGGGATAAATAATGTAATTAGAGGCGTTACTATGTAAAAATCTAGTTTCAAAATGATTAAATAAGGCAACAAACTTAAGTATATGCAAGAATACAATAAAGAGCGGAGCCTCGTCAAAATAACATAGCAGTGTCAGGGTAGAGTTGGGGAAAGGGTAGGCTTTGCAACTTTAAGCACTCCACAATCACTAATATACAGAGTTTTAAGAGGTCTGTTCCAGATTGCACGAGCAGTTTTGGCTCTCCCGTCTCCAATAAACTCTGCAAAATCATTGTATTTCTGGTTTTTTTCTAGGGGTGTCAATCGTGTCGTGTTTCGTGTTCGCGGGTCGTGTTTTTTACACAGGTATTACAGGTCTGACACGAATCCGAACCCGACCCGTTTAATTATTCGTGTCAAGATGCACGACCCGAACACGACCCGTTTATGATACAGGTAACCCGACACGACACGAAAAACCTGTATAATTTAAACTTGACATGAAAAAAATAAAATAAAAAATCAGAAAAAATTGAAATTACAAACAAAAAATACATCAAATATTAAAAATTGCTAAAAAACTGCATTTAATAATTTTTACATCATCATATAACCAACTAAAACATCACAAAATATTAAAATAATATATTACTATAAAATTAAATGGGTTACATAGGTCAATCTTGTCGACCCGTGGGACGACCCGACCCGACCTATTTATTTTTCGTGTTATCCGTGTCCGACCCAATTTTGACCCGAACCTATTAAGGGTTGTACCTGTACCTGCTAAATTCGTGTTAAGTTCGTGTCGGGTTATCGTGTCGTGTCACAAATTGACGCCCCTATAGTTTTTTCACCTGGTTTATAAGTGGGAATGGAAGCTATAGCGGTCACAACGTCCAACCCTGTCAGTTGAATTTTTTTAAGTTGTGTATAGCAGATAATTGGGGGCAAGAAAAACAATCGGATTGAATTTGTGGATGATATAAGATGTGAAGTCACATACCACATTTTTGTACTAAGGAGAGGTCCTAATGTTTTTTTCAAGTTATGTTACTGAAGCCACATAACATTACCAAAATAAAATGGAATACTAGAAAGAGAATCTATACATAGATTCTAACTCTTTTCCATCAAGATAACACCACTGTGAATTTTGCAAATGGAAATCAATAAATTCAGAACTACCTCAGAGATATTGCAGGCTCACTTGGTTACCAATGAAAGCACAACTATAATTGACTAGTAGGTATGCAGAATTCCGATACGTGTATAATATTCAGTTATTAAAAGGTTTAGGCCACCATATACAACTCATTGTGGAACTCATGTTTGGCATGAATCAGATGAATTTGGTTATCCCGCCCTTTTCTCAACTCAAAAAGGCAACAAAATTCCTTGGACATATTCTATATATGTTTTGATTTTTTTGGGTCCAAATTAATTAACTGTTAGATTTACTTGTTCATGGTTTCTTGATTATTAATTTACCATTTTATTTCTTTTTTCATTGGACATACTTCTTGGAACCTGTTACCTGTATAGCATGTATGTCAAAATAATATAATTTGAGCTTGTTTATCAACATCAGATGAATAATGTTCATAACAACAGACCATTAATATTATAGAGTAATACAATTATGAAGTATCTATTTCTGACTGGCACCTTCTCATCATCAAAGAAATCAAGAATTTTCTCAAAGTTCATGGTCAAGCAATAACTACGAGTTTGTGCTTATGTTAGTTTCTTTATATCTCAAGATTGGTTGTAATTTGTTAACTGAAACTTTGAAGATCTGAAAGATGAAGTGTAGGCTGAAAATCTGAAAGTAAGTTGCCTTTAAAAATAATCTCTAAAATACGCAGACATATTATGTTTATTATGAATATATGATGTTATATTTCATATTTTTTTTAGGGATTGGAGTTGGGAAGGGAAGCCATCATTCCCGAGGTGTATCATAAGCTAAACTATGATGAGAAAACTCGCAAGTGGATGAATTCTAAAGCTGAAATCTTTTACGTAAGTATCTTATGTTTGGTTTCATAATATCTTTTTGTGTCATAAATTTTATATTATTTAATTTTATCTCTTGCACATTTTGTATTTTGTGTGTAGGGTACTTATGAGAAGTTGAAGAAAAGGAAAATATCACAAGGTAAAATTGAACTGGATGAATCTGCTCTCTTTTATGAGGCCAATCGAGAGAACAATAAGAGAGGCAAATCATGCGGATTTGGATCTGAGGCGACTTTCTATTGTTCTTCGGGTTTGAAGTCTAAGGCCACTCAATCTATAGATATTAAAAAGCTATGCGACCGTATGAGTACTATTGAGGAGCATTTAGAGAGTGAATTGGCCTCCATCCGTAGTCTTCTGGAGAAGCTCACGGGCCTCCATTCCTCTAGCCATGATGCCTCTTCTTCAAGGGTGCAACCCGCCGTTCATAATGAAAATTTTGGAAATTGACCAAATGGTATGCTTAATGATGCTAATGCGGATTTTGGGGTTGATGAACATGTGGGGAATGATGATGATTATGGAGACTGTTAATTTGTTTGTGTTGGTTTTATTTTTTGTTGAAGGATTTGGGGGTCGTTCTAATGATATTATTACTTTTAGGATTGTTGATTTGTTTCTTTTGTGATGGACAAATTATATCGTACATTTGGAAATATTTGATATCGATTTTTTATGATATTATATTTGCATGTTGGCGCTAATAGATTAACTATTTTAAAGGGTCAAAAGTATCTATAGAAGCATTCGAACAATTGGAATGTTTTTAATTCCAACGGAAAAAATCCGTTGGAATATTTGTTGGAATGTTTTCCAACAAACAAACATTGGAATTTTTTCTTAACTTCCAATAGAAATATATTGTTGGAATTATCGTTGGAATTAATTCCAACAATATAATGTCGTTAGAAATAGTGTTGGAATAATTATTGGAGTTCATTCCAATGATTATATATTCCAACAGATTAATAACATTGGAATCATCGTTGGACTAAATTCCAACGGTATAATTCTATTGGAATTACTGTTGGAATATTCATTGGATTTTTTTTCCAACAATTGAATATTCCAACGGACAAATACCATTAGAACTACCGTTGGAATATTTTTTCTGTTAGTGTTATTAAAGTTGGCAATTTTGGTCCGTTTAGCACAGTGCATGTTCTAGTGTTGTAATACTGGTAATGCAACACTAGCTCACAGAATCTGGGCGGATTTTATGCCAGATTCTGTGTTGTGATTTTTGGCAAGATCTTTATATTGTGAATGTTGCTGATATTATTGATATTGTTTATCTTAATTGATTCAACATATTTTTAGATTGCCAAATTTTCCTTTTTAATCACTTTCCTTGTGTAAATGATTCTTACCCACAAGGAAATGATTTTGTTTTCTGATCTCCTTCCTTTAGCAAGAAACCGTCCATCTTGAAATCAGGGATAGGTTTTCTTTTGATAGCTATAAAGAAGAGAAGTCAGACCTTGAAGATTATATCGAGCACAAGCATATTCAGTGCTTTATTTTGCACTTCTTCAAGAAATCATTTTACTACATACTCTTATTCTTCGGGAGAAGAAGGTGAAGATCTACGGTGTGGATCGACTCAACCGTTCAAGGGATTTGAAGTTGGAGGGATTCCAACAAGGTTGAGTGTTCTGAAGAATCGATTCGAATATTAGTTTTATACGAGTGTTGGTGTATTAGATAAAGAGGGATTCTTTATGCTTTTCGTAAATCCAGTCGTATTTGTAATAACTCTTTGTTTCTAATATTGGATTATTTCTTCTCTGGGCGTGGCCTCGTGCATTAAGATTGAGAAATCTAAGCACGTTAAAAATCTCCGTGTTATTTTTATTCCATTTTGTGTACTTGTGTTGGTTGTGTTACAACATTAACATCCAACACCTTGAGAATCTGTTCTGTTTCACATAAGTAAGGGTACAAATTCTATCAATTGGCATCAAGAGCCTTCCACTAATCCTTATTAGTGTGATCCTGTTATTTTTATCCGTACTAACACGGATGACTATCGTGAGGAAGCTCGATTTCGCGACCACCTCTTCTCATTGGAACAAATTTCTCCTTTGGAAAGCAAAGATGAGAGCCTTCATCAAATCTGTGGATGAACGTGCATGGAAATCTATCCTAACTAGTTGGACACCTCCTACCCACCTTGTTGATGGTAAGGATGTTAGAAGAAAGAAAGCTGAATGGACAAGCTGCGAGGATCAATTAGCAAATTCAAACTCAAAAGCACTCAATGCAATCTTGATCTTTGTGGATGAAAATCGATTCAAACCGATCTCTACCGTGAAACCTCAAAGGAAGCATGGGACATCTTGCAAGTTGCCTACGAAGGAAAAGCAGTAAGAATGTCTAAACTACAAATGCTTACTTCTAAATTTGAGAATCTTCGCATGAGTGAAAATGAAACCATAAGTGATTTTAATTCTAAACTCGTGATATTTCAAATGAGTCCTATGCCTTAGGAAAAAATACTCTAATTTTAAGCTTGTCAAGAAAGTTTTAAGGTCTCTTCCGAAAGGTTTGCCTACAAAGCGTTTGCTATAGAAGAATCAAAGGTTTTGTCGGAGATGAAACTTGATGAACTAATAGGGTCCCTTCAAACCTTTGAAATGAACTGGAAGAAACAAGAAAGGAGAAACTCAAGGAGGCAAGTTATAAGAAAGAAAAAAGCAGGGAAATCGCCAGTCGAAACATCGATGAATTGACTCTTGAAACAGAAAAGAAATTCAAGAATCATTCGCACTACTAACCAAAAATTTCAAAGCAAACTGTTTAAACAGCAAACAAAGGGAGGAATTTCCCGAGCAGGGAAAGAATTCGGACCTCGTGAGAAAGCAAAATGACAGTGGAAAAGGCATAAAATGCAGGGAATGTGGAGGCTTTGGACATATTCAAGCCGAATGTGCAAATACCCTGAAGAAGAAGAATGGTAAATCATTCACCACATCATGGAGTGATGATGAACCAGATGAAGAAGAAGAAGAGATGTAAGCAATCAAGTTGCCTTCTCTGTTACAAAGAAAGAGGTTGGTTGTAAACAAACGCACCGCACCCCAGTGCTACTTCTGGTGTTACTACACCAAACAGGTATAACTCTAACTTTCCTTTTTCTGAAACGTGCCTAACTTCTGTACTTTCTGCAGAGGAAAACGAGTCAGATAATGGGAGTTCTGAGGATGAATCAAGTAGATGAAGAAGAACTTAGAAGGGTATACCAAAAGCTGCTTGAAAAATGCTTAATAGTCAGCAAGACCAATGAGACTCTGGAAAAGAAGGTAGTGTCACTTCTTTGTTGAAAAAGAGGCACTCAAGGGTGATGTTATAAAGTTCGAAAGACTGGCAACTGAAAGAAAAGAAGAACTTGACAAAGTGAAGAAAGACCTCAGTGAAATGGCTACTTCTGTAAAAAAGTTGAATGCATGCAAGGGTAGATTAGATGAAATCCTCTCTCAAGGAAAAGAACCAACAAGACCGTGCAGGTATTGGTTTTGGTTTCAATACTAACAAAAACTTTGCTAAAAAGGAGAAAAACTCTAAAATTGTTTTTGTTAAAGAAGGAACATCATTGATCACAATGGAAAAGAAGCAATGCTTTTGTTCCTATATGTCACTATTGCAACAAATCCTGGCCATATAAGACCTAAGTGTTATCGTCTTTAAACACTATAGGCAAGGCAGTAGTGCAAATCGCATGTTCCAACATCGCAAAGAAACACTCCCATTTTAAAATCAATTTATCAAACAAAACCAGGAAAATGGGTGAGGAAGGATGAATTCTCTTGCTATGTTGTTCACACGCTTTGAAAGCCAATGTGATCTGAATCATGGTACTTTGACGGTGGTTGCTCTCGTCATATGACGGAGAGTTGGAAAAACTGATCGATTTTGAAAAACATGAGAATGGATTGGTTACTTTTGGTGATGGTGCTAAAGGCAAAGTTTTGGGAAAAGGGACCTTGAATGTGTCGAGTCTTCCTTCTCTAAAAAATGTGTTGTATGTTGAAGGACTAAAAGCCAATCTTATTAGTATCGATCGACTTTGCGACGATGATTTGTTTGTAAAATTTGATAAGAATGTATGTCTTTGTGTTTGACAAAGTTGATAAATGCATCTTGAAAGGTAATAGGTCCTCCGATAATCGTTATCTCGATAGAGGAACATGTTCGATGTTTCAACACTTCTCTTGTGTGTAATAAATCCTCGTGAGTAACATCAATTGTGGCACCAAAAACAGGACACTTGAATTTTCGTGGTATCTTGAATCTTATCAAAATAGGGCTGTTGTGTTAGGAGTCCCTAAACTTGATAAAGATCATTCTCGTGTCTCGTGGTCCTTGTCAATTGGGAAAACAAGAGGGAAACACATAAGGTGTTGCAACATCTCAAAGACTTCACACTTTGCTCCGGAAGTTATGCATATGGACCTTATGGGACCAATGCGGTCGAAAGCATTGGAGGTAAGAAATATGTGTTTGTGTGTGTTGATGATTTCTCCAGGTTTACTTGGGTTGACTTTATTAGAGAAAAATCCGACACCTTCTTTGTTTTCAAAAAATTGGTGCTTAGATCGAAAAATGAAAAGGGTCTAATGTTGAAAGAATCGAAGTGATCACGGTAGAGAATTTTAATGCTAATTTCTCTAATTTTTGTGAAAAACTTGGAATCTTTCATGAATTTTACGCTCCCATTACCCTCAAAGAAACGGAGTTGTGGAAAGAAAAACAGGACTCTCCAAGAGATGGCACGTGTTATGATTAACTCCAAGAAAATTTCTCCTAAAAAATGTGGGTCAAGTCGTGAGCACTTTGCATGTTACATCATTAATAGGGTTCATTTACGCCTGGTACTAATATGACACCCTATGAGATTTGGAAAGGTAAAAAGCCCAACATCGGTTACTTTCATGTGTTTGGATGTGTTTGTTATATTCTAAATGATGCGGACAACATCCGGGTAAGTTTGATTCGAAAAGTGATATGGGAATTTTTCTTGGATATTCATTTAAAAGTAGAGCCTATAGAGTCTACAACATGAGAACTCGTACTATCATTGAATCTATAAATGTTGTAGTGGACGATACTAAAGATTTTAAAACTTCGAGAGACAAAGATGAAGAAGGAGCAGGAGATCTTTGAGTCCAACAGGTTGCTGAAGGTGAAACCATTGATGTTACAACACCTGGTCATGCACCGCCGATGTCGATGATGATGATCGATAAGATCGCAGAGTCAGAAGCAAATGAAGCCACTGAGTTCGACATTTTCGATCAAGCAGAATAAAGAAAAACCACCCCATGGATCAAGTAATTGGGGAAGTGTCAGAAGGCATAAAGACAAGAGGTAAAGAGAAGGTAAATTACAGGAAATGGTAAGATTTGTTTGTTTTACTTCTCTCATTGAACCCAAAAATGTTAAAGAAGCTCTTGTTGATGAGTATTGGGTGAATGCTATGCAATTGGAACTGGAACAATTTGAAAGAAACAATGTATGGGATCTTGTTCCTAGGCCTGAACATTCTAATGTTATAGGAACCAAGTGGATTTTTAAAAACAAAACTGATGAACTTGGTAACGTAACTAGAAACAAAGCTAAAGCTAGTGGCTCAAGGCTACACACAGGTGGAAGGAGTTGACTTTGATGAAACTTTTGCCCGTGTAGCGGACTTGAGTCCATAAGACTCTTGCTTGCTTTTGCTTGTGTTCTTCAAATCAAATTGTTTTGGATGGATGTCAAAAGTGCCTTCCTAAATGGTTTTTTGAATGAGGAAGTGTTTGTTGAATGCCCCAAAGGTTTTGAAAATCCCCATTTTCCCAACCATGTTTTTAGACTTAAAAGGCCCTATATGGGTTGAAGCAAGCTCCTCGGGCTTGGTATGAAAGGTTGACCACGTTTTTGTGTGATAAAGGCTATAAAAGGGGAAGTGTTGACAAAACTCTATTCATCCAAAAATTTAGTAATGGTATCACTATTGCTCAAATTTATGTTGATGACATAGTGTTTGGATCAACCTCTAAACAAAAACTTGATGAGTTTGTTGACTACATGTCTTCCGAGTTTGAAATGAGCATGGTAGGAGAGTTGAATTATTTTCTTGGGCTTCAAGTTAAACAATTTGACAAAGGTATTTTTATCACTCGTAACAAGTATGCCAAGAACCTTGTCAAAAGATTTGGGTGGACAATAAAAAGCACATGAAAACTCTATGGGCACTAATGATAAATTATCCAAAGATGAAAATGGTACCCCTATTGATCCTACTCTCTCTGAGAAGTATGATAGGAGTCTTTTGTATCTGTTTTGCTAGTAGACCGATATTAGCTATAGTGTCTGTGTGTGTGCTAGATATCAGTCATGTCCCAAAGAATCCCATTTGAAAGCTGTGAAAAGAATCATTCGTTATATTAATGGGACTGTTGATCTTGGTATCTTGTACTCTTTTGATACTAACACTAATTTGGCTGGTTTTAGTGATCTTTGATTGGGCGGTGTGATGTCGATGTGAAAAAGCACCACCGGAGGGTGTTTCTACCTTGGGAACAATCTTATTTCTGCACGAGAAGAAAATGTAATTGTATTTCCTTGTCCACCTTGAATCGAGTATATTGCATTGGGAAGTTGTTGCTCCCAAATGTTATGGATGAGACAGATGTTGGCTGATTATGGGATTGAAGAGAAAATTCTTACTGCTTATTGCGATAATTCAAGTGCCATAAACATCTCTAAAAATCCTGTGCAGCACTCTAGAACTAAACACATCGATATTCGACACCATTTCATTAGAGACTTGGTTGAGAATAAAATTGTTACCATTGATTTTGTCACTACTGAGAATCAAATTGCTGATATTTTCACCAAAGCCCTAGACTTCCAAAGGTTTAATTGCACAAAGCAGTCTCTGGGTGTCAGACTCTCTCTCTTAAAGTGTGGGTTTCGGTGTTGCAACACCATGTGCATCATTTCTCCTTCTTGATGTGTTGCAACCTCTTTTTGATCTTAATTCTTGTGCATTAGACATTTTGCATTTTTAAGATCATTTCATTGGCTTTTCTGTTTTAGTGTTGTAACCCTATTGAGTACTCCTTTTGTAGGTCCCAAGGGGTGTAAGTGTAAGGTTTAGAAGGGGGGGTTAAATAAACCTTACCAAATTTTCGATTTAGTCCTTTTCAAATATTCGAGTTGATACTACATTTTTTGTGTCCTTGATGGACAGTCAATTTAGTCACACAAAGAGAGTTAATCTCTCAACGAGACTCAACCGAGCCATTGTTGAAGGAATAACTCGTTTGTTGGCACTAAATTAACTCGATCGTGGTTTTGTTTTTTTTGGAAGACTTAACACCCTTAAGTTTGATTAAGCAAGAGTTTAGTGCTTGGTTTAGTACTTATAAATTATCAAGTGGATAGCAAATTTATCGCCAGATATAAGCGATTAAAAATGCAGAATTAAAATTTGAAATGTAAATGACACAAAGAAGATTTTTATAGAGGTTCGAAGATGGGGTAATTCTTCTACTCCTCTCTTCTCCAACTCGGAGGAATCCACTAGGTAATGATCGGTTTACAAAGTGGTAACAGTCCGCATTCAAGTCTTGATCACACGGTGACTTGATCCTTTGGGACTCCCGAGACGCCTTGATCACTCGGTGGCCGGCTCAGACGACTCGCCTTCTTCTTCACGGGGCGGTTGCGCTTGCTACTACACTCACTTGCTCAAGCTCTTTGGATTTGATCACGAAGCCCTCCAAAAGCTTAAGACTTGGTTCGACCTTGAACCTTCCTACAATCCTTCGTGGAATGTAGACCCCTTTTCTTCAAAAGTTTCCTCTTCAACCGATTGAAGTTCTCTTTCCTTCACGGGTGAGTGTTGGATTGATATACTTCGTAATGTAGGCTTGAGGATTAATCTTGAATGATTTGAGAGTATTTACGGTTATAGTTTAAATGATTTCTTGAATGTTCGTGGTTCAGGTAACCTTCTCTCGAGTCATTCCTCGGCCTTTTATAGTGATCTTTCAAAAATTTGCCCGTTGAAGAGATAGCTTATTTTTGAAAGTCACTTGCGTCGTGGCTTGTCTTGTTGCGATCCTTGGAATTGCCATTTCCTCGTATGAATTGTTCTTTCACCTTTTCGAGTTCGACACGGTGTAGTGCTTCCCATTGGTTCATTCCATTTGCACGCTTCGACCGAGCACTCCAAGAAAGGTGGTATGGAGATATTACTTGTTTAAGTAATTCTCTTGATTTCCATGCAACGGATCTTTTACGATTATCTCGACTTGATTTGCATTTCTTTGCTTTCCCAGGTGACTTAGAGTCACTTCCAATCATTGGATGACTCTTCCGTCACTTCAACTTGAGACTTGGCTTTTCTCGAGTTGACTTGACCGATACTCCACTTGGCCGCATCTCACCGCTTCTTTAGTAGAGTTCCCGTCTACTCTTCTTGGCCATACTCACTGTCTCACACAGAGTCTTCCTTCGATCTTGATTGTCTTCTTGCATGTTAGGGGGCGTAGGCGACTTAACTCGGCTGGCGACTCTAATTGTTACAATGCATTTCTGACAAGAATTGGGGTGCCAACTTTCTATTCTAAGTTTTACATGGCATTCATCAAAATCTAAACAATAAAATTCCTAACAATTTCCCCCTTTTTGATGATGCCAAAACTTAAACCATTCAAAAATGCAAATAACAAAGATACATACGAGATAGTGTATTGACATAGAATGTATGCGAGAATCAATCTTTTTATTGATCATATCATTCTTGTACTTTTTACACACATTTATGCGTATTTACATAATAAAATACGAAGGGTTGACAAAGAAACACTTCATCTCCTTTGTCTCTTCCTTCTTTCATCTTGTTAAAGATCTTCTTCTCTTCTTCTCTTTTTCTCGCCGCCATTGCCTTCTTTTTCTTTTCATATGCTTTCCGGCAGCTTCATTTTTCTTATTCTTTCCTGTCTCTCCTCCCATAGCCGAGTTTGTCTCTTGTTTTCTTCTTCTATTCTTTTTGCATACTCGTTAGTTTTAGCCACTTTCAAATTTGCCACTTGGTCAAGCAAGCCCGGTGATAGATCCCTCATTTCTTTCCCCGGATCTACGTATTCAATATTCTTGGGCAGAGGCCTAGGTCCAAGCTTCTTCCTCCACTATCGCTTCTTCCTCTACCTGCGGGCGTATCTTTGTCTTTGGTCTTCTTTCCGGTGAGTGACACGGAGTGACCACAGAGAGATCGGTAGTCCGTCTGTCGGCTTCTTCACATAATGTGAGACCCTTTTCCCAAAGACAAGTCCCAAGCTTGAGCCATAGACATATTTGCAAAGTATCCTTGATTCGAGCGTTTTGAATTCGTCAGGCGATCGTGGCTCTGTCCGACATCGAAATGGCATAAGTGTCTCTGTCTCTTTGGAATGCCTCAGTGTTCTTTCAAGATGTTCATAACTCGGGCATCCATTCTTCCTTCCACTTCCTTCATCCCTGCTTCAATTGTTTTTCTCTTTTCGGCCCATAGATACAAAGAGCAGTGTTGGAGTGGCGAGTCACAGTGGAGTTTTTGCCGATAATGTCACCGGTGTGACAGGACCTTGTTGGGGTTTGTGCAATCATCAAAGTCACATCCGTCGACCCTTCCCCTCAACAAGCTTCCCTTTCTTTTGTTTTAAGACTTCCTCGGTGATTTTCCCTTCCATTTGCTCCTTTCTTCTCGCCTTGATTTTAGCGCTTTAAGGTATTCCTCTTCCCCCTTTTTGGCATCATCAAAGGATAGAGGAACCCCGGGGAACATACTTGCAAGCATGAAGTCGAGTCTTCGATGGTCGAGTTCGCTTCGAGTCCGCTGCGTTGTATGAAACACGGAATTCGGATCGAGTAGCGTTGGATTCTCTGAAATCGACTTCATCTCGGCCATGAGAAGCGTGAATTTTCTTGTCATGTGTTCTTACAAACGCTGTAGATCATTTGTATTTTGCTCACGCAATGACTTTATCTCGGCAGTGTGAGCTTCATGCATATGCTCAATATGTTTCTCTCGGCTTCGTTTTTGCATCAAAGCATTTTCGACTCTCCATACCTGACTTGTTGAACAATGTCCGAAGTATCTCACTTGTTCCACACGCATTGTTTCTTCTTTATTGCCACCATTCCCGATCCGGAGTGTTATGCCTCTTAAATCGTGATGAGATTGGCATCTCTGTTGTCGATCGCATATCCATAGAGGCCGATGCCTCTCCATCCGTTCAATCTCGGCGAATAATGCCTTGAACACTTCGCGAACTTCGGTGATTCTTCCGTTGCGGTGATGGCCAAGCGGCGTCAAAATCGTAATCAAATTTGGAACAATGGTGCCGATTGAAAACGGGAGCTGGTCCGAGGTAGCGTGCTTGCTCATTTTTTCGACTCTTCATGGAGTTCGGGTACCTCCGGGGAAAAAGGAAAAGATTCTACAAAAGATTCATCACCGCCAACCGGGATGCGTTCAATGATGAGAGGTGCGCGTGAAGTTCTTTTGGGAATCGATCTGCTGCAGACTTGAGGAGCTTGCGCAGTGGTCTCTTGTTGAGCCGGGTCTTGTTGTGAAGTGGACCCGGCTTGCCGAGCCTCATTTGTCTCAACAGACTTCGTTGGTCTCGGTGATTTTTCCATTTGAGTAGACGGTCCTCGGCCTTATCGGAAGCGTCATCGGACGATGATGAGATTTCCATTGGTGGCTCATCATCAAAGTTAAAAGTTTGACGAGTAGTCTTGGGATCGACTTGCTCGTGCTTGGAACATCCGCATTTGAGTCTTTTGGATTTGGCACGGGGATGACTCGGCCTTCTTCTTCGACTTTCGATCCCGAGAAATGTGACATCGAGGATTATCCCCGGGAATCATGAAGTGCGCTTATCTCTCCTTCTCGGATGGGTCGATGATAGCGGGAGAGGATGTTCTCGACTTGGACTACCTTACCCGGGAAGTCTCAACCTCCCGTGGGCCTTCATTACCTCCGGCGGTCTCTCTTGTAGCGAGGCCTTGGTCCTCCTTTCGACGATGTCGGTGTCTTATGGTCTTCTCGCGGTGGCATCCATTGGAGTCTCAACCCCATGGATTGCACTTTCATCGCCAGTGTTAACTCCCGGGCGTTCCATCTCAGTGCCTCGATCGCCTCGGCGGTGTCATTAGCCTTCGTAGAGCGGTTGGCACCTCGGTGAGACAGTCTCAATCGCCCGAGCTTCGTTGATGGCAACTTGTTGTTCTTCTTGTGTTTGTATTCTCTCTACTTCGCCTCCTTGTTTCGTTGTGGAGTCATCTGCAGCATCCTCCAACCTTGCTGCGGTGGAGGAGTTTCCCCCCGGGCGCACCGGTGAGTGACTTGGAATGGGGTCACTCGTCTCCAAACTCCCATTGTTTCGATTGATTGTTCAGTAGTGGGGCGGTGGTAACACACCTTCAATAGGGGTTGGCTCATTTGGGTTCCCCACTATCCCGATTTCATCGGCATCTCCTTATTGCCTTCTTCCGAGTGAGTGGGAAGTGGTGGCAAGAACAACAACAATGATGGCTATTTTCTTGAACCACTCCCATTGGATCGATTTCATTTTGTGTTTCGAGGACTCTCCTGGTCCCTCCATCAATCTTTGCTCGTGAAGGATTAGATTCTCGCAATGCTTGCCTGCATTTGCAACTCTTACGCGGCGAACATTCTCGGATCCTCATCACCGCCCGAGAAGACATCAAGGAGAGGATGTGTGTGTTACGTGGTGCGGGAGATAGGCGGATGCTTGCCTTCTCACGTGCCTCGGCTTCCCGACTTGCTTTTCTCTCTCCTTTTCCTTGAAAATGCGGGATGTCTAAGCGATTGTCTTCATCAAGTCTTTGGGAGCACGATTTTAGTCCAAGGATATTTAGCGCTTCTTCTTCTTCTATAAACTCGGCCGTTGGAACTTCCCTTGACTTACTCAACTTCCATTTCCTCCACTCACACATGGACGATTTTGGATGTCCGGGTAAGGTGGGGATAGGATCATTACATCACTATCTCTGCTCTAGCGAGTTCTTGAGTTTGTTTGTGTGAACTGTTTGTGTCTTGAGTTGCCTCTGCTGATCGCCCAGGCGGACTTGGGCTGTTTCATCAACTACATCCGGAGACTCTACTTCTCCAAAGAGTCTCCGGTATTTGCTCTAGCCGAGTAATCGACTCATTTGGTTTCTCGATTGGATCGCTTGATGATTCTTCTTCGTTTCCTAGTTTGTACGCAGGGATTTACGGTTCGAGACGGTGTCCTCTCGAGTCTTGGGGCGCGGGGGCGGTCTTTGGTGTCTTTTTCTCGAGGAGCGGGCCATCGTGGCTTCTCGGTTCTCCTCTTTTTGACGATCGGAGAAGGTATTTGTGAGTCCTTCTCGACCGCTGCTGCAGGGCGGGAGACACTAGCTGCAGGGCGGGTGACTCGCCGGCTGGGGCGGGAGCATGTTTGGTTTTCTTTTTGCGGGGCAACTTGAGCTTCTTCTTAGTTCTTTGGGCGACTCTCTTCTTGGGTGGAGAGGAAAAGCATTTGTATCTTCAGGGTGGTGATTCCCCCTCACCGTGTCGCTCTCTTGGCGTAAGCTCTCTTCTTCGTGCGCGAGAGGTTTGCTCGAACATCTCTTGTTAACATGGAATGCCTTCCCATGTCTAAGAGGGACTCCTTTCACCTCCATTAGCCGGCCAATCACTAGGCCATATCCTAGGATCCTCCAAATGTGCCATCTTCTTTGAAGGATTTGTTCCCCATGTTCGGGCGAGTCTGCTGTAGACAAACTCGGCCCGGTTTATCTTCTTTTTCTGCGATGATTGCGGCCATTACAATCACTTTGCCTTTGTGATTGGTCAAAGTCGCCAAATTTGATGTCGATACATTTGGCAACTATGTCCAACGACTTGTGATAATCCTCCTTCAAATAGCTGATCTCTTGTTTGTTGTATACACTATTTTATCAAAAAAGTCGGGCTTGGCTATTTCTTTCCAAGCATCGGCCCAGGTTTACACATCGGCCGTTAATCTCGATGCGCCCTCTCTGCCGGGTAGTGAGCAATGTTTGGCCAAATCCTTGGCGAGAGATAGTCGATGCTTTCCGTGAAGATGACTTGATTCCTTCATCGTGAATCTCAGCATTCACGTAGAATTGTGCGACCTCCTCCACATATGTCATCGGGTATTCTAACGTCAGAAACGGTTTCAGACCGGACGTTTCTAACTTTTCAGCGATTTTCTTCACTAGGGTGTCGTCGGACCCCTGTTTCACCATCCGTCGAAATCCACCGTAGAGTGTGGATTTGCTTTCCTAACTTGGTAAAGTCATAAGTTGGTGCCATTTTTCAGGATTATATCGAAGAAAAACTCAGAAATTGATTTGAAGATAGATAGGGTTTCGAGAGAATTTTGCCTTTGCTTTTGAGAGAAAGAGATGAACAGTTTTAGAAGTGTGAGAGAGAAACGGACGAAAATGGTTTAAATATGGTTTATGAAAGGGCGTGCGGGTGGTTTTGAAATGTGATCGAAATCAACGGCTTAGATTTTGCACGCCTATTTAGCATTTAATGTCTCGTATTTAATGCGGCAAACATTTATATCCAATCATAAGCTTGGTGTGCGATTTATGTCTGACACATCATCATTATGCCGACGTATTCCTTAAAACATTCCCGCTTTGTCAAACGATGCGTTTTGTCACTTTGCTCATAAGTTATTCAAACTTATCCCTTAGCCGATTTATCTCTACTTCTCATAGTTCTCTTGGTGACTCATTTCACGGTGACTCGGTCTGTTGTCTTTCCGATCTGGTGATTCTTGGATCGAGGTGATTTCGCATTTTCAACTCTTTTTCACCCCTTTTCTGTTCCATTTCTCTTCTTTGATTCGTCCCGAGTGTCACTCACTCAATTAGTCCCAACTCATGCTTGAGTTCTTCAAATCTTGACTCACATAATGGTTTTGTGAAGATGTCACTAGTTGTTTATCGGTTGAGATATATTCCAGGATGATGTCCTTCTTTTCAACATGATCTCTTATGAAGTGATATCGACATCAATATGCTTTGTTCTTGAATGCAACACGAGGATTTTGAGTGATTGCAATTGCACTTGTGTTATCACACATGATTGGAATTTCTTTTTCCTCAACTTCATAGTCTCTCATTTCTTTGTCTCATCCATAGGACTTGGGCCTTGGTTTGCCTGCGCTATAGCCTATGTATTCTGCTCAGATTTGTAGAGGTGGCTATTGAATTTTGCTTCTTGCTAAACCAGGAAATCACTGTTTCCTAGCATTTGACATGTGCCTGAAGTGCTCTTCCTATCAACTCTGCATCCAAAGATAGTCGATCGAATAGCCAATTAGCTTGAATCCACATTCCTTTGGATACCATAGGCCTACTTCTTGGCTTCCTTTCAAGTATCTCAATATTCTCTTATTTCTTTGTCATATGGCTCTCTTTTGGAGCGATTGAAATCTTGCACATACACCTACATCAAAGGTGATGTCCGGCCGCTTCTTTGTGAGATAGAGCAATGATCCAATAAGTGCTCGTATCTTGTTTGATCTGAGGCTTGCCATCTGCATCCATGTCCATTTTGTGATGTATTCATTGGTATTTTTACGAGAAGATTTATCCTCCATACCAAACTTCTTCATTAAATCTCGGTGTATTTTGTTTGACTTATGAAGGTTCCATCCTTTTTGTTTCACTTGAAGTCAAGGAAGAATGTCGGCTCTCCCATCATGCTCATTTCAAATTTACTTTGCATGAGGTTTGAAAACTTTTTCACATGACTCTTTGTTTGTGGATCCAAAAATGATGTCATCCACATATATTTGAACAAGCAAAGATACTCTTTTTGTCTTGAATTTACGAATAGTGTTCTATCTACTTTTCCTTTTGTGAATCCATTTTCGGTTAGGAATTGTGACGGGTATCATACCAAGCTCGGGTGCCTGTTTCAATCCATATAGAGCTTTCTTGAGTTTGTATACCTTATCTCCAAGAGTCTTCTCGCTCAAATCCGGAGGTTGTTCAACATACACTTCTTCTTCCAATAAACCATTCAGAATGCACTTTTTACATCCATCGATATACAATGAAATCCTTGTGAGCAAAGATAGGCAAGAAACATCCTTATAGCTTCCAATCTTGCTACGGGGCAAATGTTTCATCAAAATCTATCCTTTCTTCTTGGCAATATCCTTTGGCTACTAGTCTTGCTTTGTTTCTTACCACAGTAACCTTCCTCGTTCATCTTATTTCGAACACCCATTTGGTGCCAATAACATTTTGATGTATGGGTCTTTGCACTAATTCCCATACTTTATTTTCTTTCAAAGCGATTGACTCTTCTTGCATAGCTTGAATCCAGTGTGTGTTGTCCAATGCTTGTGACACGTTTTGGGCTCTATTTGTGAGATGAAGCATGTGAACATGGCTTCTTGTTGAGTTCTGGATCTTGTTTTGACACCTTCTCTTATGTCTCCAATGACAAGTTACGGTGGATGATCTCTCGGCCATCTTACATCGAGTTGGAGTAAGTTAGCTGGATTGATCGACTTTGCGGTGTGTTCTTTGTGGTCGACTCTCTCGTAATCACTTAGCCGCAAATTCTCCAATTGTTTTTGAGATTCAGCAATCTCATCTTCTTCGAATTGATAATTCGGCTTGGCTTGACAAAGGATTCTTACGTATGGTTGGATGATTTAGCTTATCGGTGACTCTTCAATGTCTTCTCCATTTACATTTGGCTCATCGAATACTACATGAATGGATTCTTCTTCAGTAACCATAGTTCTTTTGTTGAGTATCCTGTAGGCTTTGCTTTCATTTGAGTATCCTAAGAAGATACCTTCATCGACTTTAGCATCAAAAGCCTTTAGGTTGTCTTTGCCATTGTTGTGGATGAAGCATTTACATCCAAATATTCGAAATATGCAACACTTGGTTTTCTTCCGATCCGGATCTCATAGGGAGTCTTTGTCATTTGTCTATTTATCATACATCTGTTTTGGGTGTAGCAAGTGTGTTGATTGCTTGACCCAAAATCTTTTTGGTAACTCTACCAGCCTAACATGGTCCTTCTTTGCTTCTTTGAGGGTTATTCTTCTTTCTCGCAACTCCATTCTGCTTTTGTGGAGTCCTTGCTGGCGATAGTTCATGACCAATACCATTCTCAATACAATCTCGAGTTATTATTCCATTGACAAACTCGGTTCCTCTGTCCGATCTTATTTTGATAATGGTTTGACTCTTCTCGTTTTGAATCCTCTTCATCAATTTGTGGTAGTTTTTGTAGAGTTTCTTTCTTCTTACACATGAATATTGTCCATGTATATCTTGAGTAGTCATCTACTACCACCAAGGTGTATTTCTTTCCACTTATCGGGCATTTGGTTCCTTTGGGCCAAATAGATCCATATGAAGTAGATGCAATATTCTTGTTGAGGATGGGCATGTCTTTTCTTTGAATGACGACTTGATTTGTTTTCCTTTTCGACATGCGTCACATATACTCTCCTTTTTGTATATCGAGTCTGGTAGTCCTTCCACAAGATGACTTCTTGACTTGTTAATTGTTTTGAAATTCGGGTGACTCGGCTTTTTGTGCCACGACCTAACTTGATTCAAATTGCGCTCTTTGCTAGTAGGCAGTCTTTGGGAGTTGCGTTGACCAATCCACTACATACATATTTTTCTGTCTACATCCTTGCAAAGACAACTTCATTTGATTCAATATCTTTGATTTGGCATATACCCATGTTGAATCCAACATTGTAACCCTTGTCACGAGTTGGTGATGCTCGATAAATTGAAGTTGAGTCCTTCAACATATGCAACATCGTGATCTCTAATCCATTCCTCTTGATGGATCCAATGCCTCTTATTTCGCCAGAGCTTCATTTCCTCCAAATATGACTTTTTCTCCTTTAACTTCCTTGAATTTTGACAAATTTTTCTTATTTCTGTCATATGTCCTGGGAACAACCACTATCCATGTACCAGGTTCCTTGGCACTCATTTGTTCCTTGAACTCGCAATCAAGGAAATTAAGTTTTAGGTACCCATACTTGTGCGGGTCGAGGGGTTAAATTGTAAGATGATCCAACCAACCTATAGCCAAATGATTTGACTCTAAGGGGTTGCCATCTATCAGTGCCATAATCATAATTAATCCTGGCAAATTGCTTTGGGATTCTAGGTTCATACAAAATTGTCTCTTTTGTCTGTATGCTGCATATGTGTTTGACAATTGCCTTCCTGGGTAATTGTGGTGTCTCTGAGTGTAGTGCCTAGGTGCATATGTGTGTTTGATGAAAGCTCTTATGCTTTTGGAATGGCCTTTCTTTGAGTTCTAGGCCTTTGCCATTTGGGCTTATATTCCATAAGTCTATCTTTGATAGTTTACATTATTCCAATCACTTGGCTTGGATATTTTCTACCATTCCCATCATATGTATTTCTTTTATGGATTTTTCGGGATTTTTGGTAGCTCGCTTCTTCTTTCTGAGTATTTTTACATTTAGGAGTTTCTTTGTGGGACTCGGTGAATCTCTTCTCATTTGTCCTTTCAAAGACACTCTACCTAGTGTTTTCCTTTTCCTTTGTAACCAAGGCCAGTTTGCTTGTTATTGTGCTTTGGAGTGAATGTGTGTGCAACATTTAGAGTTTTGGATTTTTCAGACTCTTCATGACTTGAAGATCCTTTTTCCAAAATTACTTTTGAGGTTTGACATAGCACAGAGGAATTAAATCCTAAGCCTGTCTTGTCTCCACATTCTCTTTGACTCATAACAAGATCATCCAATGATTTAGAAGCCTTAGTGAATGAGGCAATAACATTCTTGAGGTCATTCTCTCTCTTTTCTATAGCAGCAATTTCTGCTATTAATTTAGCATTTTCAGCCTTTAAACTTTCATTCTCATCAGCTATTTGACTTAGAGTACTCAGCTCCTTAGTCAGCTTTGAGTTTTGATTCTTGAGTAGGTTGTTTTCCTCATTCAATAGTGTGTGTGAGGATTTAATGTGTTCAAAATCTTTCATCATTTTGCCTAATGAATCATAAAGATCAGTGGGTGATGAAGTGTGTGTGTCACGATCACTATCACTAGTGTCGAGTTTGATGAGTTAGATTGTACCTCATCTTCTTGGTCGGAGTTGATCTTGTTCTTTGGCCATCAAGCAGATCGGGCTTCTTCTTGAGTCACTTGAGTAGTCGGCTTCACTTGCTCTGAATCAGTGTCTCTCTTGACATTGTTTTCAGTGATCTCTGCAGACCATCATTGCCTTTTTTCCTTTCTTGTCTTCTTTCTCCGAAGACCTTTCTTTCTTCTTCATCCTCGTATTTGTTGACTACAGGATATGGACGATCAATGGCGTAGTGACCTGGTTGTCTCTGAGTTCAAAGATAGATATTCAACCTTTTGATCACTTTTTCCATTCTTGGATTGTCAGCCCTTTGATACTCAACTTTTTGATGATTTGTTCTCTTGGTTGGCCTATCTTCCCTTGATTTGGAGGAGTGAGTGTCTTCGGAAGATTCACCCTTTCCTCTCTTGTAGTTCTTATTAAAGAACTTGTTGAATCTTTTAACCATCGGGCTATTTCTCCGGGTCAATGACTTCTTTGACCTCGGCTCTCTTCACATCTTTAACAATTAGATGAATTTTTTTTTGTGTCTTTGTCTCTTCCTGGTCTTTTTTATCGGCTCAAACTCGTAGGCTTTGAGGTCCGAGAATAACTCATGGTTGGATGTCTTTGATAGGTCCATGGAATGTCTCGGTGCCATGACCTTCATTTCCCATTCATTTGGAAGACTTTTTAGGATCTTCATACACATTTCTTCGTGTATATTCCTTTCCAAGTGCGAACTGACTCATTTGTGATTTACGTGAACCGAGCATCCGGTTGATCCAGGTTTTCTCCGAGATCATTTTGAAGTTCTCAAATTTCTCATGACCATTTCGATAATTTGTTTTCTTTGATTTGCTCTGAGCCTTCACAAATCAATGTCACTTGTCTGATTTCTTTAGCCGTTTTGCATGATTTGACTTTATTGAACATGGCTTTGTCCAAGGTTTTGTAAAGGATGTCCTTGGCTACATTATCCAGGTTGTATCTTTTTTCTGTCATCATTTGTCCACTCGGTTCTTGGTTTTCAACCATGATGTGCGGGAGCAACATCTTCTTCTCCTTGTTTGCAACTCTTTCGTGACAATTTTGTGTTCACCTTTAAGATGTGCGGAGGCCCATCTTCTATCACTATCCACATCTCATCATGTAATCTTTGATAGATGAGCCTCGCATACGAATTTTCCAATCATCAAATTCTTCAATTGTGAACATAGGGATGCGTGTCAAATTTGCTTCCATTATAATAACTTTTAATGATAAAAAGAGTTTGAAAGTTTAAGTACTAAAGCAGACTTTGAAAAGTTTGGAGATCTAGTTCAAGTAACCGGTGCGGAGGGTTCAATGAACCAACCGCTCCGATACCACTTGTAGGTCCAAGGGGGTGTAAGTGTAAGGTTTAGAAGGGGGGTTGAATAAACCTTACCAAATTTTCGATTTAGTCCTTTTTAAATATTCGAGTTGATACTACACATTTGTGTCCTTGATGGGACATCAATTTAGTCACATAGTAGAGTTAATCTCTCAAAGGACTCAACCGAATTTGTTGAAGGAATAACTCGATTGTTGGCACTAAATTAACTCGTGGTTTTGTTTTTTGGAAGACTTAACACCCATAAGTTTGATTAAGCAAGAGTTTAGTGCTTGGTTTAGTACTTATAAATTATCAAGTGGATAGCAAATTTATCGCCAGATATAAGCGATTAAAAATGCAGGAATTAAAATGTTGAAATGTAAATGACACAAGAAGATTTTTATAGAGGTTCGAAGATGGGGTAATTCTTCTACTCCTCTCTTCTCCAACTCCTGGAGGAATCCACTAGGTAATGATCGGTTTACAAAGTGGTAATCCGATTCAAGTCTTGATCACACGGTGACTTGATCCTTTGGGACTCGATCCGAGACGCCTTGATCACTCGGTGGCTTCTCGTGCGACTCGCCTTCTTCACGGGCAAATTTTGCCTTTGCTACTACTGACTCACTTGCTCAAGCTCTTTGGATTTGATCACGAAGCCCTCCAAAAGCTTAAGACTTGGTTCGACCTTGAACCTTCCTACAATCCTTCGTGGAATGTAGACCCCTTTTCTTCAAAAGTTTCCTCTTCAAGCGATTGAAGTTCTCTTTCCTTCACGGTGAGTGTTGGATTGATATACTTCGTAATGTAGGCTTGAGGATTAATCTTGAATGATTTGAGAGTATTTTGGTTATAGTTTAAATGATTTCTTGAATGTTCGTGGTTGTGTAACCTTCTCTCGAGTCATTCCTCGGCCTTTTATAGTGATCTTTCAAAAATTTGCCCGTTGAAGAGATAGGCTTATTTTTGAAAGTCACTTGCGATCGTTGGCTTGTCTTGTTGCGATCCTTGGAATTGCCATTTCCTCGTATGAATTGTTCTTTCACCTTTTCGAGTTAAGAGAAACGGTGTAGTGCTTCCCATTGGTTCATTCCATTTGCACGCTCGGGGGGTGAGCACTCCAAGAAAGGTGGTATGGAGATATTACTTGTTTAAGTAATTCTCTTGATTTCCGTGCAACGGATCTTTTCTGATTATCTCGACTTGATTCGCATTTCTTTGCTTTCCCCAGGTGACTTAGAGTCACTTCCAATCATTGGATGACTCTTCTGTCACTTCAACTTGAGACTTGGCTTTTCTCGAGTTGACTTGACTGATACTCCATTTGGCTGCATCTCAGCTGCTTCTTTAGTAGAGTTCCCGTCTACTCTTCTTGGCCATACTCAGCTGTCTCACAGCAGAGTCTTCCTTCAGTCTTGATTGTCTTCTTGCATGTTAGGCGTAGGCGACTTAACTCGGCTTGGCCGGCTCTAATTGTTACAATGCATTTCTGACAAAGAAGAATTGGGGTGCCAACTTTCTATTCTAAGTTTTACATGGCATTCATCAAAATCTAAACAATAAAATTCCTAACACCTTTGATGAACTTTCTGCCTAAAAACAATTGTGGGTCAGATTGCAAACAGAATGGTTTTTCCCATGTGAAAGATGTATTTATTTTTGAGCCTTTGACGAAAAAACTTCCATTACATTGTGTGTGAAAGCTATTGATTTGTGAACCATTTCTGTTCTTTTATATGCTTGAATCTGTTATGATCTTCGAGAAAGAGCTACCCATGTTTTTTTGGAGCGAAAGCTACCGATGGCTAATTGTTATTCTCACTTTGATTCCTTTCACTCAAAAGATTTATTAAATGGGAAAAGGATTTTGATCCATTGACTTTGTATGGTGGTGTTCTTGAAAAAGGTGGTACAACATCTTTGGGTTACCGCACCAAACGTCTCGAGGCCTTTTTATTCTGTCGAGAAATAAACTCATCATTCTAGACATCCTCGGGATCATTTTTGGGCTTGTGGAAAATATTTTCTCTCTTGATTCGATGTGGTGTATTATTTTTGGAAATGATTTATTCCTTAAATTTGTCTCTACGATTATAAAAGGTATTGATTATCTGTGCTTATTCTTGAATTAATGCACACCTTGACTTATGGGACTTTTCCAAAAAAATTTGAATTTCAAAATTTGCGGTTGGGATTTTTTTAAGGAACTTCCAAATTGGCCGCAAGTGTATCTCCCTATACAAGGAAGTTATTTATTTCCTTTGTCTATATACTCACATTCACTTTGTGTTTAAAAGGAAGTTTTTTTTTTTCTTCTGTGATTCTTCTTCTTAGACTTCTTGATCCTTTGTCGTCTTACCCAAATCTTCCATAGTATCTTGTGCTTGTTCGTTTTTTTGTTTTGATTCCCTCCCAATGGTTCACACAAGAGAGGGGCGATCATACGAGAATTGAGAGAAGTTGCAAGTCGGGAGAAAAGGGAAACCCCACCTCAAAACCCTGTTCGCGTCAAGAAGACCTTTCCATTTGGTAGTGCCACTTCTGGTGTGGCTACCTCTCAGGGACATCTCCTGGGAGTGGATTTAAACAACCCCCCACCTGTTGAAACTAACCCTAATCCTTCTGGGGCCGTTGAGGGTGTACACACTGCAGCCATAGAACAGGACATTTTATCCATGGGTAATGTCAATCAACCATCTAGGTTGTCGCCTCCCTCATCACGGGTAAAACCAACAGATCAATGTTTCGCCAGGACATACTTTCGAAAACGAAAAAATGGTGTGCCCATTGACCAGGGAGATGAGGAGGAAGCCTTTGTGGCAAGAAAACGAGCGACCACATCTCTGAACCCTTCCAAGAGGATCATTCGATAGATGGTGTTCACTGATTCTGAAGATGAAACTCCACGGGAAGACCCTTTGGTAAACCTCCCTCTTCGTACTAGTACTGTTGAACCCTCTGAGGATACCTCTTCGTTCGATAGTGAAAGCAGCCAGTCGGATTCGGCACCGGATGATGATGCCGGAATGGACACTAATGAGGGTGCCAATGTCAGTGATGCAACACCAAGTTCACACACTGACTCTGAGGAGTCTCATCCTGAACCCTCTGACTCTGAATTAGAGGCCAGCAAAGGTCAGTTTTCCGCTTTTTACTCTACTGAGAATAAAAATCTTTGGGAGAGTGTTGTTCAGCGTGAAATTCTCTGTGAAAGGCCTCTCAAAATGGATGATCATGCTAAATTTGGTATTCTTGACTCCTTGGGAACATAGATCTCCTTGGTTCTATTACTCACATTGGTAAGTATGTTGATCGTGTTGTGAGGGAATTTTACTGCAACTTGCCTTTGAGATTTACTGATCACAACTCTGCTAAGTATGGGTCAGTGTGGATTCGACAGAAGGTTTACTCATTTACTCCTACGGATATTAATGCGGTTTTGGAAGAAAATAATGCGGATGATTTGGATCTGCCATCTGACATGGATGCAATTGCAAAAGAGATAAGTGGGGGTGTGAAAGAAGTTTGGCGGGAACGCAAGAAAAGTTAAGGCCAAAGACTTGACCAAGAAATACACTCTTCTTCACAAAATTGCACTTTGTGATTTGGACTCCTACAAAGCATTCCTCTTGATCACTATGGATCAAGCCACCCTATTGTATTGCATTGGGACCAGACATCCATTCAACATTGGGAAAATGATCTTCGACATCATCGAGACTCATGCTGGGTACACCAGTACTTATGGTATTCTCCCCTTCCCTTCTTTAATCTATAAAGTGCTTATTTCTCAGGGGTTTACAAAGAAGGCATCCGAGGATCTAGTTCTTGCCGCCCCTGCTCCCATTTCCATCTCGAGTTAAAATCCTCAAAAGTGGGAAGATAAATGACCTACCTCTCCTTCCTCCTTCTGTTTCCACTGCTGGGGCTTCTTCCAGTGTTGCAACACCGGGGAATTCCACACTTGAAGCCAGATTCCGTACTGAGATAGCCGAATCTGAACACCAAATCAAGTACTGGACCTCGAAGAAGTTAGAAGCACGAGGGTCTTCTATCCCGACTCCTTGCTCCTCTTGGTTCTTTGCTTTGTTGCTCAAAAAGGGGAGTAAGTGGTCATGATAATGATGATCTTGATGACTTGGCGGATGCTGCCATTGCTGCTGAAGAAACACATCCTGAGGGGGAGTCGAGTGCGAAGGAAGATGCTACTTCAGAGGGGGAGTCTCAATCTCCATCTGAACATGAAGTTGACTCTGAGGGGGAGTCGAAGGAAGCAAGTGGCTCTGATTGAATTTGCAAACATCTCTGAATGTTCTTGTTTGTTTTTTTGTTCAAATGATTAACGTGTTAAACTAGTTCTGTTAGACTAGTATTTTGGCAATATGTTGGATGTATTTTGAACTGTTTGCATGCTTTTCTGAACTGTGTTAACTTGCAGGTTTCTGTTATTGACTTCTCTTGTCGTATTCTATATATGTCCTGTTAAGTGTTGTTTTGACCAAAAGTGCCAAAGGGGGAGATTGTTAGTGTTATTAAAGTTGGCAATTTTGGTCCGTTTAGCACAATGCATGTTCTAGTGTTGTAACACTGGTAATGCAACACTAGCTCACAGAATCTGGGCGGATTTTATGCCGATTACGTCAGGTTGTGATTTTTGGCAAGATCTTTATATTGTGAATGTTGCTGATATTATTGATAATGTTTATCTTAATTGATTCAACATATTTTTAGATTGCCAAATTTTCCTTTTTAATCACTTTCCTTGTGTAAATGATTCTTACCCACAAGGAAATGATTTTGTTTTCTGATCTCCTTCCTTTAGCAAGAAATCGTCCATCTTGAAATCAGGGATAGGTTTTCTTTTGATAGCTATAAAGAAGAGAAGTCAGACCTTGATTATATCGAGCACAAGCATTCAGTGCTTTATTTTGCACTTCTTCAAGAAATCATTTTACTACATACTCTTATTCTTCGGGAGAAGAAGGTGAAGATCTACGGTGTGGATCGACTCAGCGATTCAAGGGATTTGAAGTTGGAGGATTCCAACAAGGTTGAGTGTTATGAAGAATCGATTCGAATATTAGTTTTATACGAGTATTGGTGTATTAGATAAAGAGGGATTCTTTATGCTTTTCGTAAATCCAGTCGTATTTGTCATAACTCTTTGTTTCTAATATTGGATTGTTTCTTCTCTGGGCGTGGCCTCGTGCATTAAGATTGAGGAATCTAAGCACGTTAAAAATCTCCGTGTTATTTTTATTCCGCTGTGTACTTGTGTTGGTTGGTTCAGTGTTACAACATTAACATCCAACACCTTGAGAATCTGTTCTGTTTCACATAAGTAAGGGTACAGATTCTATCATTTTCCATTGGAATTTCCATTGGAATTTTGGCATTCCAACGGTCATTTTACCGACGACTCATTTTCCGTTGGAATTTCCGTTGGAATAGGTAATTCTAACGGAAATTGATTCCAACGGAAATTGGTCAAATTCCAAAGGATTTTTTCCGTTGGAATTTCAATGTTTTCTTGTAGTGAACTATACCCCCAATTTGAAGATAAAAAAAAATCTTTAGAATAAAAAAACCTTGTATCCCCTTTTTATATAAAATTATACTTTAATTACTTAAAAGTAGTGAGAGTAGGAGCTCAACTCGTTGTTTTTTCGTGATGAGTATGAGTATGAGTTCTGACTCTTTTTTGCCGCTCTTAGAATAAAGCGCCGCAAAGTCGGTAGGAATAGGGCCCTCCTCGGGATTCTTCTTTCCCGGGCTTAAGGAAGCGATTGACTCCGAGGGTAAAAAATTCTTTACTTTGACTTTAGGAGGTCATACCAGGAACTCCCATTCAAGTACTTGAACCGCCTCAAGGCTAGAGACCGATTTATTTGGAGGAAGTTCCACGGGCAATTTCGAGACCGGAATTTTTTCTCAAACATGGACTCTTTTCTTGGTCCAACTTTGCTCGACCGGTAGTTACTCATTCTACAGATTTTGGTCCAACTTTCTCCTCACACATATATATTAGCAATTTTGGCTTGACAGAAAAATCTTGTACAAGATAACTCGTATGTGCAATATTACTTGCAATTTGATAATCTTTTTCTTCATTCTTCAGGTTCTCCTAATTAATTCTGTTTTCTTATAACGCAAATTAAGGGATGTCAATTATAAATTTTTCTACGGTTTTTTTAATGATGAATTTTGGAGCAAATTGAATTCTACTATTCTATTTTATATTCTTTACTTTTCTCCAATATTCAGAAGCAGATAGTTATGTTTATTTGAATTTTTTGGATTGTACGATTTTAAATATTAAACATATCTATGTGTATATATATTTTTAAACATATATCATACTTTCATTTTCAAAATCCTGGATCCGCCACTGCCTCCAACGCCCACAACGAGATTACGACAATCAGAGTGGTACAACATCATATATGAATTATTTCTTGGTTCCTTTTGCAATGACTAAAGCTTGTTTGATTAGATTGTAAAGAAAAAATCTGTAAACAAACTCTTATGATACATAGTAGGGTTTTTTGACTGAGTGTTGTATTTTCCATTTCCAATTAACAAATTATAGTATTTTTTAAACCTATCGTGCTTTTAAGTGTAGGCGCAATAGGATGTTGATCCTTTAAGATGAAACGCAATTTCGTTTTGAGTCTGTTGTTGGGAGAAATGATTCTTCAAAGAAACAAACTGAGCGTTTGTTAGTTAATAACTTGGCACAATTACACATGAATTAGCGTTATAAAGTTTTTTTTTATGCGAAGCAATTGATTGTCTTGATAGATTGGTATGCACGTGAGTTGAATTTAGACGAGACTTCTAACACCATGATATTTGAATTGATAAGGCATATACGATAATACTTAAGGCTATGAAAGTCCGAGGATTCTCAATTTAGTAGAGTAAACTAGTTGTTAAACCAAGATATAAAAAAAAAAGAGAAAAGCTAAAAAAAATGAAATAAATCGAGGTTATACTTCTCTATTTATTGTTGCTTAGTAACTAGGAGCATTCATGAGCCCCATGTTTGTCTTTTACGTAAAACGACAACACGAATATGAGTATGAGAAACCACCCTAGGGGTATTTGAACTGAAATTCAAAATATAAACCTAGTCGAAGCATGACTCGAACATTCTGGAAAAAAAGAAAGAATGTATATTTGCTTGCATTTCTCATTCCAATAAAATTTCAAGAAGCCCTATTATATGCCTAGTAGACTAACTGTAAAAATCGACCGAGTTCTAATATTTTCATGGCATTATTGGATTGAAGTTGCAGATAACTATAAATATCCGTGGAGTGATGAGTTCAAGTCTGAATCATGCCTATTGATATTAATGTTTTTACTTGACAATCGAGTGCTTTGCAAAACTATGTTTTTACTTAATGGCTAATTTGAGTTCAGAGTACTAAGAATTTGACTACTTATGTTCAATGTGTTGAGAAAAATATATGTAGGTCCCAAGGGGTGTGAGTAAGGTTTAGAAGGGGGGGATTGAATAAACCTTACCAACTTTTCGAATTTAGTCCTTTTAAAATAGTTCAGAGTTAATTTCACAGCTATGTCCTTGATGGACAGCTAAATTAGTTAACCAGCAGAGTTAGCCACTCAACACACTCGACTGAGCTGTTGATAGAATAACTCAGCTGTTTAGTCTAATACTTAACTTGGTTGTGATGAAATTTTCAGCGGAAGAATTAACACCCTTAAATTTGGTTTAAGTTTGTTTTAACACTTGGTTTTAGCACTTTGTTAATTATCAGTTGGATAGCAAATTATCAGCAGATATTAAATGATATGCAAAAATTAAATGTTGAAATGTAAATAACATTGTAATTTTTATAGAGGCTCGAAGATGGGGTAATTCTTCTAATCCTCTCTTCTCCAACTCCTAGAGGAATCCACTAAGTATTGATCAGAGTACAAAGTGGTTATCAGTCCAGAAGCAAGTCTTGATCACACGGTGACTTGATCCTTTGGGACTCGCCCCGGAGATGCCTTGGTCACACGGTGGCTTCTCGTCCGACTCAGCTTCTTCACAGGGCGGCTGCCTTGCTATTTCAGCTCACTTGCTCAAGCTTCTTGGATTTGATCACGAAGCCCTCCAATAACTTGAGACTGGTTTGACCTTGAACCTTTCTACAATCCTCCTTGGAATAGACCCCTTTTGATTCTTCAAAAGTTTCCTCTTCAACAGTTTGAAGTTGTCTTTCCTTCACAGCTTGGTGTTGGATTGATTTCCTTCGAAATTTAGGCTTGAGGATTTGCTTGAATAACTTGAGAATATTTTGCAGGTTACAGTTCGAATAATAGCTTGAATATTCGTGGTTCAGGCCATCAAGGTAACTTTTTCTCAAAGTGATTCCTCAGCCTTTTATAGTGAACTTTCAAAAATCTGCCCGTTGAAGAGATAGGCTGATTTTCTAAACTCACTTGTGTTCGTTGGCTTGTCTTGTTGCAATCCTTGTTATTGACATTTCCTCGTATTAAATGAGCATTCAACTTTTCATAGTCTGACACAAGGTGCAGTACTTCCCATTGGTTTATTCCTTTTGCACGCTTCTGGGACTGAGCACTTTAAGACATGGCAACATGGAAGTATTACTTGTTTAGGTAATATTCTTGACTTCTGTGCAACGGATTCTTTTCAGTTAACTCCTCTTTGCAACTGCCTTTTCCTCAGGTGACTTGAGTCTGCTGCAATGATTGAATGACTCATCTGTCACTTCAACTTGAGACTTGGATTCTTGAGTTGACTTGACTGACACTTCACACAGATGTATCCCAGCTGATACTCCTTCTGTCGAGTTCTTGACTTCTCCTCCTTGCCATACTCAGCTGTTCCACAGCGGAGTCTTCATTTTAGTCTTCAGTTGACTTTTTGTATATCCAGGTATAGCTGACTTGACTCAGCTTGTACAACCCTATCTTTTACAATACAAATTACAAAGAAAATGAGGTGCCAACTTTCAAGTCTAAGTTTTACATGGCATTCATCAAAATCTAATAAGTAAACTTCCCAACAATTTCCCCCTTTTTGATGATGCCAAAACTTATAACACATATACAAAATGTAAATAGCAAAGATACATACAGACAATGTAGAAACAGAGAATGTATGCGTAGAATCGATCTTTTTATTGATCATAACATTCTTGCCCTTTACATAGCTGTTTACAAAGTGTATCAAAATAACATGGTATTCTATATCTAAGCAGGAATATAGAAATTACACAACTTTTATTCGTCGTACAGAAGACTTACATACATATGTATTTACAATAGTAAAATACATGAAGGGATGGACAACAACACTTCATCGCCTTCGCTGCCTCATTCTTTCTTCTTTAGCTCTGTCGTCCTCTGGTCTCTCTCTTCTTTTCTTCTTCAGCTGCCTTCTTTTTCTCGTAGGCTCTTCTAGCAGCTTCGTCTTTTTTCTTTCTTTCTTGTCTTCATTGACTCTCTTCCCACAGCTGATCTTGTCTCTTATTCTCTTCTTCAATCCTTTTTACATATTCAGCATTCTTCCTAGCCACTTCCATGTTGGCTACTACGTCATATCCAGCCCAATAGATCCCTCATTTCTTTCCTGGATCTATGTATTCGATGTTTTTGGGTAGAGGTCTAGGTCTGAAACCTCTTCCTCCACCTCTTCTTCCTCTTCCTCTGGGCGTGTATTGTATTGGGGCCTTCTTCTTTCCAGCAGAGTGGCCAGCAGAGTGTTGCTAGTAGAGTCTGTTTGCTGTCGCCTTCTTCGCACAGCTTGAGGCCTTTTTCCCAATACAAGTCCCAGGCTTGGGCCATGGAAATGCCTTCGAAGTATCCTTCGGATTCGAGCGTTTTGAATTCATTAACTGATCTAGGCTCGTTTTCGACGTTTGAAATAACATCAGTGTCTCTTCCTGCTGGAATGCCTCCGTATTGATTCAATATGTCCATCGCACGGGCATCCATTTTTCTTTCGACTTCTTTCATCTATGCTTCTACGATTTTTCTCTTTTCAGACATAGGTACAACAGAGTGTTGGAGCGGCAGAGTCACTGGAAGTTTGCTGATTATGTCAGCTGTGAAAAGTCCTTGTTGAGGGGTTCTAACAACCATTAGAGTCATATCCTTTGAACCTTCCCCCTCAACTGCTTTTCCCTTCTCTTTCTTACATTCTTCATTGTTTTTTCTTCTTCTTCTCAATAGCTGCGTCCTTTTCTTTCTCAGTTGCCGACCCTTTCAACGTCTTTAGGTATTCCTCTTCCCCCTTTTTGGCATCATCAAAGGAGATAGGAACCCCTGGAAACATGCCAGCAAGCATGAAATCTAGGCGGCTGATATTTGAGTTTTGCTTGGATTCTCGCTGCGAAGTATCTTTGTTCGAAATTTCGAGCGGGTGGCTTTTGATTTGGCCGCCACGGCTTCAATTGAGCCAAAAGAAGGCTGAACTTTTCATTCATATTCTCCTCTACGCGCAGAAGTTCTTTTCGATGAAATTCTCGCAACAGTTCCATTGCAGTGGTATGAGAGGCATGCATCCTATCAATATTTTCTTGCATCCTCGTCTTCATGCCAGCATTATCGGCGCTCCAGACCAGCATTTTATTGTACAATGCCTTAAAGTATCGAACCTGTTCGAGCTGCATTGTACTTATCTTTCGCCGACACCATTCCTTATCCGTATCACAATCCCTCTTAAATCTCTTTGTGAGGGTGGCATCTCTACTGTTCAATCGCATATCAAGTGAAGCTTGGTGCCGTTTAATCTTTTCAATCTCACCGAGTATTGTCTTGAATACCTCACGTACTTCAGCCGTCACCTCGGTTTTAGCTGGTGGCCAGGCAGCATCGAAATCAAAATCTATGGGGACAATGGAGTCGGTGGGAATGACTGGATCTGGTCGAACATTGAAACAGTGTTGTTCACGGGCTATTTCTTCTTCAAGGTCGGGCAGCTCAATCTGGAAAGGAAACGTTTGTTCAAACGCATCATCACGCACATATGGAATTGAGGATTCAACTGTTCGTGCTTGTGATGATTCAGGTTGAGTCGAGCCTACGGCAGCTTTGGGAGCCTGCGCAGATAACTCGGTCTCAGCTGGGCCTTGGTGAGATGATTGGCCAGCTGACTGAGCCTCAGCTGTCTTAATAGCTTCTTCGGCCTCAGTGGTTTATGCCAAATGAATTTGCGTGTCCTCAGCTGCACCATCAGCGTCATCGGACGAGGATGAGTCTTGAAGGCTAGGGTCATCATCAAAATTGAACTTTTAACGAGCAACCTTGAATTCCGGTTTACTCGTACTTGGTAGAGCGTCCTCAGCTGAGTCTTTGTGATGTTCAGTTGGAGTAGACTCAGCTTCATCTACAGATCCCAGGAAAGTTGTGTCAGGATCATCCTGGGAGTCATGAAGAGCATTGATTTCCTCGTCTGAATCAACAATTATGGTCTGAGGAATGCTTTTATCGCCTTGATTTTTACCTAGGGAAGTCTCAACCTCCCGTAGGCCTTAATTACCTCCTGCAGTCTCAACTGCAGTGGGGCTTTGTACAATCCCTTCGACAGGCGCAGCCGTCTTAGGGTCTTCTGCAGTGGCATCCACAAGAGTCTCAACTCCGTGGATTACACTTTCATTGCCCAGAGTGTTAAATCCCGGGGTAGATCTATCCTGTGCCTCGACTGCATCAGCAGCGTCCTCAGCCTGCAGAGAAGTTGGCATTTCAGCTGAGACAGACTCAACTGTCCGAGCTTCTTCAGTGACAACTTGCTGTGTTTCCTTCTTCAGTGACAACTTGTTGTGGAGTCATCTGCAGCATCCTCCATCCTAGCTGCAGTGGAGGGAGTTTCCCCCTCAGCTGGCACACCAGCTGAGTGACTTGTGATGGGGTCACTCTTCTCCAGACTCCCGGCTGTGTCCTTTGTGTGTTCAGCTATGGGGGCAGGTGGTAAGACACCTTCAGCAGGGGTTGGCTCGACTTGGGTCCCCAAGTTCCCAGTTTCATCGCCAAGTCCCTTAGATCCGTCTTACAGGTGAATCGGGAAGTGGTTGCGGCAATAACGGTGGCAATTTCTTTGTACCACTCCCAACGGATCGATATCGGTGAGATTTGGAAGACTCTCCGTGTCCTTCCATCGGCTCTTTCTCATGCAACAGTGTGGATTCCCTCATGGCTTCTTTGCATGTCCAACTTTTCTTGTGCAAACAAAGGGGTCCAAGTCATCATCACTGTCTGAGAGTATGTCGAGATGAGGATGAGTATGGTCAGTGGTTCCAGTGAGAGGACAAATGCTGGCTTTCTCATGAGTTTCAGCTTCCTCTGCTAATCTCTCCTTCTCTTTTTCCTTGAAGATCTGCAAGATATCCAGACAATTATCTTCATCAAGTGCCTGGACCACTGTGGTCAATCCGAGGAAGTTCATCAATTCTTCTTCTTTCTCGATGAATTGAGGTGTCCGAATCGCTCCTTGATCGACTAAGCTTCCATTTCCTCCAATCTCTCAGACGATTTTGGATGTCTAGATATGGTGGAGATAGCATGATCACATCATCTTCATCATCTTCTCCTTGTTGCCCTTCCTTTTCAGGAATGGACGGCAACATACTTTTTTCGCTCAACTCCTTCAAAGATCATCGGGGCGGTGGAGGCAAAGTCTGTCGGATTTCTGTCTCGCTGCTTCTTATTCTCAATCGTTTCTATCCACAACTGGGTTTTCAATTGGCCTCTGCTGATCGGCCTCAGCAAACTTGGTTGTTTTATCAATAACTTCTGGAGACTGCACTTCTCCAGCAGTCTTAGAGATCTTTTTCGGTGAGTGGGGACTCACTGTTTGTCTTCTCAAGCTCTGAACGCCTGGTAAGTCTTCTCTTTCTCTTAGTTTTCACCATAGGAATGTCTGGTTCTAAATCCTCCGGTTCCTCGAAGGTAAAGGCCTTTGGAGTTGCCTTAGAGGCAGCTGCCTTCTCGGCTTGGCAATCCTCTTCTTCTTCATTCCTGGAGAAGGTATTAAGGATTCTTTCTCCACTGCGGCTGCAGGGGTAGGAGACACGGCTACAGGGGCAGGTGACTCGGCTGTAGGGGCAGGTGTATCTTTCTTCTTCTTCGCTGCAGGGGCAACAGTCTTCTTTCCAGCTGTATGGGCAACTTTCTTCTTTTGAGTTGAGGCAACAGCTGTTTCTTCGGGATCAGCTGATTCCCCCTCACTGGTGTCCGCCCTCTTGGTGTAAGCTCTCTTATGGGCTCCTGAGAGATTTGATCGCAACATCTTCTTGTTGACATGGAACGCCTTTCCATGTCGGAGTGGAACACCCTTCACCTCCATCAACCGGCCAACTATAAGGCCATAACCCAAGGATCCTCCGAATGATCCATCGTCCTTGAAGGACTTGTTTCCAACATTCTGGCAGAGTCTGCTGTATACAAACTCAGCCTAATTTACATTCTTCTCCTCCAAGATCGCAGCCATGACGATCATCTTGGTTTTGGACAGCTGATTAAAGCTTCCAAATTTTATATCTACACATTTGGCTACGATATCCAGCAGCTTATGATAATCTTCCTTCAGCAGCTTCTTGTTTGCTGTGTAGACAACCTTTGCAGTACACTCGGGTTTGGCCACTTCTTTCCATGCAGCGACCAAATCAACGTCTGCTTCATATATCTCCGGTACACCTTCCGACGGCAGCAAGTAATGCTCCGCTAGATCTTCAGCAGTGATGGTGAAGTCATTTCCGTGAAAAGAGGATTTGATGCCTTCGTCATGAACCTCAGCATTCACGTAGAACTGTGCTACCTCCTTAACGTATGTCATCTGGAACTCCATCGTGAGGAGGGTTTCAGTCCAGATTTCTCAATTTTGTCAGCTATCTTCTTCACAAGGGTTTCATCGGAACCCTGTTTAACCATCCCTTCGAAATCCACGGTAGAACCAGTGTGGATTTGCTTCCCTAGCTTGGTGAAATCGTAGGTTGATGCCATTTCTCTGAGTTTTTAACGGACAAACTTGCTCTCAAGATTTGGTAGGGTTTTGAGAGAAAAAAGCTTTCTTTGCTTTTGGACAGATGAACAGTTTTTGAGTAATGTGAGAGAGAAACTGAACAAAATGGTATATATGGGTTATGAAAGGACGTTTTTTCGGTTTTTGAAATTTGATCAAGATCGATGGCTCAGATTTAGCACGCCGATTAGCATTTAATTTCTCGCATTTAATGCAGCAGCATTTATATCCAATCATAGGCTTTGTCGTGCAGCTTTTGACTGTACCTGTCATTATTACGCTGACGTCATCCTTAAAAACATTCCCACTTATTAAAAACGACTGCGTTTTTGTCACTTAGCTCATAAATAATTCAGCTTACCCTTAGCTGACTCAACTCTTCTTCTCTTTATTCATGGAGTGACTCAGCTGTCAGCTAACTCGATGCAGCTGACTTTCCGATATGGCTGATTCACTTAGCTGATTCACACGTTCTGCTCTATTTTCATCTTTTCATTTTTCATCTCTTCTCCTTGAGTCTTCTGAGTGTCAACTCAGCTCAATTAACCCTAGCTCATGCTTAAGTTCTTCAAATCTTGATTCACACAATGTCTTTGTGAATACGCGCCTGCTTGTTTGTCGGTTGAGATGTATTCAAGGTGATGTCTTTCTTTTCAACATGATCTCTTATGAAATGATATCTGACATCAATGTGCTTTGTTCTTGAATGCAACACAGGATTTTGAGTGATTGTAATAGCACTTGTGTTATCACACATAATTGGAATCTCTTTTTCTTCAATTTCATAATCTCTCAGTTGTTGTCTCATCCATAAAACTTGGGCACAATAGCTGCCCGCAGCTATGTATTTTGCTTCAGCTATAGATGTGGCTATTGAGTTTTGCTTCTTGCTAAACCAGGAAACCAATCTGTTTCCAAGCATTTGACATGTGCCTGAAGTACTTTTCCTGTCAACTCTACATCCAGCATAGTCAGGGTCTGAGTAGCCAATAAGCTTGAATCCACCTTCGGCCAACTTCTTGGCATCCCTTCAAATATATTAGGATTCTCTTAGCTGCAGTCATATGGCTTTCTTTTGGAGTAGATTGGAATCTTGCACATACACCTACAACAAAGGTGATGTCTGGCCTACTTGCTGTGAGATAGAGCAGTGATCCAATAAGTGCTATGTATCTTGTTTGATCCACAGGCTTGCCATCTGCATCCATATCTATCTTGACTGATGTATTCATTGGCATTTTCACAGAAGACTTCTCTTCCATACCAAATTTCTTCATTAAATCTCTGATATACTTTGTCTGACTTATGAAGGTTCCATCCTTCAGCTGTTTGACTTGAAGTCCTAGAAAGAATGTCAGCTCTCCCATCATACTCATCTCAAATTTACCTTGCATGAGGTTTGAGGACTTATCACATAGCTCCTTGTTTGTGGATCCAAAAATAATGTTATCCACATATATTTGAACAAGCAGTATACTCTCTCCATCTTGAATTCTGAAGAGTGTTCTGTCCACTTTGCCTTTGGTGAATCCATTATCTGTCAGAAATTGAGATAATGTATCATACCATGCTCTAGGTGCCTGTTTCAGTCCATATAGAGCTTTCTTGAGCTTGTACACCTTATCTCCAAGAGTCTTCTGCTCAAATCCTGGAGGTTGCTCAACATAGACTTCTTCTTCCAACAATCCATTTAAAAATGCACTTTTCACATCCATTTCATATACAGTGAAGTTCTTGTGTGCAGCATAGGCAAGAAACATCCTTATTGCTTCTAATCTTGCAACAGGAGCAAATGTTTCATCAAAATCTGTTCCTCTTCTTAGCAATACCCTTTGGCTACCAATCTTGCTTTGTTTCTTACCACAGAACCTTCTTCATTCATTTTGTTTCTAAAAACCCATTTTATGCCAATAACATTTTGATGGGTTGGTCTTTGCACCAATTCCCATACTTTGTTCCTTTCAAACTGATTCAGCTCTTCTTGCATGGCTTGAATCCAATGTGTATCATCTAGTGCTTGGGACACATCTTTTGGCTCTATTTGGGAAATAAAACAAGTGAACATAGCTTCTTGTTGAGCTCTGGATCTGGTTCTTACACCATCTCTTACATCTCCAATGACTAGCTTTGGTGGATGGTCACTCAGCCATCTCACATCTGGTTAGAGTAACTCAGCTGGGTTCAGTCGTCTTACAGCTGTGTTGTCTTGAGCAGCTCTCTCATCATCACTTAGCTGCAAATTTTCCAGATGTCTTTGAGATTCAGCTATTTCACATTCATATTGATTACTCCAGCTTCAGCTTCAACATAGGGACTCTTCTGCATAGTTGGCTGATTGAGCTTATCAAGCTAACTTTTTTATGTCTTCTCCATTTACATTGGGTTCATCAAAAACCACATGGATAGACTCTTCTGTGACCATAGTCCTCTTGTTCAGCACTCTATAGGCTTTACTTTCAGCTGAGTATCCTAAAAAGATTCCTTCATCAGCTTTAGCATCAAAAGCCATTAGATTATCCTTGCCATTATTGTGGATGAAGCATTTACATCCAAATATTCTAAAGTATGCAACATTTGACTTTCTCTCTGTCCAAATCTCATAGGGAGTTTTTGTTAGCTGTCTATTTATCATGCATCTATTTTGGGTATAGCATGCAGTATTGATAGCTTCAGCCCAAAATCTTTTTGCAATCCAGCTTCAGCTTCCTTGAGAGTTCTGTTTCTTTTTTTTGTTACTCCATTATGCTGTGGAGTCCTTGCTGCAGATAATTCATGAGCTATACCATTTTCAATACAGTATTGAGTTATTATTCCATTGACAAACTCAGTTCCTCTATCAGATCTTATCTTAATAATGGTTTGACTCTTCTCATTTTGAACTATTTTCATCAGTTGAGGTAACTTCTGCAAAGTTTCATTCTTTTTACACATGAAGATTGTCCATGTGTATCTTGAATAATCATCCACCACTACTAGAGTGTATTTATTCCCACTTATGCTAGCTGGCTCAACTGGACCAAATAGATCCATATGCAACAGATGCAATATCCCTGTTGTAGATGGACTTGACTTCTCTTTGAATGATGATTTGATCTGCTTTCCCATCTGGCATGCATCACAAACACTTTCCTTCTTGTACACTGAGTCTGGTAGTCCTTCTACAAGATTACTCCTTGCAAGCTTGTTAATTGTCTTGAAATTTAGATGACTCAGTTTCTTGTGCCACAACTAACTTGATTCGGTTGTACTCTTTGCTAGCAGACAAGTGCTTGGTGTGGCAGTCGACCAATCTACCACATACATGTTCTTCTGTCCGGATCCTTGCAACACTACTTCATTTAATTCAGTGTCTTTGATTTGGCATACTCCCATATTGATTCCAACATTATAGCATTTGTCACAGAGTCGGCTGATGCTTAACAAGTTGAAGTTTAGGCCTTCAATGTATGCAACATCTGTGATTTCTAATCCATTTTTCTTGATGGATCCCGTGCCTCTTATTTCCCCTGGAGCTTCATTTCCTCAAAATATGACTTTTGCACCTCTAATCTCCTTGAATTTTGACACAGAGTTTTCTTCTTTCCTGTCATATGTCTGGAACAGCCACTATCCATGTACCAGGTTCCTTGGCACTTTCGTTGGTCCTTGAACCCGCAATCAAGGAAATTAGTTTTTAGGTACCCATACTTGCGGGTCCCGAGGGGTTAATCTTGTAAGATGATCCAACCAACCTATAGCCAAATGATCGACTCTAAGAGGTTGCCATCTATCTGTGTCATAATCATAAATCACTTTGGTAAATTTCTTGGGGTCTTTAGGTTCATACAACTGTCTCTTTTGTCTGTATGCCTGTGTGTGTGTGTGTTTTAGCAATTGCCTTCTTTGGGTAATTGTGATATCTCTGAGTGTAGTGCTTGGGTGCATATGTGTCTTTGATAGTAACTCTTTTGCCTTTGGAATGACCTTTCTTTGCCGAGTTCTAGGCCTTTGCCCTTTTGGCATGTATTCCATAGGTCTTTGCTGATATTTCACATTATTCCAATCAGCTTGGCTTGGGTAGTTTCTACCATTCCCATCATTTGTGCATCTTTGATAGAATTTACGGGGATTCGGTAGCTCTGCTTTCTTCTTCACATAGTACTTTCTGTTTGGAGTTTCTTTGAGGAACTCTGCTTTGGATTTTTCTTCTGTTGTTCTCTCAAAGATACTCAAATGGTCATTTTCCTTTTCCTTTATATCCAAGGCCAGTTTGTTTGTGATTATGCTTTGGAATGAATGTTTGTGCAATATTTGGTGTCTTGGATTTTTGAGATGCTTCATTACTTGAAGATCCTTTTTCCAAGATCACTCTTGGAGTTTGACTATGCATAAAGGAATTAAATCCTATGCTGTCTTGTCTCCACGTTCTTTTTGGCTCATGATAAGGTCATCCAATGATTTAGATGCCTTTGTGAATGAAACAATCACATTTTGAGATCATTTTCTCTCTTTTCTATAGCGATTATCTCTGCTATTAGTTTAGCATTTTCACCTTGACTCTTTGTTCTCATCGATGTGACTTAGAGTACTCAGCTCCTTAGTCATTTGTGAGTTTTGACTTTTAATGGGTTGTTTTCCTCATTTAACAGTGTGTGTGAGGATTTAATGTGCTCAAAGTCTTTCATCATTTTTCCTAATGAATCATAAAGATCGAGTGGGTGATGAAGTGTGTGTGTCACAATCACTATCACTAGAATCCGAGTAAGATGAGTTAGAGTGTACCTCATCTTCTTGGTCAGGTTGATCTTGTTCTTTGGCCATTAGACATATTATGGCTTCTTCTTTGAGTCACTTGAGTAGTCGGCTTCACTACTTTCTCGAGTCTGCAGTATCTTTTGACTTAGATTTTGTTTGTTTTGATCTCGGTGACCAACATTGCTCTTTTCTTTTCTTGACTTCTTTCTCTGAAGACTCTTCTTTCTTCTTCATTCCTGTATTTATTGACTACATGATATGGACAACCAATAGCAAAGTGTCCTGGTTGTCTGCAATTCCAACACAGGTTTTCAACTTTTTGATCAGCTCTCTCATTTCTTGGGTTGTCAGGTCTTTGATATTCGACCTTTTGATACTCAGCTCTCTTTGGTGGCATATCTTCCCTTGACTTGGAGGGAGCTGAATGTCTTCTGGAGGATTCACCTTTGTTTCTTTTATAGTTCTTGTTGAAGAACTTGTTGAATCTTTTAACCATCAAGGCAATTTCCTCCTGGTCAATGATTTCTTTGGTCTCAGCTCTCTTCCCTTCCTTGACTATGAGTGCAACTGTTTTGGGTACAACTGTCTCCTCTTGATCTTTTCTTCTCAGTTCGAACTCATAAGCTTTGAGGTCTGAGAATAGTTCATGATTGGATGTTTTTGATAGGTCCATCGAGTGCCTTAGAGCTATGGTCTTCATTTCCCACTCAATTGGGAGGCTCCTTAGTATCTTCATACACATCTCCTTCTATGTGTATTCTTTCCCAAGTGCTGAGAGCTCATTCGTAATTTCAGTGAATCTAGCATCCAGCTGATCCATTGTCTCACCTGCAATCATTTTAAAATTTTCAAATTTTTGAACAACAACAGATAATTTGTTTTCCTTAATTTGCTCAGATCCTTCACAAATTAAGGTTAGTTTATCCCAGATTTCTTTGGCTGTCTTGCAAGATTTGACTTTGTCAAAGATGGCTTTGTCCAAAGTCTTATAAAGTATATCCTTGGCCACATTGTCCAAGTTGTATCTTTTTCTGTCATCATTTGTCCATTCAAATACTTGGTTTTGTAGGTCCCAAGGGGTGTGAGTAAGGTTTAGAAGGGGGGTTGAATAAACCTTACCAATTTTTCGATTTTAGTCCTTTTAAAATATTACAGAGTTAAATGCACAAATATGTCCTTGATGGACAGCTAAGTTAGTTAACCAGCAGAGTTAGCCACTCAACAGACTCAATTGAGCTATTGATAGAATAACTCAGCTGTTTAGTCTAAACCTTAACTTGGCTGTGATGAGATTTTCAGCGGAAGACTTAGGGCCTGTTTGTTTATGTTTCCATGGTCCATTTCCAGTTTCTGGAGTTGGAAATAGAATTTTGAGAATTTATTAGTTTTCGTGTGGAAATTGGGATTGTGTTTGGATGAATGAATTGAAATGTGTTTTATGTAGGGTTGAAAATGAGATTGTGTTTGGTTTGAGTAGTTTTGAAATATTATTTTATGTATATAATAATTGAAAAGTTGGTAGTGGTGGGGTCCTCTTCAATATTTTAATTTGAATATATAATATTATATTTGTAAGATTATAGTTGGTGGGTCCCATTAGATAGTTATAATTCAAAAATAGTAATATTTTAAATAGATAAAATTGATAATGGTGGGTCCCACATATATAATTGGGTTATAATATGAAAATAGTGATTGATAAGTAATGATGAGTGATGTAGGGTAGTGTATAGGTTTGAGATGTTGTTTTATGTGAAAAATAGAAAATGAAAATGATGATTTTCATTGGAAATTTTATGAACAAACATGATTCCACTTTTATGTATAGTTGGAAACTGGAAAGAGGCCATTGGAAACATAAACAAACAAGGCCTTAACACCCTTGAATTTTAGTTTAAGTTTGTTTTAACACTTGGTTTTAGCACTTTGTTAATTATCAATTGAATAGCAAATTATCAGCAAATATTAAATGATATGCAGAAAGTAAATCTTTGAAATGTAAATGACACAATAATTTTTATAGAGGTTCGAAGATGGGGTAATTCTTCTAATCCTCTCTTCTCCAACTCCGGAGGAATCCACTAAGTATTGATCGAGTGCAAAGTGGTTATCGGTCCCGGATACAAGTCTTGACCACACACGGTGACTTGATCCTTTGGGACTCGACTGGAGATGCCTTGTCACACTGGTGGCTTCTCGCACGACTCGGCTTCTTCACAGACAATGCGCTTCTACTACAGCTCACTTGCTCAAGCTTCTTGGATTTGATCACGATGCCCTCCAATAACTTGAGACTGATTCGTCCTTGAACCTTTCTACAATCCTCCTTGGAATGTTGGCCCCTTTTGATTCTTCAAAAGTTTCCTCTTCAACAGTATGAAGTTATCTTTCCTTCACAGCTTGGTGTTGAATGGAATTCCTTCGAGGTTTAGGCTTGAGGATTTGCTTGAATAACTTGAGAATATTTTTGCAGGTTACAACTCGAATGATAACTTGAATGTTCGTGGTTCAGGTAACCCTTTCTCTAAGTGATTCCTTAGCCTTTTATAGTGAACTTTCAAAAATCTGCCCGTTGAAGAGATAGGCTGATTTCAAAAGTCACTTGTATTCGTTGGCTTGTCTTGTTGCAGTCCTTGATCTTGACATTACCTTGTATTAAATGAACATTCAGCTTTTTAGAGTCTGACACAAGGTGCAGTGCTTCCCATTGGTTTATTCCTTTTGCACGCTTCAGGGACTGAGCACTTTAAGACATGGCAGCATGGAAATATTACTTGTTTAGGTAATATTCTTGACTTCTATGCAACGGATTCTTTTCAGTTGTCTTGACTTGAGTGCCTTTCCTTAACTTCCCCACGTGACTTCGAGTCATCTCCCAATCATTGGATGACTCATCTGTCACTTCAACTTGAGACTTGGCTATCTTGAGTTTACTTGACTGACACTTCACACAGTTGTATCATAGCTGCCCTTCAGTCGAGTTCTTGTCTTCTTTTCCTTGCTATACTCAGCTGCTTCACAGCGGAGTCTTCATCCCAGTATTCAGTTGACTTCTTGTATATCCAGGCATAGCCGACTAGACTCAGCTCGTACAACCCTATCTATTTTAATGCAAATTACAAGGAAAATGGGGTGCCAACTTTCTAGTCTAAGTTTTACATGGCATTCATCAAAATCTAATAAACAAATTTCCCAACAATTTCCCCCTTTTTGATGATGCCAAAACTTAAAAAACATACATACAACAAGCAAATAGCAAAGATACATACAGACAATGTATAAACAGAGAATGTATGCGCAGAATCAATCTTTTTATGGATCATAACATTCTTGTCCTTTACACAGCTGTTTACAAGGTGTATCAGAGCAAACATGACATTCTATATCTACGCAAAAATATAGAAATTCTAGATTCTTATTCAATGTACAGAAGACTTACATACATATGCATTTACAATATTAAAATACATGAAGGGGTGGACAACAACACTTCATCGCCTTCGTTGTCTCCTTCTTTCCTCTTCAGCTCTGTCACCTTCTGGTCTTTTTCTCTTCTTTTCTTCTTCAGCTGCTTTCTTTTTCTCGTAGGCTCTTCTGGCAGCTTCGTCTTTTCTCTTTCTTTCTTGTCTTTCTTTTCACAGCTGAGTTTGTCTTTTATTTTCTTCTTCAATCCTTTTTACATAATCAGCATTCTTCCTGGCCACTTCCATATTGGCTACTTCGTCATACCCAGCCCAATAGATCCTTTCTTTCTTCCCTGGATCTATGTATTGGATGTTTTTGGGTAGAGGTCTAGGTCTGAAACCTCTTCCTCCACTACTTCTCCCTCTTCCACTTGGTGTGTATTATACTGGGGCCTTCTTCTTTCCAGTTGAGTGACCAGCAGAGTGAGCGATGCTAGAGTCTCTGCTCGTCGCCTTCTTCGCACGACTTGAGCCCTTTTTCCTAATACAAGTCCCAGGCTTGGGCCATGGTCATGCCTTCGAAGTATCCCTCGGATGCAAGCGTTTTGAATTCATCAACTGATCTAGGCTCGGTACCGACGTCTAAAATGGCATCAGTGTCTCTTCCTTCTAGAATGCCTCTGTATTGTTTCAGTATATCCATCGCACGGGCATCCATTTTTCTTTCAACCTCCTTCATCTCTGATTCTACTATCTTCCTCTTCTCAGACATGGGCACAACAGAGTGTTGGAGCGGCAGAGTCACTAGAAGTTTGCTGATGATGTCAGCTGTGACAAGTCCTTGTTGAGGGATTCTAGCAACCATTAAGGTCATATCCTTTGAACCTTCCCCCTCAACGGATTTTCCCTTATCTTTCTTCTGCTCCTCAGCTGTTTTCTTCTGCTTCTCAATAGACGCGTCCTTCTTCTCAGCAGTCGATCCTTTCAACGTCTTTAGGTATTCCTCTTCCCTCTTTTTGGCATCATCGAATGAGAGAGGAACCCTTGGAAACATGCCAGCAAGCATGAAATCTAGGCGGCTGATAGCTGAGTTTTGCTTGGAGTCTGCTGCGGAGTATGTTGCACGGAATTCTGAGCGGGTGGCTTTGGATTCGGCTAGCACGCGACTTCATTTCACCAAAAGTGAACTTTTCATTCATGTTTTCCTCCACGCGAGAAGTTCTTTGCGATGAAATTCTCGCAGCAGTTCCATTTCAGTGGTATGAGAGGCATGGATCCTATCAATATTTTCTTGCATCCTCGTCTTCATGTCAGCATTATCAGCGCTCCAGACTAACATTTTATTGTACAATGCTTTGAAATATCGAACTTGTTCCACACGCATTGTCTGCTGCTGTTGCCACCATTCCCGGATTCTGACTATTATTCCACGCAGATCAGCTGTAAGATTGGCATTTCTGTTATCCAGCCGCATGTCCAGTGAGGCCTGGTGCCTTTCCATCTTCTCTATCTCCGCAAATATTGCCTTGAAGACTTCTCAAACCTCATTTGTCTCTCTGTCTCACCGGTGGCGGCCAAAGATATCAAAATCAAAATCTGCTTTGGGATGATGGTATCGTGGGAATGATGGATCGGAGGTTTATGGAAACGTCGTTGATCTCTAGCTGATTCTTCATCAAGATCAGACAGCTCTAGTGAGAAAGGGAACGTTTGTTCAAACGCATCATCACGGACATAGGGAATGTGTTCAATGGTGACTTGTGGCCGTGATGTGCCCGGTTGAGTCGATTCTGCTACAGCGTTGGGAGCCTACGCAGATGACTCGATCGCTTGTTGGGCCTTGGTGTGGGGTTGGCCACCGACCGAGCCTCACGGTATGTCAAAAGCTTCTTCGGCCTCAGTGGTTTCTTGTAAATGAATTTGTGTGTCCTCTGCTGCACCATCAGCGTCATCGGACGATGATGCATCCTGAAGGTTTGGCTCATCATCAAAATTGCACGTTTGACGAGCAACCTTGAATTCTAGCTTACTCGTGCTAGGAAGAGCATCCTCAGCTGAGTCTTTTGGACTTGCAACAGGGGATGACTCAGCTTCATCTTCACCTTCAGATCCCAAAAAAGTTACGTCAGGGATGTCTTGGTAATCGTGAAGGGTACTTATCTCTTTCTCAGTTGCATCAATGATAACATGAGGGATGTTCTGTACTTCTGCCTCTTTACCTCGGGAAGTCTCAACCTCCCGTAGGCCTTCAGTACCTCCTGCAGTCTCAACTGCAGCAAGGCCATGGACATTCCATTCGACAGACTCAACTGTCTTGGGGTCTTCAACGTTGGCATCCACAGGAGCCTCAACTCCGTGGATTACACTTTCATTGCCCAGAGTGTTAACTCCCAGGGCAGATCCATCCTATGCCTCGACTGCATCAGTAGTGTCCTCAGCCTGCAGAGCAGTTGGCACTTCAGCTGAGACAGTCTCAACTGTCCGAGCTTCGTTAGTGACAACTTGTTATGTTTCTGTTTGTTTTTCCTTCTCCACTTCACCTCCTAGATTCATTGTGGAGTCATCTGCAGCAACCTCCGACCTAGCTGCAGTGGAGGGAGTTTCCCCCTCAGCTGGCACACCATCTGAGTGACTTGGATTGGGGTCACTCTTCTCCAAACTCCCGGTTGTTTCCTGGGAGTGGTCAGCCATTGGGGAAGGTGGTAAAACACCTTCAGTAGGGGTAGGCTCGACTTGGGTCTCCAAGTTCACAGTTTCATCGCCAAGTCCCCTAGATCCATTCTCTGAGTGAGCTGGGGAAGTGGTTGCAGCAATAACAGTAGCAATTTGGTGCACCACTCCCAATGGATCAATTTCCAGCTGAGATTTCGAAGACTCTCCCGGTCCTTCCATCAACTATTGCTCATGCATCATCCTGGATTCCCGCATGGCTTGCTACATTTCCAATTTTTCTGTATCTGCAGCAGGGTCCAAATCCTCATCACTTTCTCGAAAGTATGTCAAGATGTGGATGAGTATGATCGATGGTTCGATTAGAGGACAAACATCGGCTTGCACGACGACGAGCCGCTTTCTCACGCTTGCCCTAGCCTATTCGTTCTCCTTTCGAATTTGCGGCATGTTGATGCGATTATCCTCATCAAGGGCTTATGATCTTTGTATCAACTTCAAGGAACTGAAGAGTTCCTCTTCCTCCTCAAAAAACTCGGGTGTTCAAACTACACCTAGAGTGACTCAACTTCCACTTCCTCCATTCTCGCAAACGATTTTGGATGTCTGGATATAGTGGAGATAGCATGATCACATCATCGTCATCATCTTTCTGCGGTACCTCTTTCTCGGGGAATGGAGGGTAGCGAGAGCTTCCGCTCTTCACCTCGGCAGCGTGTGCGCGAGCGGAGACACGATCTATCGACAGGGGAGACTTTTTGTCTCAGTTGTTACTTGTTCCTCAGCTGTTTTGTCCACAGCTGGGTCTTCGACTTGCCTCTGCTGATTGGCCTCAGCAGACTTAGCGGTTTCATCAATTATCTCTGGAGACTCTACTTCTCCATCTGTTTCAGCAATTTGTTCCAGCTGAGTGGCAGACTCAGCTGTTTTCTCAAGCTCTGAACGCTTGAAGAGTCTTCTTCTTTTGGTCCTCACCAGAGGAATTTCTGGTTCGAATTCGGTTTTCTCAGAGTCCTGGGCGGCGGGGGCCGGTGCCACTTTCTTGGTTTGAGGTTCCTTCTCAGCTGCGGCTGCAGGGGCAGGAGACACGGCTGCAGGGGCAAGTGCAGTTGTTTTCTTTGCCACAGGGGCAGTCTTCTTCATCGCAACCATCACGATCAGCTTGGTTTTGGACAGCTGATTAAAGCTTCCAAATTTTATGTTTACACACTTGGCAACAATGTCCAACAACTTATGGTAATCTTCATTCAGCAGCTTCTTATCAGCTGTGTAGACAACCTTCGCAGCACATTCAGGTTTGGCCACTTCCTTCCATGCAGCAACCAGAATTACATCAGCTTCGAATATTTCCGGTACACCTGTCGACGGCAGCAAGCAATGCTCCGCAAGGTCTTCAGCAGTGATCGTAAATTCCTTTCCGTGAACAGACGACTTGATGCCTTCATCGTGAACTTCAGTGTTCACGTAGAACTGTGCAACCTCTTCCACATACGTCATCTGAAACTCCATCGTGAGAAAGGGTTTTAGTCCAGATTTCTCCACTTTCTCAGCTATCTTCTTCACAAGGGTTTCATCGGACCCCTGTTTGATCATCCCTTCGAAATCCACGGTAAAACCAGTGTGGATTTGCTTTCCCAACTTAGCGAAATCATATGTAGTTGCCATTTTTGAGTTTTACCGAATGAAACCTTAGAAATTTGCCTTGAAGATTGATAGGGTTTTGAGAGAAAAATACAGTTTTTGCTTTTGGAGAGATGAACAGTTTGAGTAATGTGAGAGAGAAAACGGACGAAATGGTATATGTATGGGTTATGAAAGGACGTGCATACGGTTTTTGAAATTTGATCAAGATCAACGGCTCAGATTTAGCACGCCAATAAACAATTAATTTCTCGCATTTAATGCGGCAGCATTTATATCCAATCATATGCTTTGTCGTGCAGCTTTTGACTGTACCTGTCATTATTATGCTGACATCATTCTTAAAACATTCCCGCTTAATAAAAACGACTGCGTTTTTGTCACTTAGTTCATAAATGATTCAGCTTACTCCTTAGCTGATTCAATTCTTCTTTGCTCTTTTCACATAGGTACTCAGCTGTCAGCTAACTCGATGCAGCTGATTTTCCGATACGACTGATGTACTTAGCTGGTTCATGACCTCAGCTCTATATTCATCTTTTCTCGTTCCATCTCTTCTCCTTGAGTCTTCTGAGTGTCAATTCATCTCAATTAACCCTAGCTCATGATTAAGCTCTTCAAATCTTGATTCACATAATGGCTTTGTGAATATGTCAGCTAACTGTTTATCAGTTGAGATGTATTCCAAGGTGATGTCCTTCTTTTCAACATGATCTCTTATAAAATGATATATGACATCAATGTGCTTTGTTCTTGAGTGCAACACGGGATTTTGAGTGATTGCAATAGCATTTGTGTTATCACACATAATTGGAATCTCTTTTTCTTCAATTTCATAATCTCTCAGTTGTTGTCTCATCCATAAGACTTGGGCACAATTGCCCGCAGCCTATGTACTGCTTCACCTTTGTGGATGTGGCTATTGAATTTTGCTTCTTGCTAAACCAGAAACCAATCTGTTTCCAAGCATTTGACATGTACGAAGTAATCTTCTGTCAACTCTACATCCAAAGATAGTCGAGTCTGAGTAACCAATAAGCTTGAATTCTCCTTCCTTTGGATACCATAAGCCGACTTCCTAGCATCCCTTCAAATATCTTAGGATTCTCTTAGCTGCAGTTGTTAAGTTGGTATTTTACCAACTTATTTGATATTTTAGAGTAGAATTTGGTTTTATTTTGGGTGTTTTTAGAGTCGTTAGAGTCCTATTTATTTCAATTAGAGTCGATGTAGAGTCAATACAGATTTGGTAGCCGAGAAATGAAGAAAACGGTGAAAAACGGCTTGAAGAAAGAAGAAATCACATAGAAGGAAGAAAAAAAAATCGTATTTTGACAAGGACGGGCGGGCGGCGGGCTGAACCAAGCCTGCCTCGGCGCCGTGGCAGAAAATTAGTTTGGAGACAGGCATGTGCGCAGTGGGTGGCAAATTGTGCGAAAAAAAAAATGATGGCGCTGCAGCGGCCATGCATGGGCAATTGCCGCCCGTGAGATAAGTAATGAGCGATGTCACGGCGCCGCAGTGCCATGCACAGCGGCGCCAAAGCACCGTGCGATAAAATGGGACGAGATTGCTGGGCGCCGCAGCGCCCATGCATGCTGGCGCCGAGCGCCCGGGGGCGGAAAATCCTATGTTCACCTACCCTCTTCTTGGACTTTTGTGTACTATAAATACCATCCTTGGGGCTTGAAATTAGGGCATCTTGGAACCCTTGGGAAGGCAATAAACACGGCTACAAGACAAGGAAGAAGAATTTGAGCATTTTGAGAAGAATTTGGAGAAGAAGATTGGAGGCTTCCATCATCTAGAAATAGAGAAGATCCTCAACTCTTGTTCTTATTTTGTTGCTTTCTTCATATCTTGTAAGATGTATTGTTGTATTTTCATGGATTCATTTTCTTTAATCATGAGCTAAACACTATAATTCTAGAGGATTGATGTAATCTATGTTTGAACTTATGTTTTGAGATTGCGGTTTGTCAATCTAGATCTATCAATTTATTTGTGCTATTTGGATCTATTGCTTCTAAATTACTTGATCAATAATTTAGATTGTTTGGTGTATTTTATTTGACACTTGAGAGAGGTAATTGAATACATGACCTTGGAATAGCATAACACAGATTTCATAGAATTGAGAGATTTGTGAATCCTTTGAAGTCATTTATCAAGATTCATAGCTTTTATTTGATTTTGATTGGTGATTTTTATAGAGATATTGATTTTCCAATTGAATCTAAAATCATTGGCACTTGACAAAGGGAATGATTATTGTAGAAATCTTGACTTATAAATTGATAATTGATGATTGATAAACCATATTGACAACATAAGGGATAATTAGATTCATCATACCTCTAGAATTCATTTAATCATTTGGATAAACTCATTGATATTTACATAGTCTTAATTTATTTTTAGTATTTTTAGTATAATCAACTCCATCAAATATTGAATTTCTAAATAAAGTTAGACTACTATATGATAGTACTTAGCAATAATTCGATAATTATTCCCTGTGGATTCGACAACCTTACTACTCTATATTAAAACTTGACACCGTAGATTTGCGGTTAAGAAAATTCTCTAACAAGTTTTTGGCGCCGTTGCCGGGGAATAATTCATCTTATTTGCGCTAATATTATTACTTAGTAGTTTTACTTTAATTTAGATTGGTTTCTTTTGTTACAATAGGGTCATTGTCATTTTTGTGTTTTCTTGTTGATGCGAAAAAATAAAAGTGCTAATTTAATCTTATTTGATCCAGAAATTGAAAGAACGCTTCGAAAGATTAGAGCCGCACGAAGAATCGAGTTCACAAAAATGGCAGGAATCGGTGATGATGAAGACCGCATACCTATTGTTGCACCACCGGAAAGGGCCATTCGGGACTATTTTCGACCAACCACAAATCAAAACTATTCGGGCATTGTTCGCCAACCTATCAATGCGAATAATTTTGAATTGAAGCCGGCCCTAATAAACATGGTGCAACAAAATCAGTTTGGGGGTAGTGCCGTAGACGACCCGAATGCTCATTTGGCTATTTTTCTTGAGATATGTGACACTATCAAAATGAATGGGGTTCCCGATGAAGCTATTCGGTTGAGGTTATTTCCGTTTTCACTTCGTGATAAAAAGAGGCAGTGGCTTCAAACCTTTCCACTGGAAGTATCACTAGTTGGAATGATCTCCTTTGAAAAATTCATGGTAAAATTCTTTCCACCTAGTAAGACACTTCAATTGAAAAGTGAGATTGCTCAATTTCATCAACTCGACTTTGAGCCACTCTACGAAGCTTGGGAGCGATTCAAAGAATTATTGAGGAGGTGTCCACAACACGGGTGCAGATTGGCAAAAGGTTCAATATTTCTACAATGGTATGAATGGGCATTCAAGAACTATTATAGATCTTTGCGGCGGGAGGTACATTGATGGCTAAAACTCCAAGTGAAGCCATGCTTTTACTCGAAGAAATGGCTGCCAATAGTTATCAATGGCCGTCGAAAGATCTACGCCAAGAAAAGTTGTCGGTGTTCTTGAACTTGATACTATGTCCGCATTGGCCTCTCAAATTTCCGCCTTGTCAAAGCAAATTGCTACACTAAGTCCAGGTGGAAAACAACAATCGGGCGATCATGGAGATAAGTCAAGAAATTGTGAATCCCGATCACGAACAGGCGAATTATGTGAATAATCGGGGTTTCAACAATAGAGGGAATCAATTGCTAACACATTATCATCAGGGACTTCGCAATCATGAAAACTTCTCGTATAGCAATACGAGAAATGTGTTGCAACCACCTCCGGGATATCAGAATCAAGCAAGTACGAGCACACATGTGGGAGAACAAAAGCCATCTTTGGAGGAATTACTTAGTTCATTCCTTGTAGAATCAAGAGCAAGGATGAACAAGGCCGATTCTAACATAGAAAATTTGGGTTCAAGGGTTACAACAATTGAAAGTCATCTCAAATCTTTGGGGACACATGTGGGTCAATTGGCTACGGCTATTAATTCACAATGAGAGAAAGTTGATACGTTTCCAAGTAACACCGAGGTGAACCGGGGAACATTGCAAGGCCATTAAGTTGAGAAGTGGGACGGAATATGATGAACCAAAGATGCCTGCTCATGCTACCAAAGAACCAGAAGCAAGCTCTGAAACACTCCAAAATGAAGAGGGCATTGATAAGCAATCAGAAAAGGCAAAAATTGAGGTAAAACCAATTTCCAATTCTGATAATGTGTTACCAAATGCTCTTCCTTTTCCACGAGATTTCGAGAAGAAAAAGTTGGATGCTCAATTTTCCAAGTTTTTGGAAATATTCAAGAAAATTCACATCAACATCCCTTTTGCCGATGCACTCGAGCAAATGCCAAACTATGCAAAATTCATGAAGGATGTGATGTCGAGAAAGAGAAGGTTGGAAGCATATGAGACGGTCAATCTCACGGAAGAGTGTAGCGCCATTTTGCAAAGAAAGCTACCACAAAAATTAAGAGATCCGGGGAGTTTCACTATCCCTTGCACTATTGGTGATTCTTATTTTAATAAAGCTCTTTGTGATTTAGGTACTAGCATTAATCTTATGTCGTTGTCTGTTTTCAGGAAACTTGGCCTTGGAGAAATAACGCCATCCACCATCACATTGCAATTAGCCGATAGATCACTCACCTACCCAAGAGGAGTGATTGAAGATGTGTTGATCAAAGTGGATAAATTCATATTTCTGGCGGACTTTGTGGTGTTGGATATGGAGGAAGATCATGAAATGCCATTGATTCTTGGGAGACCTTTTCTAGCAACGGGGACGAGCTTTAATTGACGTGCAACGAGGAGAGTTAACATTACGGGTAAATGATGATAAGGTACTATTTAACATTTATAAAGAAATGAAATTTCAAGAGGAACCTCACACATGTCATTTTATTGATAAAATCGAACAATGTGATCAAACGGAAGTTATAAAACAAGATTTAAAAGATCCGTTAGAACATTGTTTGATTAATTCAATAATGAAATGTGATGAGGAAGATAGTGATGATATTGATTTGCTTGAGTTTATTCTTTCCTTGAGGCTAAAGAAATTGTAAAAGAAAAACAAAAGGAAGCATTAGAAAATGCCAATATTGAAAATATTCAAAGGTACTTTAGAACTAAAGAAACTTAGGAACATCTTCAATATGCATTTTTGGGAAAAGATAAAACTTATCCGGTAATTGTTTCTGCTTCATTATCTTCATCCGAATTGGATAAGTTGTTGTGTGTGCTTCGTGAACATAAGTCGGCCTTAGGTTGGTATATTTCTGATTTGAAAGGTATAAGTCCTTCCATTGTAATGCACAAAATTTTAATGGAAGAATCTTATAAACCATCTATTGAACACCAAAGACGACTTAATCCCGCAATGAAAGAAGTCGTGAGAAATGAGGTTTTAAAGTGGCTAAAAGGCGGTATAATTTATGCCATTTCGATAGTGCATGGGTGAGTCCGGGACAGGTTGTCCCTAAAAAGGGAAGGTGTGACAGTTGTGAAAAATGATAACAATGAATTAATTTCTACACGAACTGTCACAGGATGGCGAGTATGTATTGACTATAGAAAATTGAATAAAGCTACTCGTAAGGATCATTTTCCCTCCCCTTTATTGATCAAATGTTGGACAGGTTGGCGGGTTACGAATATTATTGTTTTCTTGATGGCTATTCAGGATACAATCAAATCGCCATTGCCCCCGAAGATCAAGAAAAGACTACTTTTACATGTCCATATGGTACTTTTACATTTCGCAGGATGCCATTTGGGTTATGTAATGCACCTGCTACTTTTCAGAGGTGTATGATGGCGATTTTTCATGGTATGGTTGAGGAAATCATGGAAATTTTTATGGACGATTTTTTGTTTTTGGTACTTCTTTTGACCATTGTTTGCATAACTTATCTATGGTTTTGCAACGTTGTGAGGAAACTAATCTTGTACTTAATTGGGAAAAATGTCACTTTATGGTCAAAGAAGGGATTGTACTTGGACATCGTATTTCTTGTACAGGTTAGAAGTTGACAGGGCGAAGGTTGTGGCTATTGAAAAGCTACCCCCACCTTCAAATGTGAAAGGCATAAGAAGCTTTTTAGGGCATGCAGGATTTTATAGGAGATTCATAAAAGATTTTTCAAAAATTGTTAAACCACTTTGTAATCTCCTTGAAAAAGATGCTATCTTTTGCTTTGATGAGTTGTGTTTGCAGGCATTTGAAGATAAAAAAGGCACTCATTTCGGCTCCGATTATGATAGTGCCGGATTGGAATCAACCATTTGAGCTCATGTGCGATGCAAGTGATTATGCGGTGGGTGCCGTTTCGGTCAAAGGCGAGACGAGAATCTTTAAAGCTATTTACTATGCAAGTAGGACCATGAACAACGCCACAGAACTACACCACCACGAGAAAAAGAGATGTTGGCGGTAGTTTTTGCATTTGATAAATTCGAGCATACTTGGTGGGTACAAAGGTGATTGTTTACACGGATCATGCGGCAATCCGATATCTTTTCTCCAAAAAGGATGCAAAACCTCGATTAATTCGATGGATTTTGCTCTTGCAAGAATTTGATATTGAGATTCGAGATAAAAAGGAAGCGAGAATGGGGTTGCCGATCATCTATCCCGCCTTGAGCAACCTTACGAGGTGATTGAGAGTCCAATAAAAGAATCATTTCTGATGAACAAATTATGCGTCGAGACATCATTACCTTGGTACGCAGATTTTGTTAATTACCTCGCGGGAGGAGTTTTGCCATCGGACTTGACTTCACACCAAAAGAAAAATTCTTACATGATGTCAAGTCTTATTTGTGGGATGATCCGTTCTTGTTCAAGAGATGTGCGGATTCTATCATTCGCCGTTGTGTTCCTAAGGAAGAAATTGGAGAGATTCTTCAACATTGCCATTCATCATCTTATGGGGACATTTCGGGCCAACCCGAACGCCGCAAAGGTATTACAATCTGGTTTTATTGGCCAACATTATTCAAGGATTGTTATGCATTTGTGAAAACTTGTGATCGATGCCAAAGGGTTGGTAATATTTCACGGCGTCATGAGCTTCCTTTGACAAACATAATGGAGGTGGAATTGTTTGATGTATGGGGTATTGACTTTATGGGACCATTTCCGCGTCTATGGAAATTTGTACATTTTGCTTGCGGTTGATTATGTCTCCAAGTGGGTTGAGGCGATTGCTACACCAACGAATGATGCTAAGGTAGTACTCAAATTCTTGCACAAGCATATTTTTACTCGGTTCGGTACTCCTCGAGCTATTGTAAGTGATGAAGGTACGCATTTTTGTAATAAATTATTTAACAACCTTCTTGCTAAATTTGGTGTGCGTCATAAGATTGCACTTGGTTACCATCCTCAATCTAATGGTCAAGCCGAAATTTCCAATCGTGAAGTGAAACAAATTCTTGAAAAACGGTGAGTTTTAATCGAAAGGATTGGGCACAAAAGCTCGATGATGCTTTGTGGGCTTATCGCGACGGCTTATAAAACACCCATTGGTATGTCACCGTATCGATTGGTGTTTGGTAAAGCGTGTCATTTGCGGTTGAACTTGAGCATCGAGCTTATTGGGCAATTAAGAAATTGAATTTTAACTTGAAAGAGGCGGTGAAAACCGATTACTTCAATTAAACGAAATGGAAGAATTTCGTCAAGAATCATATGAAAATGCCAAAATGTATAAGGAAAAAACGAAAAATGGCATGATCAAATGATTTTGCGGCGTGAATTCTTACCCGGCCAACAAGTGTTATTGTTCAACTCTAGATTGAAACTCTTTCGGTAAACTCAAATCACGATGGTCAGGACCGTTTGTGGTTGAACGTGTGTTTCCATATGGTGCCGTCGAGTTAAGAGGGAACGATGGGAATTCGTTCCAAGTAAACGGACAAAGATTGAAACATTATTTTGGGAACGAAGCAAGGAAGGTTTTAAATCTTCCACTTGGTGATGAAATTTCTTGAGTCCGAATAGTTGAGTCCGGCTAACGACTATAAATTTAGCGCTTCTTGGGAGGCAACCCAAGTGATTTTCGTGTGATCGAATTTTGTGTGATTTTATTTTCTTTTAGTTTGGTGTGTATTTATTTTAATTTTGGTGTGATTTTTGTGTGAATTAATTTGTGTGTGATTTTTAAATTTTTTTGATTAAATTGAATAATAATAAAAAAAAAAGAAAAAAAAAATTACGGGCGGGCGCTGCAGCCTTAGCCCTGGCCATGCAGCGCGCCGAGACAGGTGTGCGACGTGCGATGGTGTGTGCGGGCGCTGCAGCGCCCGGTCCCTAGCGCTGCAGCGCCCGATCAAGTGTTGGGCAGGATAAAGGGCATCAGCCCCATTTCTCTTTACAAACAAAACACCCCCACACGCCTATCTTCTTTCTTCTACAAAAATCCCACCTAGCATTCACTTATACACCATTCAAGTGGGCAATTGAGCAATTTAATCATCAAATTCATCTTCTACATCAATTGGGTAAGTGAGCTTCAATTGTACATCAATTTTCTTCAAATTTTCAAGCTTAGGTTAAAATTGTGGGAATTTTCAATATCATTATAATTTCGAATTTCTTGATAAATTCTTGATAAATTGTGATGATATATGATTATATTGTGCTTGAATTGGTTGGTGTTGAAAAATGGGCATGAATTGAATTTCAAAATTGGTGTTCATCTCTTCTTTGCATATATGCCTACAAGGTGTTTGTTAAAATGCCTCAATGAAAAATATTACACCTAGGCATTTGATTCTTGTCATCATTGTGTACTAAAGGTTATTTGATCATGGATTGATGACAAGGATGCATAATTCTTGAGTTGTTGCCAAATTTCTAACTCCTAACTCGTATTGTGCGTTCTATGTGTATTTTGCTTGTGTTATTTTTCGGTGATTTCCGATCAATTACAATGCCAAGAACAAAGAATGCAAGCAAGGGCAAAAGAGTGGCAAGTACGTCCGAGGAAAATGTTGAAGATCGTTTTCTTCACTTGGAAGACAATGATTGTATTATGACACATTATGCTCGAAGAGCATAACGGCAGAACGGGGGTTACAACGGGGCGAATGATGGTGAACTTGCACAAATGATACATCGAAGCAATGGAAAAACTTTGTGCACAACCGGACCATTCGCACCGAATATAGTCCGAGAGTTTTATGCGAATGCGAAAACCAAAAATGGCTATAACTCGAGGTTTTCATGCGTGGAGTAGACAGGGTATACACTCATACAACAAAGCGATAAGAGAATATTATGGACTCCGGAGGTGGATCACTCACCGTATGTCGAATTTATCTCGCAACCACCGAGTATGGAGGAGATTTGTAATACTTTATGCCGGCCCGGCGTGGTACGTCATATAAAAGTTGTGGGAGGTGCTATTGCTTTTTCCGCATACGAGTCTTAGTCGATATGGGCGAGCTTGGTACCACTTCATATGCAACAACTTGATACCAACCAAGCATGTCGGTGATGTAACTATGAACGAGCTCATCTTCTATATGCCATAGTTCTTGACATACAATTTGACCCGGTAATTATTGGAATGTCCCTTTATAACAAATGCTACACCCCAAAACAGGGGGGACTAATTTTACCGAGTTTAATTTGTGGGTTATGTAAAAAGAGCGGTGTTAAGTGGGATAGCTCCGAGCCGTTGGAACATCCTAAGGGACCTATAGATTCGGCTACTATTACTTCGTATGACGAGTGGGCGGACGGTATGCCTAATCCGAAGGGTGCGGGATATATTCTCAATCCCGAATTTGCTCTACCAGCCTATCGAACCGATACTCATGCCCAACCACGAGAATATCGACGCTCCATCCGATTCAACGGCAAGGCGTTCTCGTTTAGACGCCGACATGTGACTCTTGACGCACTAGTTCGCAAGTACGAGAATTGAGAAGGGCTTTTGAAGCGAGCAACGCCACAGAGCGGCACGAGAAGAATATGAGAATGAGCACAACCGAGTACTTGCCGGATATATAGCCGACACACCCGCAATTCCGGTTCCCAATACCACCACCACCGGGCCCTATTGCTCATTTTTCACCACACGACTCCGATGAGGAGTCCTAAGCGCTCCGCTATCGAGGAAAGTTTTCTCACTCTCCATTGAGGACAATGTTCAATTTAAGTTTGGGGGTGTAATCGTATTTGTGTCTTTTGAGTCGTGTTAGAGTCGTGTCAAAAAATAAAAAAAAAAAAAATAAAAATAAAAATCGAGTTGAGTCGAGTCGGGTAGTTTGTTGAACTATAGAACTACATGACTAAGTAGATTTGTTGATTGCGAGTTGAATGTCACTTAAAGCATGCTTTTAAGTGGTGATCTATATTTTGCTTCATTGATTTCATATTCATGCATAATTTGTTAACTTATTTGAAAATGATTAATGAAGTCAAGTGTTGCTTGTATGATCCCACGGATTCTAGAACTTTTTGATCACTAATTGAGGCGAAATCTAGGTGAAATAACATAAGGAAATGATTTAGGCCATCTTTGAATAAAAGCTAGAGCCAAAATGACTACCCTTGTACGATATAATTTCACTAGTGTCCCCTTTTGAGCCTATTAAACCTGTTCTTTGGCAACCAAGTTTTTTACCTTGAGCTTATATGTGAAAATCCTAATTACCCATCACTCATACACACAAAATAATTGAAGGTTGAGGAGGATGTGATGAGTAAGGTAGATGTTCATTCGCATGAAGTTGCCGAGAAAAAGAAATAATGAAACCCCATGTGTTAAAATATGCAAAAGACCAAGTTTGGGGGTCTCGAAAAAAAAAAAAAAAAAATGTTGAAAATAGAGGCTCGTAAAGGGAGAATAATTGAAAATTCAACAAAAGTGAAGGTAGCCATTTTGTTTGGCAATTGGTGATTTGAAGAGGTAATTGTGTGTTTGGGTGAATTGAGCCACTTAATCCTAAATTTTCCTACCCGACCCTAAGCCACATTACAAGCTTTGGAAGTCCTATTGATCCATGTGTTATATTAGCCTACATTAGTGGAGATTAGTGGGAATAACAAGCCTATGGAATCCGGTAGTCATTATCTTTTGATACTTAGTAGTGGATCATCTTGATAACATTTGATTGTGTAAATCAATTTGAATAATGTAAACGGAATTTTCATGAATACTCAACACTTTTGATCACAATGATAAAATGCATGCTTGATTGATAGTGAAATGAGTTTTTAGACAAAATTTATTGGTTTATGGAGTTTTGTAGTTGTTTGTGTTGTTGTTTTGTTTGTCTTTCATTTTGGAGTTATAATTGTTTGAGGACAAACAATAGCTTAAGTTTGGGGGTATTTGTTAAGTTGGTATTTTACCAACTTATTTGATATTTTAGAGTAGAATTTGGTTTTATTTTGGGTGTTTTTAGAGTCGTTAGAGTCCTATTTATTTCAATTAGAGTCAATGTAGAGTCAATACAGATTTGGTAGCCGAGAAATGAAGAAAACGGTGAAAAACGGCTTGAAGAAAGAATAAATCACATTGAAGGAAGAAAAAAAAAATCGTATTTTGACAAGGACGGGCGGGCGCTACAGCGCCCGGCCCCTGGTGCGCCACAGCGCCTGTGGTAGGAAAATTAGTTTGGAGGCAGGCATGTGGGCGCTGCGGCTTAACGCCCGGCGCTGCAGCGCCCGGGTGGCAAATTGTGCGAAAAACAATGATGGGCGCCGCGCGCCGCCATGCCTTGGAAGCCGCAGCGCCCGTGCGATAAAGTGACGGCGATGTGCGGTGCCGCAGCGCCATGCGCAGAGGGGCTGCGCCGCCCGTGCGATAAAATGGGACGAGATTGCTGGGCCTGGCGCCATGCGCGAAGCAGTAGCCGCCGGGGCGGAAAATCCTATGCTCACCTACCCTCTTCTTGGACTTTTGTGTACTATAAATACCATCCTTGGGGCTTGAAATTAGGGCATCTTGGAACCCTTGGGAAGGCAATAAACACAGCTACAAGACAAGGAAGAAGAATTTGAGCATTTTGAGAAGAATTTGGAGAAGAAGATTGGAGGCTTCCATCATCTAGAAATAGAGAAGATCCCTCAACTCTTGTTCTTATTTTGTTGCTTTCTTCATATCTTGTAAGATGTATTGTTGTATTTTCATGGATTCATTTTCTTTAATCATGAGCTAAACACTATAATTCTAGAGGATTGATGTAATCTATGTTTGAACATATGTTTTGAGATTGCGGTTTGTCAATCTAGATCTATCAATTTATTTGTGCTATTTGGATCTATTGCTTCTAAATTACTTGATCAATAATTTAGATTGTTTGGTGTATTTGATTTGACACTTGAGAGAGGTAATTGAATACATGACCTTGGAATAGCATAACCTAGGATTTCATAGAATTGAGAGATTTGTGAATCCTTTGAAGTCATTTATCAAGATTCATAGCTTTTATTCAGATTTTGATTGGTGATTTTTATAGAGATATTGATTTCCCAATTGAATCTAAAATCATTGGCACTTGACAAAGGGAATGATTATTGTAGAAATCTTGACTTATAAATTGATAATTGATGATTGATAAACCATATTGACAACATAAGGGATAATTAGATTCATCATACCTCTAGAATTCATTTAATCATTTGGATAAACTCATTGATATTTACATAGTCTTAATTTATTTTTAGTATTTTTAGTATAATCAACTCCATCAAATATTGAATTTCTAAATAAAGTTAGACTACTATATGATAGTACTTAGCAATAATTCGATAATTATTCCCTGTGGATTCGACAACCTTACTACTCTATATTAAAACTTGACACCGTAGACTTGCGGTTAAGAAAATTCTCTAACAGCAGTCATATGGCTTTCTTTTGGTGCAGACTGAAATCTTGCACATACACCTACCGCAAAGGTGATGTCCGCCTACTTCTTTGTGAGATAGAGAAGCGTTGATCCAATGAGTGCTCAGTATCTTGTTTGATCCGCGAGGCTTGCCATCCGCATCCATATCTATCTTGGTCGATGTATTCATCGGAATTTTCACGAAGACTTCTCTTCCATACCAAATTTCTTCATTAAATCTACGGTATACTTTGTTTGACTTATGAAGGTTCCGTCCTTCTTCACTGTTTAACTTGAAGTCCTAGAAAGAATGTCGGCTCTCCCATCATGCTCATTTCAAATTTGCCTTGCATGAGGTTTGAGAATTTATCACACATCTCTTTGTTTGAACAAGCAATATACTCTCTCCATATTGAATTCTGAAGAGTGTTCTATCCACTTTGCCTTTGGTGAATCCATTATCTGTCAGAAATTGAGATAATGTATCATACCATGCTCTAGATGCCTGTTTCAATCCATATAGAGATTTCTTGAGCTTGTACACTTCATCTCCAAGAGTCTTCTGCTCGAATCCTGGAGGTTGTTCAACATAGACTTCTTCTTCCAATAATCCATTCAAGAATGCACTTTTTACATCCATTTGGTACAAAATGAAGTTCTTGTGTGCAGCATAGGCAAGAAACATCCTTATTGCTTCTAATCTTGCAACAGGGGCAAAGGTTTCATCAAAATCTATTCTTTCTTCTTGGCAATACCCTTTGGCTACCAGTCTTACTTTGTTTCTTACCATAGAACCGTTTTCATTCATCTTGTTTCTGAGCACCCATTTTGTGCCAATGAAATTTTGATGGGTTGGTCTTTGCACCAATTCCCATACTTTATTTCTCTCAAATTGATTCAGCTCTTCTTGCATGGCTTGAATCCAATGTGTGTCATCCAGTGCTTGGGACCCATCTTTAGGTTCTATTTGGGAAATAAAACAAGTGAACATTGCTTCTTGTTGAGCTCCGGATCTGGTTCTTACACCATCTCTTACATCTCCAATGACTAGCTCGGTGGATGGTCTCTCGGCCATCTCACATCGGGTTGGAGTAAGTTATCGGGTTGATCGTCTTGTAATTTGTGTTTTCTTGAGCAGACTCTTTCATCATCACTTAGCCGCAGATTTTCCATTTTGTCTCGAGATTGACTATCTCATCATCACCTTGATTAATTGCTCGGCTTGACTTCAACTTAGGGACTCTTCGCGTTGATTGATTTTATCGCCTAACTCTTCAAGGTCTTCTCCATTTACATTAGGTTCATCAAACACTACATGGATGGACTCTTCTGTGGCCATAGTCCTTTTGTTCAGCACTCTATAGGCTTTGCTTTCAGTTTAGTATCCCAAAAAGATACCTTCATCAGCTTTAGCATCAAACGCCTTTAGATTATCCTTCCCATTGTTGTGGATGAAGCATTTACATCCAAATATTTTAAAGTACCCAACACTTGGCTTTCTCCTGTCCAAATTTCATAGGAGTCTTTGTCACTATCTATTAATCATGCATCTATTTGAGTATAGCATGCAGTGTTTATAGCTTCAGCCCAAAATCTTTTAGGCAACCCTGCTTCAGCTAACATGGTCCTTGCTGCTTCCTTAAGAGTTCTATTCCTTCTTTATGCAACTCCATTCTACTGTGGAGTCCTTGCTGCAGATAATTCATGAGCAATATCATTTCCAACACAGTACTGAGTTATTATTCCATTAACAAACTCAGTTCCTCTATCAGATCTTATCTTTGTAATGGTTTGACTCTTCTTATTTTGAACTCTTTTCATCAGTTGGGGTAATTTATGCAAGGTTTCCTTCTTTTTACACATGAAGATTGTCCATGTATATCTTGAATAATCATTCACCACTACTAGAGTGTATTTCTTCCCACTTATGCTGGCAGGCTCAACTGGACCAAATAAATCCATGTGTAACAGATGCAATATCCTTGTTGAAGATGGACTTGACTTCTCTTTAAATGATGATTTAATTTGCTTTCCCATCTGGCATGCATCACAAATACTTTCCTTCTTGTACACTGAGTCTGGAAGTCCTTCTACAAGATTACTTCTTGCAAGCTTGTTAATTGTCTTGAAATTCAGGTGACTCAGCTTCTTGTGCCACAACCAACTTGATTCAGCTGTACTCTTTGCTAGCAGACAAGTGCCTGGTGTAGCAGTTGACGAGTCTACCACATACATGTTCTTTTGTCTGGATCCTTGCAACACCACTTCATTTGATTCAGTGTCTTTGATTTGGCATACTCCCATATTGAATCCAACATTGTAGCCCTTGTCACAGAGTTGGTTGATGCTTAACAAGTTAAAATTGAGGCCTTCAACGTATGCAACATCTGTGATTTCTAATCCATTTTTCTTGATGGATCCAGTGCCTCTTATTTCCCCTGGAGTTTCATTTCCTCCAAATATGACTTTTGCACCTCTAATCTCCTTGAATTTTGACAGATTTTTCTTGTTTCCTATCGTAATGTGCGGGAAGCCACTATCCATGTACCAGGTTCCTTGGCACTCAGCTGTTCCTTGAACCTGCAATCAAGGAAATTAGTTTTTAGGTACCCATACTTGCCTGGGTCCTGAGGGGTTTAGTGATGTAAGATGATCCAACCAACCTATAGCCAATTGATTTGACTCTAAGGGGTTGCCATCTATCTGTGCCATAATCATAATTTACTTTGGCAAATTGCTTGGGGCTTTAGGTTCATACAAATTGTCTCTTTTGTCTCAGTATGCTTGTGTGTGTGTTTTAGCAGTTGCCTTCTTTGGGTAATTGTGATATCTCTGAGTGTAGTGCTTGGGTGCATATGTGTGCTGATAGTAACTCTTTTGCTTTTGGAATGACCTTTGCTGAGTTTTAGGCCTTTGCCATTTAGGCTTGTATTCCATAGGTGTTTGCTGATATTTCATATTATTCCAATCAGCTTGACTTGGGTAGTTTCTACCATTCCCATTATTCGTGTTTCTTTGATTGAACTTCTAGGGATTTTGGTAGCTCTGTTTCTTCTTCACAGTACTTCTTATTTGGAGTTTGTTGAGGAACTCGCTTTGGATTTCTTCTGTTTGTCCTCTCAAAGATACTCAACTCGGTCGTACATTTTCCTTTTCCTTTATATCCAAGGCCAATTTGTTTGTGATTGTGCTTTGGAATAAGCGTGTGTGCAACATTTGGTGTCTTGGATTTTTGAGATGCTTCATTACTTGAAGATCCTTTTTCCAAGATCACTCTTGGAGTTTGACTATGCACAAAGGAATTGAATCCTATGCCTGTCTTGTCTCCACATTCTTTTGGCTCATGATAAGGTCATCCAATGATTTAGATGCCTTTGTGAATGAAGCAATCACATTTTTGAGATCATTTTCTCTCTTTTCTATAGCGACTATCTCTCTTTGTTAGTTTAGCATTTTCGACCTTGACTCTTTGTTCTCATCACTATGTGACTTAGAGTACTTAGCTCCTTAGTCATTGTGAGTTTTGACTTTTGAGTGGTTGTTTTCCTCATTTAATAGTGAGTGAGAGGATTTAATGTGCTCAAAATCTTTCATCATTTTGCCTAATGAATCATAAAGATCAGTGAGTGATGAAGTGTGTGTGTCACAATCACTGTCACTAGAATTTGAATGAGATGAGTTAGAGTGTACCTCATCTTCTTGGTCGAGGTTGATTTTGTTCTTTAGCCATTAGGCAGTTAAGGCTTCTTCTTCTGAGTCACTTGAGTAGTCAGCTTCACTACTCTCTGAGTCTGCTGCTTCTTTTAACTTAGCTGTATCAACAGTCTCAGCGGCCAACATTGCTCTTTTCTTTTCTTGCCTTATTTCTCTGAAGACTTTTCTTTCTTCTTCATTCCTGTATTTATAGATTAGAGGATATGGACAGTCAATGGCAAAGTGTCCTGGTTGTCTGCAATTCCAACACATGTTTTCAACTTTTTGATGAGCTCTCTCATTTCTTGGGTTGTCAGCTCTTTGATAATCGACCTTTTGATAGTAAGCTCTCTTTGTTTGACTATCTTCCCTTGACTTGGAGGGAGTTGAATGCCTTCTGGAGGATTCACCTTTGTTTTTTTTGTAGTTCTTGTTGAAGAACTTGTTGAATCTTTTAGCCATCAAGGCAATCTCCTCCTGGTCAATTACTTCTTTGGTCTCAGCTCTCTTCCCTTCCTTGACTATGAGTGCAAATTGTTTTGGGTATGTTGTCTCCTCTTGATCCTTTCATCTCAGCTCAAACTCATAGGCTTTGAGGTCTGAGAATAGTTCATGATTGGATGTTTTTGATAGGTCCATCGAGTGCCTTAGAGCCATGGTCTTCATACACATCTCCTTCTGTGTGTATTTTTTCCTAGGTCTTTGAGAGCTCATTTGTAATTTCGGTGAATCTAGCATCCACGGTGGTCAATTGTTTCACTGCAAAGCATTTTAAAGTTTTCAAATTTTTGAACAACAACAGATAATTTGTTTTCCTTAATTTGCTCGAGATCCTTCAAAAATTAAGGTTAATTTATCCCATTTCTTTGGCTGTTTTGCAAGATTTGACTTTGTTGAACATGACTTTATCCAAAGTCTTGTAAAGTATATCATTTGGCCACATTGTCAAGGTTGTATCTTTTTCTGTCATCATTTGTCCACTCAGCTCTTGGCTTTTCAACCATAGCTGGTCTAGGAGGAGCTTGACCTCCTCTTCCTCACCGCAGCAGCCTCTCCTTGCGATTGTGTTCACCTTCATTATTTGCGTAGTGGCCCATCCTCTATCACTATCCACATTTCATCATGTAAAGCTGATAGATGAGCCTGCATACGTATTTTCCAGTCATCAAATTCTTCAATGGTGAACATAGGGATGCGCGTCAAATTTGCTTCCATAATAACTTTGTTGTTTTAAAGATGGCTTTGAAAGAACAAGTTTTAAAAAAAACTTCTTTGAAAGATTGGAGATCTAGTTCAGTAACAAGTGCGGAAGACTTAATGAACCAACCGCTCTGACACCACTTGTAGGTCCCAAGGGGTGTGAGTAAAGGTTTAGAAGGGGGGGTTGAATAAACCTTACCAATTTTTCGATTTTAGTCCTTTTAAAATATTACAGAGTTAAATACACATCTATGTCCTTGATGGACAGCTAAGTTAGTTAACCAGCAGAGTTAGCCACTCAACAGACTCAATTGAGTTGTTGATAGAATAACTCAGCTGTTTAGTCTAAACCTTAACTTGCATGTGATGAGATTTTCAGCGGAAGACTTAACACCCTTGAATTTTGGTTTAAGTTTGTTTTAACAATTGGTTTTAGCACTTTGTTAATTATCAATTGAATAGCAAATTATCAACAGGTATTAAATGATATGCAGAAAGTAAATGCTGAAATGTAAATGACACAATAATTTTTATAGAGGTTCGAAGATGGGGTAATTCTTCTAATCCTCTCTTCTCCAACTCCTGGAGGAATCCACTAAGTATTGATAAGAGTACAAAGTGGTTATCGGTCAGGATCTGAAGTCTTGATCACACGGTGACTTGATCCTTTGGGACTCATCCGGGAGATGCCTTGGTCACACACCAGTGGCTTCTCGTATGACTCGGCTTCTTTATAGGCGCTTGCCTTGCTACTGACTCACTTGCTCAAGCTTCTTGGATTTGATCACGAAGCCATCCAATAACTAGAGACTCGGTTTGACCTTGAACCTTTCTACAATCCTCCTTGGAATGTAGACCCTTTTGATTCTTCAAAAGTTTCCTCTTCAACAAAGATGAAGTTGTCTTTCCTTCACAAACTTGGTGTTGGATCGAATTCCTTCAAGGTTTAGGCTTGAGGATTTGCTTGAATAACTTGAGAATATTTTTGCAGGTTACACTCAAATGATAACTTGAATGTTCGTGGTTCAGGTAACCCTCTCTCTAAGTGATTCCTCAGCCTTTAATAGTGAACTTTCAAAAATCTGCCCGTTGAAGAGATAGGCTGATTTCAAAAGTCATTTGTATTCGTTGGCATGTCTTGTTGTAGTCCTTGATCTTGACATTACCTCGTATTAAATGAACATTCAGCTTTTCAGAGTCTGACACAAGGTGCAGTGCTTCCCATTGGTTTATTCCTTTTGCACGCTTCGGGATCGAGCACTTTAAGACATGGCAAACATGGAAGTATTACTTGTTTAGGTAATATTCTTTTTATACGTACAACGGATTCTTTTCAGTTGTTTTGACTTGACTGCATTTCCTTAACTTTCACAGGTGACTTCGAGTCAGCTCCCAATCATTGGATGACTCATCTGTCACTTCAACTTGAGACTTGGCTATCTTGAGTTGACTTGACTGACACTTCACACAGCTGTATCATAGTTGCTACTCCTTCAGTCGAGTTTTTGTCTTCTTTTCCTTGTTATACTCAGCTGCTTCACAGCGGAGTCTTCATCCCAGTCTTCAGTTGACTTCTTGTATATCCAGGCATAACCGACTTGACTCAGCTCGTACAACCCTATCTATTTTAATGAAAATTACAAGGAAAATGGGGTGCCAACTTTCTAGTCTAAGTTTTACATGGCATTCATCAAAATCTAATAAACAAATTTCCCAACAGTTTTTCAACCATAGCTGGTCTAGGAGGAGCAGCCTCTTCTCCTTCAGCTGCAGCAGCTCTCCTTGCCGTTGTGTTCACCTTCATTATTTGCAGTGGCCCATCCTCTATCACTATCCACATCTCATCATGTAAAGCTGATAGATGAGCATGCATACGTATTTTCCAGTCATCAAATTCTTCAATGGTGAACATAGGAATGCGTGTCAAATTTGCTTCCATGATAATAACTTTGCTGTTTTAAAAAAATGGCTTTTGAAAGAATAAGTATTAAAAAAAAAACTTCTTTGAAAGATTGGAGAACTAGTTCAGTACCAGTGCGGAAGGCTCAATAAGCCAACCGCTCTGATACCAGTTGTTGGACCTCTAGCGCTACTCGGATTGACGACTATCCCCACGAACCAACATGAGTCTTTTCTAGCGCGCTTTGTCCTCACTCATGTGCACCCTAGAAACTTCACAGGAGGTCACCCATCCCATGTCTACTCCAGGTCAAGCACGCTTAACCTCAGAGTTTCTATGTAATGGGCACCAGAAAAGAAGATGCATCTGTTGGTATAGGTAGTCCAAATCATATCCTATAAGCTATCTTTTAACTATGCAATCCAGCGCTCACTAGTTCGAATCGCGGGCCGCGCCTCGCGCCTTTTTTAAAGCCCATTGCAGGCAGGATGCTGAACCAAATCCCAACAATTGGTATGTTGTTGGACCTTTAGCGCTACTCGGATTGACGACTGTCCCCCCAAACCAACATGAGTCTTTTCTAGCGCGCTTTGTCCTCACTCACGCGCACCCTGAAAACTTCCCAGGGGTCACCCATCCCATGTATACTCCAGGCCAAGCACGCTTAACCTCGAGTTTCTATGTAATGGGAACCGAGAAAGAAGATGATGTTGGTATAGGTAGTCCAAATCATATCATGTAAGCTATCCTTTAACTATGCAATCCAGCGCTCACGAATTCGAATCGCAGGCCGCATCTCGCGCCTTTTTTAAAGTCCATTGCAGGCAGGATGCTGGACCAAATCCCAACAATCCCCCTCCCAAAGACTGCCAAAGATCTCGGCTCGGTGCTTGGCAACATCCGTTGTCCGCCAAACTTCCTCAGTTCTAACGCCAACTTCTTCAGTTCAAGCATCGCGTCACGCCGACCTCTTAGTTCCGACCACCCAAAGAACCTACACCTTGATTCGATCATGTTTACCTCGGGCCCCGGCCACTGGCAACTTACCCTTCCGATTCTGTCACTCAAAGAACCTACACCTTGATTCAGTCAATTTTTACCTCGATTCCGCCACACGGCAACCTACCCTTCAGTTCTAGTCCGTTTACCTCCGCTGCGCCAGCATCTCAGTTCCACCGCTCGTGGAAACCTCCACTGCAGCGTGCTTCCAAGGGAATTCGAACTCGTGGCCTGCTCTGATACCACTTGTAGGTCCCAAAGGGTGTGAGTAAGGTTTAGAAGGGGAGGTTGAATAAACTTTACCAACTTTTCGAATTTAGTCCTTTTAAAATAGTTCAGAGTTAATTTCATAGCTATGTCCTTGATGGACAACTAAGTTAGTTAACCAAATAGAGTTAGCCACTCAACAGACTAGACTGAGTGTTGATAGAATAACTCAAGTGTTTAGTCTAATACTTAACTTGGTTGTGATGAAATTTTCAGCGGGAAGACTTAACACCCTTGAATTTAGTTTAAGTTTGTTTTAACACTTGGTTTTAGCACTTTGTTAATTATCAGTTGGATAGCAAATTATCAGCAGATATTAAATGATATGCAAAAACTAAATGCTGAAATTTAAATAGCACAGTAATTTTTATAGAGGTTCGAAGATGGGGTAATTCTTCTAATCCTCTCTTCTCCAACTCCTGGAGGAATCCACTAAGTATTGATCAGAGTACAAAGTGGTTATCACCCGGATGCAAGTCTTGATCACACGGTGACTTGATCCTTTGGGACTCGAGATGCCTTGGTCACACGCGGTGGCTTCTCGTCCAACTCGGCCTTCTTCACGAAATTGGTCATTGTCTTGCTACTTCACTCACTTGCTCAAGCTTCTTAGATTTGATCACGAAGCCCTCCAATAACTTGAGACTGTTCGACCTTGAACCTTTCTACAATCCTCCTTGGAATGTAGACCCCTTTTGATTCTTCAAAAGTTTTTTCTTCAATGAGTTTGAAGTTGTCTTTCCTTCACGACTTGGTGTTGGATTGATTTCCTTCGAAATTTAGGTTTGAGGATTTGCTTGAATAACTTGAGAATATTTTGCAGGTTATAGTTCGAATAATAGCTTGAATATTCATGGTTCAGGTCATCAAGGTAACCATTTCTCAAAGTGATTCCTCAGCCTTTTATAGTGAACTTTTAAAAACCTGCCCGTTGAAGAGATAAGCTGATTTTTAAACTCACTTGTGTTCGTTGGCTTGTCTTGTTGCAGTCCTTGATATTGACTTTTCCTCGTATTAAATGAGCATTCAGCTTTTCGTCGTCCGACACAAGGTGCGATGCTTCCCATTGGTTTATTCCTTTTGCACGCGCTCGGGATCGAGCACTTTAAGACATGGCAAAGCATGGAAGTATTACTTGTTTAGGTAATATTCTTGACTTTTGTGCAATGGATTCTTTTCGATTAACTCCTCTTTGCAGTGACTGCCTTTTCCAGGTGACTTGAGTCGCTCCAATGATTGAATGACTCATATCACTTCAACTTGAGACTTGGCTTCTTGAGTTGACTTTGATCGACACTTCCCACAACATTGTATCGGTGATACTCCTTCGATCGAGTTCTTGACTTCTCCTCCTTGCCATACTCGGTTGTTCCATGAGTCTTCATTTTAGTCTTGATTGACTTCTTGTATATCCAGCATAGCTGACTTGACTCAGCTCGTACATTCCTATCTATTACAATACAAATTACAACGAAACGGGGTGCCAACTTTCTAGTCTAAGTTTTACATGGCATTCATCAAATCTAATAAATAAATTCCCCAACAATATTTTCCTTGTGTGTTGTGATTAATTGAATACCTCATTATGGTTTTATGTTTTGCTTGAGGAAAAACAAAGTTCTAAGTTGGAGGTGGTTTGATAAGTGTTTTTTTATTTGAGTAGGATTTGAGTTGTTTTGTTGTTAGTTTCGTAAATTTTTAATTGTACATGGTTCATATGACTGTGAGGTATTTTTATTGGTGTAGGTTTATTATTTGGAGCAGTTTCAAGCGAATTTCAAAGCCATAGGTTCATATCAAAACATAAGTCGAGGTTTATGGAATGATCGTGCCAAGCCAAACAGTCAAATTGAAGCATTTCGATGGAATACGACCGGTGGGTGTATTGGGAAATACGGCAATGTTGAAGAAAGAGCAAAACCAGAGCAAAAAATGACCAAGCCATACAAAACACGACCTAGCCGTGCTTTAAGACACGGGCGTGTTCGTGAGTAATTTCGCGAACACAGCCAGGGTTTGGAAATATGGGTGTTTTAAGGTTTTACTACCAATACGGCCAAGCTGTGCTTTTAAGCACGGCCGTGGCTTTCTCGTTGTCTGAAGCTTTTCCAGGAGGAAATTTTAGAAAGTTGTTCAATCTAGCTTTTTGACAACTTTTGTGCAACTTTACATCTCATTGTCTCGCACTAAGTCCCTATATTCCTTCAATTATCACATGAAAACAAGGATTCAACAACCCAACTATGGAAGTTTAAACTACCAAAAGATAACATTATTAAGGTTTACTTTCACCAAAATAATGTCAATAAAAGCTCAATGATGGGGTTGAGGTTGGACATTCATTATCCATTATCATTGAAATAATTCATTGGATTTATCATCATTCAGATTCATTGATGCATCTACATAGAGAGCAAATAACATATTATGAGAAGAGAGAGAAAGTAGAATTGGAGATTGAAGAGCTCGGAAAGGAAGGCTTGGAGCATAGCATCGTTGAAGACAATTAAAGAAGAAGTCTTGTTGTGATCTTGATAAAGATAAGTTAATCATGTCTATGCCATTTTAAATCATCTTGTATAGCTTATGTTTTTTGTCAAAATCATGTTGAGCTAAATCTTTAGTGTTTGAATGTAATGAACTCTAGAATGGATTTGTGACTATGGTTCGAATGTCTTAATATAATCGCCATGTTTTGTGCGATTCACTTATATTATGCTTCATTCATTCGAGTTAATATTTCTGGTATATTGATTTGAATTTTATTTCTCATAAGATAATTGAGAGATTTATGGTGAGAAAGAACCAATCTAAGCGAAAGGAGTTGCATGCACTCCTAGATATAGGATGTGAGGCCCCGAATTTTAACAACGTGAGATACGGTGTTATGTATTGATTATTTATTCCATGCTATGTATCACAAACCTATTATTAATGAAACGCGACTCTACTTTTATTTAATTCTTCCAACGTCAATTACGCATTTCACATTTTTGAGCTTAGCAAATTTGTATTCTCCTCTAGTATTAATACTTGATCGATTGACTACGACTTTAGAATTTTTGGACCCTCGATAATTTAGGAGTATATTCCGACCCTTATCCGAATATTTCACCTTATTCTATAATTTATCCCAACCAACTTCCAATTTATTTTTGGAGTACATATTTCTTATTTTACATTTTTATTTTAAATTTCTAAATATTTAATTATGGATATTTATACATTTTATTTTCCTCAATTTTATAAAGAAAAGAAACCAAATATTTTTTTTTCCTTTTTCCCTAATTTTCGAATTTATCACATAAAATGAGGAAATAACTCATTTTTCTTTGCATTACTATTTTATTTTTTTTTGTATCTCCCAACTAGATTATTATGGGACAAAAAAAATAATAAATACAATTTTGATAATTTTATTTCTATTTTATTTTATGTCTTGCAAGCCTACAATTAAAAATTTTCTCTACAAATCCCACTACCCCATTAGTCAACTCAACAAATTTTAAATTTCCCTCTAAAAACTAGCTTTTGGCTTCATGTCCCTAGTAAAGGAAGCTAGCTATTTTCTTAATTCCCTAATTATTCCTTACTAACCCATCTTTTAACATCAAAACTCTAAAATCCTCACACATTTTTGTAAGTCCAGCGCTACGATAATCAGAGGGGGTGAATAGATTATCTCCATCTTTTCGATTTTACCCTCTTTTTCGAACCAAATGCTCAAAGACAAAAATTAAGGTGCGGAATGTAAACAACACTCGTCGATTTATAGAGGTTCAACCCACCTAGGGCCTAATCCTCTACCACCCCAGTATATCCGGGATGGATTTCAAAAAAAAAAAAAAGATTTTATTAATTACCAAAATTAATACAACACCAACTTACAACAACACCTTGAAGAGCACCACACTCTTCTTCAACACCACCTTTGAGATTACCCCAATCTCTCTTGAAGATTAACACAATCTTCAACCTTGAAGAATACCAAATTCTTCAACACCTCAACAAGAAGATTACCACAATCTTCTTACACCTAACACCTAGATCACCCAAGTGTGTTCTTACCACAAGAACACTCACAAGGATATCTTGTGTTGAATGATAAACCAAAAAATTCAAGATTACAACTCGATAATGAATTATACAATGGAGTGCAAGTGTAATCAAGAATAGCCTAGACCTCAAGGATGTGAAAGTGAATAGTTAGGCAAATTACAACAAGAAATAAGACAATGTAAGAACAAGTGTATTCTTGAGTGTATCTTGTTGTGTTGTAGTTTTCTCTCTTGTTGTTGTGCTTCAAATCTTCCTCTATTTATAGGAGATGATAGATACTTGATAGGCTCCTCTTGGAATCTGATATCTACAAAAAACTGCAATTAAATTAAGATTATAGCTGTTAGAAATCAATCCCACAAATTAAGGAAAGTTTGTCTGCTGTCAAACGGTCAGAAATTGCTGTCAAAAGATAGGGCGACCGGTCGCACAGAAATAGACTTTTGAAAAATACACAGCAAAATAACACAGGGCGACCGGTCGACGTACACCTTGATCGGTCGACATCCACCCCAACCGGTCCCCCTCATGGATTTTCAAAGAGCAATTGTTCGTTTCAATTTTGCTCCCAGTGCACGGTCGGTCGACATCGGCCGACGCCACCGTCCGACGCTGTCGGTCGACCGATCGACTGGCAATTTCCTTTTGTCTCATTTTTGTTCCAAAATTCATCTTGTGCACGGGTTGCCCTCTACGGCGACCGGTTGACCTCAAGACAAAAATGTTGTCCGATTTTTGTCGAAAATAAAACTCAAGAAATACTCCGAAAAATTAGTAAAAATATTTTAAACCAATCGGGAGTATTTAGACAACATTTAGGAATCTTGTTTTGAAGTAAAAACTTATAAACATAAAATCATTAAAAGTGTTGTCCAATAAAACTTGAAGAAATACTCCAGAAAATATTAAAACAATTTTAAATCATTTAGGAGTATTTGGACAACAATTAAAAACATTGTTTTGGTGTAAAAATAAAATCATCAAAATTAAGATAAAAACATGTATCAAACAATTTTTCTCTAAGCATATGTTCATCTTCTTCTTCAAACCTTCAAACACTTAACCAAAAATTCAAGAACTCACTCTTCTACTTACACAAAAAAAATTCGAACCCCCTACAACAAGGTAAGAAACTGTGTTCAAAAAATCATCTTGTTATCCTCTAGCTCATTATCTTCACTTCTTAACCTAAGTTAGATTTTTGGATTGAGGTACACTTAGAAGACTTGGGAGACACTAAGAGCCTTACCATTATCTTGAAAAGGACTTCAAGACTTTGAAGATTTTGAAGAGAAATTGGACTATAAGGTAAGAAATGGGATTTTTAGTACATTTTCTTCTTCTCTTCTATTTTCCAAAATTTTGATACTCCATTTTCATTTTTGGACTTTTAGGGGCTGACCTTAAGAGTTGTTTTAAGAGTGAGCAAAGAGACCCATTTTGAGACCTCTACTAGTCTCATTTCATCTACTACACAAGGTAAGTATAGTTTTACCAATATTCTTCACCTCCTTTTTTTTTTCCTTAAATTTTTAACCTCATTTCCTAACTCCTACATTTTTTTTTTGGTATTCCTTGACCTAGGGGGCTGACCTAAGTCACTTCTCCTTCAAGAGTGATTTATTTCATCTTTCACCAACAAGTTCATTTTTAAGGTGGGTGGAAAAATCTTTCCAACTTCTAGGTCTTTTTACTTAAAATGCATGTAGTATTTTGATATTGAGCACTTGAGATATATATGTTATGTATTGCATGTTAATTTCTTGTATCAAGTTGAAAATTTCTCAAGTATGGCTCAAAATGCTATTTGTTGAAAAATAAGTGCATACATGTACACTTTATTGTGATATTTGATGAATTCTTGTGTGAAATGGACTTGTATATGTATGACCCTCGAAATCCATGTTTTGTATGATTTTATAACCTGAAAAAGTCGAGCATAATTGATTAAATTTCAATTTTTGGACTTAAAATGCGAAAATGGAAAGTTGGTGGACTTAATTGCAAGAAAATAAAACTTAAGGGACCCCTCTGTAATTTTCAAGTTTTGGGACTGTACTCAGGTTCAAAAATGATGTTTGGACATTTTAATAAAGTTTTAAGAGTTTTTTGATAAATAAAATCAACCCTTAAAAGCCCAAGGACTAGATTGTAAAATTTTAGAAGTTTAAGGGCTATATTGCAATTTTCGAAACTGTACCAGACCCTATTTTTAAAATTTAAATTTTAACTCTTAAGGGACTGGAAATATCATATTTTAAGTGTATTTCAAAAATCCAAGTGTTTAGAGCTTGGAAAGTAATTTTATAAAAATTGAGGGACCAAATCATAAAAGATTAAAATTGAGGACCTAAATGAAATTTCCAGGACTTATGTAGTCCATGCACCTGGAAATACTAATTTAACTTTAACATAATTATATTTTTGACCCAAGGTTCAAATTGCATAACAATTGGACCCCTAAAAGCCTTAAAGGTAATCATTTCAAAATGGGACCAAAATGCGATTTTCAAAAGTTAAGGGACCTATGCTATTTTTCCTTTTAAAAAAACTTTTGTCCCAATATCCCACTGACCTTAGTGACATTTTACAACTGGATTCACATTAAAACCCCTTCCGGTTTGTGAATTCCAATTATTTAAACTTAGGGCCCGAAATGACAATTTTAACAAATTTGGGGCTAATGTGAGAATTTTATAAAAACTCGACCTCAAAACTTTAAAAACCTGAATCTCTGAACAATTTAGAGAATTTAGGAACTGACCTCATAGTTTTTCAAGGTCGGGATATTTACTTATTCAATTTTAACCCCAAAAGTATTGGTTTTTACAAAACGGGGCTAATTGTAAATTTCTTTTTAACAAGGACCTAACTCAAATTATTTTTCTTTTAAAGAAACAGCCTTGGACCCTCTGACTTTTAATAATTAATTAAAAGATTTTATTTTCTTAAAACCCCTTGACTTGTCGGATCGTCTTGACCGATTAATACCCGATCGCGGGGCGACTTCCTCGTCTTGTGATTTCGAATCTATAACGGGACTTATATTCCACCTAATCTTTCAGGATATTCAAGATTGCTTATCCTCCCGATAATCATCTTCATCCAAATAACTCCACCAACACCATAATTGCCACTCGCGATTTTGAAACTCTTCCGAATCGCTTCCCTGAATCAATAATACTCATTGATCCGGTTGACTTCGAACTTGTATTTACTTTCCTATCGAGTCGACTTGGTGTGTCGAGCTCACGGTCGGAATGGATACGCGGGGATGGAACCGGCAGCTCGGCTATTCCACTCTTGGCCCCATCGCCCTAATCCCGCGAGGGACGGAGTTTGTCCGAGGGAAGCGGGTCGTAGTACTTGAAGTATAATCATGATTATGACAAATCCGAGCCTAGCTAGCTCCACTGTGGATTTTGTCTTTGCCTATGGAGCGATAAGGTCATAGGTCTTGGACCATCTTGCTCGGGAGTTACAAGGAAGAACGAAGGAATCGCTGTATGATCCATCCCACGATTGGAGTTAATCGACCCGCTTTGGTTGGTGCTACAAATCCGCACGCAGCCGCTTACTTGTTTTGCATTGGTTGGCGCTATAAACCGTGAGACGCAACCGCTACTTGTCTTGCATAGGATTGGCGCTATAAATCCGTACGCAATCCTCTTGTCTTGCTTGAATCACATAGTGTATGTGTGACCACGAACTGTTTTCTTAAAACTGTATAAGTATATTACTTAAATATATTTCTCACGACGCTTGTGAGCTGTGTGTGAAATCACGCATCATACCTCACACATTTTTCATACGACTGTTTTCTTGCATCAAAATATATATCGCCACACTTGCACACGATCACCCATCCACTGAGATTTATGTCTCATTCTCTCCTGTTTTCTAACCTTTAGATGGGGACGATGTTGAGGATGTCGACCCGACCGCAGATTGTTGACCCTCGCCCCGCCTGTCGAATTTGTACCATTTTTCTGATGATTGTGCTTATTTCATGTACTTCTGTGGATGTTGGACTCCCTTTTTGTAAGTCCAAGCGGCTACGATAATCTAGAGGGGGGTGAATAGATTATCTCCATCCTTTTGATTTTACCATTTTTTTCGAACCGAATGCTCAAAGACAATAATAATGGTGCGGAATGTAAACAACACACGTCGATTTATAGAGGTTCAACCCACCTAGGGCCTAATCCTCTACCACCCCAGTATATTCGGGATGGATTTCAAAAAGAAAAAGAATTTTATTAATTACCAAAATTAATACAAATTCAACTTACAACACCTTGAAGAGCACCACACTCTTCAACAACAGCACCTTTGGAGATTACCACAATCTCCCTTTGAAGATTACCACAATCTTCCTTTGAAGATCACCACAATCTTCAATCTTGAAGAATACCAAATTCTTCAACACCTCAAGAGCACCACACTCTTGAAACACCTATCACCTAGATCACCCAAGTGTATTCTTACCGCAAGAATACTCACAAGGATGTCTTGTGTTGAGTGATGATCAAAAATCAAGATTACAACTCAATAATGAATATTACAATATGAGTGCAAAGTGTAATCAAGAATAGCCTAGACCTCAAGGATGTGAAAGTGATAAGCTAGGCAAAATTACAACAAGAATAATAACTATGAAGAACAAGTGTTTGCTTGAAGTGTATCTTGTTGTGTTGTATCTCAATGGTTGTATTGGTTGCTCCAAAACTTCCTCTATTTATAGGAGATGTCTTGTACATGATAGCTCCTCTTGGGGACTTGAATTTCGTCAAAAAATTGCAAGACAATTGAAGAAAAGAGCTGTTAGAAATCAACTCCATGATTTAAGGAAATGTTGTCTCATTGTCAAACGGTCGGAAGTTTTTTGTCAAAACAGGCGGACGACCGTCGCGCTCAAATAGACGTTTGAAGAAAACATAGCAAAATACAACAGGCGATCGGTCGGGGGACTTGATCGGTCGACCTAACCGACCGGTCCCCTCATTGATATTTCAAGGATGCAATGTTCATTTCAATATTGATGCCCTGTACCGGTCGCGACGGGGTGTCGACGGTCGACGTCATCGGTCGACACCCTGGTCGACCGTCGACCTGGTCACTTTCTCCTCTCGCCTCATTTTTCGTTTCAAAATTCATCTTGGTCACGGGTTTGCCCTCTACGGCAGGTTGACCTCGAGATGCAAATGTTGTCCAATTTTGTCAAAAATAAAACTCAAGAAATACTCCGAAAATTTAGTAAAAACATTTTAAACCAATCGGGAGTATTTAGACAACATTTCGGGAGTATTTAGACAACATTTAGGAACCTTGTTTTGAAGTAAAAACTTGTAAACATAAAATCATTAAAAGTGTTGTCTAATTTTATCTAATATAAAACTTGAAGAAATACTCCGGAAAATATTAAAACCATTTTAAATCATTTAGGAGTATTTGGACAACAATTAAAAACATTGTTTTGGTGTAAAATAAAAATCATCAAAATTAAGATAAAAACATGTATCAAACAATCTCCCCCTTTTTGATGATTACAAACCAAAATAATTTTTAGAAATATTAGGAGGACAATTTTAAAAACGATTTTCCGGTAAAAACATCTAACCGTTTAGAAGCAACCAAAATTTCCAAAATACATAAGCAACCAAGTAAGGGAGTAAATATTATCCAAAGATAAGCACAAGCTCCCCCTATCAATAAGCACATCAAGAATAATGTAAAAGCAATAAACCACAAGCTAAAAGCTTTAGCTTTTATATTTTGTTCAAGAGCTTATAAGGTCCCCCTGTTAACAAAACATCATTAGACAAGTATTTATGTTCATCAAGCAACAATTGGACTAAGTATAGTCCACAACTTATGGCTTTAAGAAGCCATAGCTTATAGCTTTTATAACGAGCTTTTATTAGCTTCTTTGAGCTAACGAGTCAATTTCCTGTTTCTCCTCCTTTGGAATCATCAAAAAGAATGTTAGGATGATAAAAACATCATACAAGTTTATCAAAATGTGCCAACAATACGATTTATTAACCTTTTGAAAGAATTAAGCTTAGAAATCAAAAAATGGGAGAAATGTATCAAAAAATGTCCATAAGCTCGTTTTGTTTGTCAAAACATGATCTCAACAAGAATTTAAGACATTTGAAAATAAGAGAATCATGTAAGTGATGAATCTTTCATTGAAACATTTTATCGAACACTTGGCGGGTGTCAAAATTTGAAGAAAATGTATATAGCCCTTGTAAAGTATATTTAGCCAAGTTTTTCATATCATCACCAAAAGAAATTTTCAACATATATGCAACAAATAATAGGCCTAACAAAGTATATTCTCAAGGGTTCGACCCAATTGAGATAATTTTGGCCAAAAAAGATCAAGGCATTACGAATGCCATCAGGCAAAAATATAAGAACCATCAAGTAATACATGTCAAGCATCAAACAATGCATATAAGACATTACAAATGTCCCAAATCATCCATTAAAATGATCAAGGCATCAAAAATTAAGAGAAGCACTTTTACCATCAAGTACTTCATACCAACAATGCCAAACTAGAGTATTTTTACCATCAAATACTCCATGATCATCCAATAGCCATTTTCAACTTGCTATTTTAACCCTTTCAAGAAAACAAGCAAATCTCATTAGTGCAATTTAGAGTTTTACAAGATAGTTCACAAAATTACAAAACAACATGGACAAGAAAGAAAATGCTAATATAATAAAGGGGTGGGGACATCATTCCTCGTCCGAAGAGAAGCAAGTTCCGGGAATAAGACCTTTGATGAATTTCTTCAACTTGCCGATTGATTTTTGCATTTTGGAGGTCTTTTGCTCCAAAGCCTCATACCGAGCTTCATGATATGTTCTTAGATCATCATACTCGGCTTGGGTGTACCTCCTAGACGGTTGAGCACCGGTATTACCCTCCAGATTGCTCGGATCGCCCTCCTCCGCCAATCTCGCGGCCTCAGCATCATCAAAGAAGTCGTTTGGATTTTCGGATGTGGAATCTTGGCCTCTTTCTCTAGTCATTTTAGTTGGTTGGATGTCCATATTTTTGCGCATAGTGGCCATTTGGGAGATGTTATCAATGTCAAAATTATTTTGAAATACCTCCGAATTACACTCTGACGAAGGTAGTCCCGATTGTATAAGAAGTTTGCAAATCCAATTGCCCATAACAAACTTCTTATTTCCTTGAGTAATGGACTCAATTAGACATTGAATAAGTATAGCGCCAAAATTAAGCGGTTCCCTTCTAGCAATCTTATAAGTCAAAAAATAATCCATGTTGCTAGGCATTTTTCCCGCTTTTCCACATATGCAATAGGCGGCAATAACTTATATAATTCGGTGCTCAAGAGTCATCGCCAACAAAGAATATTTTGGCCATACGCCCAAATAAGTCTTAACTTCTTCCATAGAGACCCCCAACATATCATCATTCCAAATAGCACAAAAAAAATAGTCCCAACCACCTTCTCTAACATGTAAAAGCCGACAAATTTCATTTGGAGTCCACCTAAAATGACGACCCCTTACCAACGAGTTTAAAGCAATCGGTTTCCTATTATCATCATATTGCACCCACATATTTGCATAAAAGTGAAGAATAATATCATCATTAGGGGCGTCAATTTGTGACACGACACGATAACCCGACACGAACCTAACACGAATTTAGCAGGTACAGGTACAACCCTTAACAGGTTCGGGTCAAAATCGGGTCGGACACGGTTGACACGGAAAATAAATAGGTCAGGTCAGGTCGACCCGTGGGTCGACACGATTGACCTATGTAACCCGTTTAATTTTATAGTGATATATTATTTTAATATTTTGTGATGTTTTAGTTGGTTATATGATGATGAAAAAATTATTAAATGCATTTTTTTAATAATTTTTAATATTTAATGTATTTTTTATTTGTAATTTCAATTTTTTTCTGATTTTTTTTTAATTTTTTCGTGTCAAGTTTAAATTAAACAGGTTTTTCGTGTCGTGTCGGGTCACCCGTGTTATAAACGGGTCGTGTTCGGGTCGTGTATCTTGACACGAATAAATAAACGGGTCGGGTTCGAGTTCGTGTCAGACCTGTAATACCTGTGTAAAAACACGACCCGCGAACACGAAACACGACACGATTGACACCCCTAATCATCATCATATAAAACATACGGATGTTCCCACAAATACATCCAACCTTGCTCCTCAAAGAATCCTCTAATAGTAGGATACTCATTAGCAAATGAATTAAATCGACAAATTTTAGTCCGAGCAATCGATTTTGAACCCATGTTCAAATTCTCATAGTACCATTCCGCAAATTTGTTGATAAAATCTAAAATATTAACAGAGCGATGAGCTAACGGTATAGGAGTTTTCTTACTTTTCCCCCATCGGCAATTTTTGAAGGAAATCGTTCCGCGGAGTTCGACAATTTGGGGCTTGGAGAGTACGGGATTTTGAATGTCGTCATGTTCTTGAGCCACATTCCTTTGAGTAGCTCGAATATCCCTTTGTTTGGCTTCTTCTTGCCGATTTCTCGAAGAACCCTCTCCGCCTTTTCTTCGCTTGGAGGTGGGATTTTAACTGGTAGAATTTCTTGGAGGTGCCATATATGTAAAATTCTTGCAAAAAAAAGTGGATTAGCAACAAGAATCACAAAGATTGATGAAGAATTGAGGATTATAGAGAAAGGGGGTGAGAGCTCTGCGCGTGCGAGGGTTTGAAGAAGTCTTGTTTTGTTTCTTAAAATGAAGACAGACGGGTTTTAACAAAAAATTTGGCATGGGCGACGGCCGAGATAGGTGCGACCGGCCGACAAGCGTGCGATGACACGGGCCTACCTTACTTGACCTCCAAAGTGCAATTTTTCATTCTTTAGAATTTTCCAAAATTCGGTTTTTCACCCCAAAAGTTATAAAACTTTGCAAAAATGTAATCGAGGACTAAATCCAACGAATACGAGTTTCGATAAAACATATATTCTAGAAAAACGAGATTTTGCGAGTAGTGCCCTTTTGAGAAAAATTTACAAAATCATTTATAGGAACTTAAAGGGTTGAAATGAAATATTTTGAAAGATAAGTGTATAAACATGACATGAACACAATATCGAGTACTAAGAAGAATACGAGTGAACATACCTCGATGGTTTAAGAATCTCTTGATGAAGAAATAGACGATAGCCAATGAATATGAGATATATAACCTACACAATTCTTTAAACAAATTTTCCACAAGATATGATAGCACAACTGTAGGCCAAACAATAATAGATATCATAAAAATGCTAATGTTATAGAAATCCATAAGATATAAAAATTCATTAGTCTAAGTTCTCAAGAGTTTAAAATTAACAAGTAAGGTCTCATTTTTCAAAGGATTTTTAAAAACTCATATATAGAAGACCTTAATATTAAAATTTTGAGAAACTCATTTTGCAATTAAAGCATAAATAAAAACATGCAAAAAAATGCATATTTAAATAGGGGAGTTACGGTTTACCAATTTCGCCATTTCCATGGGTTATGCCGTTCTCTTTGTTGATGATATCTTCACCTTTGAAAATCTTCTTGTTGATAATGATTGTTCCAATTGCTCCATCTCCAAGGATTGTATCCTTCCTTTTGTTGATAGTATTTCCTTCTTGGAAATTCATTTTGGTGATGTCTTTTTCTTTGATCAAATGAGATGGTCATTTGATGTCTTCGCGGTATGAATGTTTTTCGATTATTATTCCGACGGGTACCTAATATGACATTGTTTTGTGTTACCCTCAAGTGTTTGGGTCCTTTGGGATTAGTCTTGAGACTTTTAGGTCTCCAACAATAATTAGAGCTATTTCAGGCCCGACAAGTATTAACGGCGTGTCCCTTCTTACCACAATAAAACCAAGTGATAGTACTAACATGTATAGGAACTCGATTCTTTTTCATATACTTGATAATATTAGGCTCATGATCAAGTTCATTATCCAAATTATCACAACCATTATCATTCTCAACATGGGCAATTTATTGGTACTCAAGTTGGATTTTGATAAATCATTTTTCATGCAATTCATATTCTCAACAAGAGTACTATTTTGTTTTTCAAGGTTTCTAACCTTGTCAAGTGTGGTGGTGTGAGCACATGATAGTGATTCATAGGAAGTAAATAAACTATCCTTTTCATTTTTCAAAACATTGAATTCCTTTTTCAAATTTTTGTACTTAACTAGTAAATTTTGAATTCATTTTGAAGATCATCAAAATCATTTTGCAAATCACTATAATCATTTTGAATGACAATATCATAGGAAGTAGAGGGTTTAAGACATACCTCGTTTTTTCTTTCTTCGATGCCCATAAAACATTGTTCGACTACTTCATAGTTGGAAGTTGTAAAAGGCTTGTTCTTTAGATATGACCTTGTATCCCTTTGAGAAGTAGATGCTTTTGTTTGACTCCTTTCATTTGCATATACTCCATAGATGGCTTCTAATTTTGCCATACTTCATGTGCCGATCGAATTCCTACAATATGTTCATATTCCAAATTAGTAAGTGAACAATACAAAATATTGAGAGCTTTACCATTTAAGGAGACGGTTTTCTTTTCTTCATCATTGAGCTCCTTGAGAGCTTTGGAGGAGTATGGTGTGTCTTTCATCAGAATGGATTCTCCATTTATGACGACGTTCCAAATATCGAACCCGCAACCTTGTAAATAGCATTCTATTCTTTCTTTCCAAAATGTATAATTTTAAGAATCAAATAGTGGTGGCTTGGTGGTGGAGGTGCGGAAAGATGAGCTTCATTCGTAGTCGACGATCGTTCCTCTTCACTCGCGACGGAAACGAGCTTGCCAAAGAGTTTGGCTTTGATACCACTTGTAAGTCAAGCTGCCACGATAATCAGAGGGGGTGAATAGATTATCTCCATCTTTCGATTTTACCCTCTTTTTCGAACCGAATGATCAAAGACAATAATAAAGGTGCGTAATGTAAACAACACACGTCGATTTATAGAGGTTCAACCCACCTAGGCCTAATCCTCTACCACCCCAAAGATATCCGGATGGATTTCAAAAAGAAAAAGAATTTTATTAATTACCAAAATTAATACAAATTCAACTTACAACACCTTGAAGAGCACCACACTCTTCAACAACACCACCTTTGGACATTCTTTGTTAGATAAATGATTTTATCAAGATTTTGATGATTATGTTTAAATGAGTTTTTATACCAAAACAATGTTTATAAATGTTGTCCAAATACTCCCAAGTGATTTAAAATGTTTTTGGAGTATTTCCTAGTATTTATTATTCGATAAAAATAGACAACACTTTTGATGGTTTTGTTTAAATTGGTTTTCACACCAAAACAATGTTTATAAATGTTGTCAAAATACTCCCAAGTAATTTAAAATGTTTTTACTAATTTTTTGGAGTATTTCTTGAAGTTTATTTTTGATAAAAATCGTACAACATTTAATATTGAGAATCGATGCCGCCTACTATACGTCGATTCCAGACCAAGAGTTGAAAAAATGAAACAGAATAAAAGAAACAAATTTGTGAAAAAAAAGGAGAGGGGACGGTCAAGGGTGAGGTCGACTGGCCGCACCCTAGGGCTACCAAGTCGACTCCCCGTCGGCCTCGGTCGACCCCTTCGACATGTACCTGGATCCCACTATTTTTTTCAAACGGTCGAAATCTTAAACAGGGCAACCGACGCCTGTAATTTCGACAAAGAAAAATTTCAACCGTTGCCAACCTTATCAGCAAGATTTGCTTTTGATTTTTGTACATTATTTCTACATCTTGTGATCCTCTTTTTGTAGACAAAAGTGAAGAAGGAGGAGCCTATGTTTATGGAGACTCTCCTATAAATAGAGGATGATTTGAAGGTAAAAAGAACAACAACACAAGCAAACAAAACAACAAGAAATCTGCAAAAATTCCCAAGCCTTTCATATTTCATTTTCTTGTTGTAATAAGCCTAAGTTCTTGCACTTGCACAATCTTGAGGTCTAGGCTTTTATTCTTGGGTACACTTGCACAATCTTGAGGTCTAGGCTTTTATTCTTGGGTACACTTGCACAAAAAGTTTGTATTATTCATTATTGAGTTGTAATCTTGATTTTGTCATCATTCAACACAAGATATCCTTGTGAGTATTCTTTTGGAAAGAATACACTTGGGTGATCTAGGTGATAGGTGTTTGAAGAGTGTGGTACTTTCAAAGGTGGTGAAGGAAGATTGTGGTAATCTCCTGAAGGTGTTGTAAGAGGATTGTGGTAATCCTCAAGGTGGTGTTGTATTAATTTTGGAAATTAATAAAACTTTTTTCTTTTCAAACCCATCCCTGGATATCTTTGGGGTGGTAAAGACGAGTCCCTAGGTGGGGTGAAGCTCTTTAAATCAACGTGTGTTGTTTAATTTCCGCATTTACATTCTCGTCTTCTCTTGATTATTCGAAAAACAGGGCAAAATCTGAAAAACAGGATAATCTATTCACCCTCCTCTAGATTATCGTAGCCACTGACTAATAAGTGGTATCTAAGCCAAACTCTTTGGCTAGCTCATTCCGAGTAAAAAGGAAAGATCCATGGCTACTAATGAAGCTTATCTCACCACCGGTGCCTCCACCAACAAGCCACCACTATTCGACGCCAACAACTACGCATTTTGGAAAGACCGCATGGAGTGCTTTGTACTAGGGTGCGGATTTGATATTTGGAATTTGGTCATTGAAGGAGTTGCTCAACCAACAACAAAATTGGAGGATGGTGCCACGACTCCCAAGCCATTCAAGGAATACGATGAAAATGACAAGAAGGCTTTCTCTTTAAACTGTAAGGCCTTAAACATTTTATATTGCTCTCTTACCGCCACCGAATATAATCGCATAAGAGGCATACGGTCGGCAAATGAAGTTTGGGAAAAATTAGAAACCATCTATGAAGGCACAAAGAAAGTTAAGCAAGCAAGAAAAACAATGATTGTGAAAGACTTTGAAAATTTCAATATGCATGATGGTGAAAGCATATCAAAAATGGTGGAAAGGCTTGACAACATTGTCAATCCTCTTGTGGCTCTTGGAAAGGTCATCTCCGAAGAAGATAAGGTGACCAAAGTCTTAAATGCCCTTCCCGGCTCATGGTCCGAAAAGGTGATGGCAATCACGGAAGCTCAAAATCTTGAGACACTCAAGTTTGATGAGCTCATTGGGAACCTCCTTATTTATGAAGTGTATCTCAAGGAGAGGAAAAATTCTCAACCATCCACCTCTAAACCGGGTACGCAAAATATTATTAAAGGCTTAACATCTTCTTCTAATAATGTTTATTATGCTAGTGATGAGGATGATGAAGAAACGGCGGCTCTTGTTAGAAAATTTGCAAAATATGTAAATAAAAATAAAGCAAGAAAGCCAAGAGACAATTCTTGTTTCAAATGTGGAAAATCCGGGAACTATATAGCCGATTGCCCAAAATTAGTGGAAGAGGAACAAAAGAAGAAAAAGCCTTTTCCGAAAAAAGAGGCGTTAAATGCGGACGTCAAAACTTGGGATGAATTACTTGAAACAACCGACGAGGAAGGAGAATCCGAACATGTTCTTATGGCCATAGGCGATGAAAATACCGAGGTACGCTCTAATGCTTCATCTTATTCCCTAGCTGATGAATTACAAGGTGATTTTGATGAATTGCAAAATGAGTTTCAAAATTTGATTGTTAAATACAAGAATTTGAAAAAGGAGCATAAAGAGCTTAAACTAGAAAAAGATAAATTATTTACTTCTTATGATTCTCTTGATAAGGCTCATGCTATTACTCTTACTATGGTCCGTACTCTTGAAACCAAAAAACAAACGCTCACAAATGATATTGAAAATTTGAAAAAGGACGTGCATCGATTCAACTTAAGTACGGATAAAGTCACAAAAATTTTAGATGCACAAAGAGGTGAGCATTCTAAATTAGGACTTGGTTACAAACCTTTTCAAAATGCTTTTAAGAAAAAAGACCAAGGTCCAACCTTTGTACGTGCTAGTAGTCCTCGCAGTATTACTTGTTTTTATTGTGGTAAGAATGGACACTATGCTAGCAATTGTAAATTGAAGAATAATTTTAGCTATTATTGGAGACCTAAAGGTCTCAAGGCTAACCCCCATGGACCCCAAAATTATAGGGTACCTAAAAATAATTCCTTTGTAGGTTATAGGGGCTATAACAACAATGGAAGATTCAAAATGGCTCGTGGACAGCGGATGTTCACACCATATGACCGGAAAGAGAGAACTTTTTACCAACATCAAGCTCCAAGAAGAGGGTATGGTCATGTTCGGCAATGGCAAAGGAAGAATTCTTGGAAATGGAGAAATTGGTAACTCTTCTTTCTCTCTTAGTACTGGCCGCATCAAAAATCCGAAACAACAATCCATTAATGATTGAAGCACTCTATCACCAACAACAGTCAACTCATCATGTATTGTGCCAATGATAGACCTCTTACTATATAAATTAATTTTGGCCCTCATAGTTTGTAAAACCTCTCTCTTCCAAGACCACTGAAACACGACATCAGTGCTATTATAGTTGAAAAGGCATGGCAGCTCCAAAAAACATTCAAAAAATATATATGTGCACGATCATGCTACCTTAAGACAGGGCACGATCGTGCAGCACACACAGAAGCATGTTGCACGATTGTGTCCTATCTTAGGGCAGCACGATCGTGCCCTACAAAAAGTGGAAAGTGAAGGGCACGATCGTACTACTTTGAATGATAATTCGAAGCAGCACGATCGTGCCACCATGAAATTCAACAAGGCACGATCGTGCCATATAGACACACAACAACAAAAATAAAAAAAAATCACAAGTCAAACCCTAGATTCACATAAACTTCAAAATTATATAACAATACCCACAACATACAAGCCCACACCATACACGCCCACAACAACAAGAATCTACATACACACAACAACAACAACAACAACAACAACAAGAATCAGCACAAAAATCCACAACACGTGTTCAAGCCAAAAATCCCCAAAACTTTCAAATTAAAAATTGCATATCAAATAGAATAGAAAAATAGAAAATAATTATAAATTCACCAACTTGTGATGATGAAGACTCCATTGTTGTTGCCGTATTTGGAGTGGTTGCCACTATCGCCGGATCTGGAGCCACCGTTGCCACTGTCCTCGTCGAATCCACAATCAACGGCCCCACCAAATCTTCTTCTTTATCTCGTATAATTAATCTCCGTCGTGTCATTATATCGGGCAATCAAGATAGAGAAGAACAATAGGATATTGGGTTGCGGCACGATTGTGACTTATGAATATGGGAAGAGCATTTTATTTGTATAGGCACGCCAGTGCGTGCTCGCTTTTTGAAACCCAGCGGCACGATCGCGTCCCTTTGAATTCCAAGTGCATGATCGTGCCCATCCCTTTATATTCCGGGGCACGATTGTGCCCGTCAGTTTTCAGCCCATTATTAAGGGTACTTTAGTCATTGTGTATAGAAAAGTTTTTTTTTTTAATTCGGCATAAAAGTTGTTCTACTATCCATAGTGGCTAGAAAAAAGAAATCCCATCTTATAATTGTGCTTGTAAGAGAATAATTATTGATAATTGTCTTGCTATCTTGGGCAAATTAAAATAAATCGAGAGATAAAAAATATAAAAGCCATCAAGGAGGAATGAAAAATAATTCCTAATAATTGTACGTGCCGGGTCATTAGAGCTGACGAAATGCAACTCTACCCATGGGATGGTCCGGTCGGTCTGAGATTTGGGTTGGGATGGGCTATAATTTTCGAACCCCAAAAAAAATCGGGCCTATTTAGCCTAACTCAATTGGTCTCAGGCGTAGGGAGTTAATTGCCTTGTTTTTAGCTTACCCAAAAGTTTTTGTGTACAAAATATATACATGGGACGGGTTGGGACATGCATTTTCACAAATCCGACTAAAATTGGGTCGGCTTGACCGACCCAAATTTTTTAAAAATCCAATGGGCTCTTGACAGACTAGCCCTGGTCTAGCCCATTATTCACAAATTTCAGTGTCATATCTATAGACTATATATAGTCCGGTCCTTAATATGCTACTTAAAATCTTGTATTATACTAAGATAAAATTGGGATTGGGTTTTGTTTCACCCCAAATCTTCGTAATGAATAAAAGACATGTATACAACTCGCAAAGTCACCCAAGATTTCGAGGGACCTTATGCGAAAAATAAAATGAGACCTTTGTGTTCACATAAAAAAATTATAAATAATAAAATCTATGCAATAAAGATAAATTTGTAAATATAACACAGAAAAAATATATATAATAATAACAATACCATACTCAAATATTTACAATCTCATTAAAATAAAAAACCTATGAAAAAGAGTTTAATATCATTACACATTACGTCATAGAGAAAAGACAAATAAAAAACATACTATTGAATTAGCTACGAAACATTGATCTTATTGCACTTTTATCTACAAGATCATCAATCAATATTTTATAATCAAGTTTTTCTAGAAATTTACTCTCAATTACAATCAAAGAGAATACATAATCAATCATGTTTGGTAAGATTTGAAGGAATCTTTTTCGTTGTCGCATACAAGATATCATCACTAAAGCAATATACCTTTGTCACTCCGCGTACTCCCAACTTGTTAAATATGACGACCTTTATTTATATATACAATTCTTGAAACATATGTGTATCTATATATATATATATATATATATAGATAAATGGAGAAATCCAGGGTTCCTCACCGGCAGGGGCCTTTGTGTGGCAGTACCACCTTGACCACCCCACGGCCATCTCTGCAACTATGACTTCATCTTGTACACATGTTATTCATCTATTGCAATGGAATAGTGAGTGAAACAAAAATGTGGAAAATGAAATTTCAATCTGGTAAAACTAAGGACAAGAAAATAAGACCAACCAGATAGCTACTGTTGGGAAATTATTGTTTAGATTTTGATGAATGCCATGAAAAACTTAGACTAGAAAGTTGGCACCTCATTTTCTTTGTAAATTGCATTGTAATAGATAGGGTTGTACGAGCTGAGTCAAGTCGGCTATGCCTGGATATACAAGAAGTCAATCGGAGACTAGATGAAGACTCCATTGTGAAGAATTGAGTGTAGCAAGGAAAGAAGACAAGAACTCGATCAAGGAGTAGCAATGCTATGATACAACTATGTGAAGTGTCAGTCACCAAGTCAACTCAAGATAGCCAAGTCTCAAGTTGAAGTGACAGATGAGTCGTCAATGATTGGGAGCCGACTAAGTCACCTGGGGAAGTTAGAAAACTCGCAATCAAGTCAAGACAATCGAAAAAGGATGTTGCACATAAGTCAAGAAAGTTACTTAAACAAGTAATACTTCCATGTCGCTTTCTTAAAGTGCTCACCCCAGAAGCGTGCAAAAGAAATAAACCAATGGGAAGCATCGCACACGTGTCGTAACCCCGGTGTCAAGGTTCATTTAATACAAGGAAATATCAATTTCAAGAATTGCAACAGACAAGCCAACAACCACAAGTGTCTTTTGAAAATTAGCCTATCTCTTCAACGGGATTTTCAAAAGAGTATCATAAAAGGTCGAGGAATCAATTTGAGAGCAAGAGAGACTCGAACCACGAACATTTAAGCATTTTACTCGAACTATAACCCGAAAATACTCTCAAGTTATTCAAGCAAATCCTCAAGCCTAAACTTTGAAGGAAATCGATCCAACACCAACCTATGAATGAGAGACAACTTCAAACTGTTGAAGAGGAAATTTAAAAAAATCAAAAGGGTCTACATTCCAAGGAAGATTGTAGGAAGGTTCAAGGTCGAACCAAATCCCAAGTTATGGAAGGCTTCGTGATCAAATCCAAGAAGCTTGAGCAAGTGGGTCAGTAGTAGCAAGGCAACGCCGCCTGTGAAGAAGCCGAGTCGCACGAGAAGCCACCGGTGACCAATGCATCTCCGATCGAGTCCCAAAGGATCAAGTCACCGTGTGATCAAGACTTGTCAGATCCGGACCGATAACCACTCAGACTCTAATCAATACTTAGTGGATTCCTCCAGAGTTGGAGAAGAGAGAGAGAAGAATTACCCCATCTTTGAACCTCTATAAAATTTATTGTGTCATTTACATTTCAAAGATTTATTTACTCGCATATCATTTAATATCTCACGATAATTTACTATCCAACCGATAATTAAGTGCTAAAACAAGTGTTAAAACAAACTTAAACCAAATTCAAGGGTGTTAAGTCTTCACCAAAATCTTATCACAAACCAAGTTAAGTATAAGATTAAGCAAATTGAGTTATTCTATCAACAAACTCTTTTTCGAGTCTGGTTGAGTGGCTAACTTTGTCCTGGGTTAACTAACTTAGTCAGCCCATCAAGGACTTAGTCAGTGAAACTAACTCAATAATTTTAAAAGGACTAAATTGAAAAGTTGGTAAGGTTTATTCAACCCCCTTCTAAACCTTACACTCACACCCTCGGGGACCTACAAAGGTATCGAGCGGTTGGTTCATTGAGCCTTCCGCACCGGTTATCAACTAGATCTTCATTTTCTCAAAGAAGTTTTAACACTTGCTCTTTCAAAAACTCTTTTCATTCGTAAAAGTTATTACAATGGAAGCAAATTTGACACGCATTCCTATGTTCACCATTGAAGAATTTGATGACTGGAAAATACGTATGCGTGCTCATCTATCAATTTTTACATGATGAGATGTAGATAGTAATAGAAGATGGGCCACCGCAAATATTGAAGGTGAACACAATTTGTAAGGAGAGAAGCTGCACCAAGGAGAAGAGGTTGATGCTCCTAGACCAATATGGTTGAAAACCAAGAGCCGAATGGACAAATGATGACGTAAAAACGATACAACTTGGACAATGTGGCCAAGGATATACTTTACAAGACCTTGGACAAAGCCATGTTCAACAAAGTCAAATCATCCAAGACACCAAATGTTGCACACACATTCATTCCAAAGCACAATCACAACCAAACTGGCCTTGGTTATAAAAGAAAAGGAAAAAAACAATTGAGTATGCCGAGAGGACAATGAGAAAAATCCAAACAGAGTTCCTCAAAGAAACTCCAAACAGAAGATCAGAAAGAAAAACAGAGCTACCAAAAGCCCCGTAAGTTCTATAAAAGGAACAAATATGATGGGAATGGTAGAAACTACCCAAGTCAAGCCGATTGAATAATGTGAAGTATCAAGACCTATGGAATATGGAAAGCCTAAATGGTAAAGGCTTAGAACTCAAAGAAAGGTCATTCCAAAGGCAACAAAGCTATTATTAGCACACATATGCACCCAAGCACTACACTCGAGATATCACAATTATCCAAAGAAGGCAATTGCTAAAACACACACACACAGCATCTGACACAAGAGAGATTGTATGAACCTAAAGCCCCTAAGCAATTTGCCAAAGTAAATTATGATTATGGCACGTATAGATGGCAACCCCAGAGCCAAATCATTTGTCTATAAAGTTGGTTGGATCATCTTACAACACTAACCCCTCAGACCTGCACAAGTATGGGTACCTAAGTTCGATTTCCTTGATTGCAGGTTCAAGGAGCGGTGATCGCGCAAGGAACCTGGTACATGGATAGTGGTCTGTTCCCGACATATGACAGAAACAAGAAAATCTGTCAAAATTCAAGGAAGTTAAAGGTGCAAAAGTCATATTTGGAGGAAATGAAGCTCCAGGAGAAATAAGAGGCACTGGATCCATCAAGAAAAATGGATTAGAAATCACAGATGTTGCATATGTTGAAGGCCTCAATTTTAACTTATTGAGCATCCGCCAACTCTGTGACAAGAGCTATAATGTTGGATTCAATATGGGAGTGTGCCAAATGAATGATACTGAATCAAATGAAGTAGTGTTGCAAGGATGCAGACAAAAGAACATGTATGTGGTAGATCGTCGATCGCCACACCAAGCACTTGTCTCGCTAGCAAAAGAGTACAAATCAAGTCAAGCCGGGCACAAGAAGTCGAGTCACCAATTTCAAAACAATTAACAAGCTTGCAAGGAGTAATCTTGTAGAAGGACTCCCGAGTCGGGCGTACAAGAAGGAAAGTGTTTGTGATGCATGCCGATGGGAAAGAGATCAAATCATCATTCAAAGAGAAGTCATGTCCATCTTCAACAAGAATATCATCTCACGCATATGGACTTATTTGGTCCATTGAGCGGTACTAGCAAAGATAAGTGGAAAAGAAATATACCTTGGTGGTGGTAGATGATTATTCAAGATATACATGGACTGCTTTTTCATGTGTAAAAAGAAAGAAACCTTGTAGAAGCTACCACCGTGATGAAGAGAATTCAAAATGAGAAAAGTCAAACCATTATAAAGATAAGATCTCGGATGATGAACCGAGTTTGTCAATGGGATAATAACTCAAGATTATTGTTGAAAATGGTATTGCTCATGAATTATCTCTGCAGCAAGGACTCCACAAGCAGTAATGGAGTTGCGAGAAAGAAGGAACAAAACTCTCAAGGAAGTTCGCAAGAACCATGTTAGCCATGGGCAGGTACGCTAAAAGATTTTGGGTCAAGCTATAAACACCGCATGCTATACTCAAAATAGATGCATGATAAATAGACAATACCGACAAAGACTCCTATGAGATTTGGACGGGGAGGAAGCCAAATGTTGCATATTTTAAAATATTTGGATGTAAATGCTTCATCCATAATAATGACAAAGATAATTTAAAGGCTTTTGATGCTAAAGCCGATGAAGGTATCTTTTGGGATACTCATCTGAGAGCAAAGCCTATAGAGTACTGAATAAAAGGACTATGGCCACAGAAGAGTCTATCCATGTGGTTTTTGATGACCCTAATTTAAATGGAGAAAACATTGAAGAGTTAGGCGATAAGTTCGAATCACCCAACTATGCAGTAAGAGTCCCTATGTTGAAGTCAAGTTGGAGCAATAAACCAAGATGAAGATGATGTAGTGAATCTCAAAGACAACCGAGAATGTACCAAGTGATGATGAGGAGTCGCAAGATAACACAGCTGCAAGACGACTGAATCCAGCTAACTTACTCCAACCTGATGTGAGATGGCTAAGAGACCATCCACCAGAACTAGTCATTGGAGATGTAAGAGATGGTGTAAGAACCAGATCAAGAGCTCAACAAGAAGCAATGTTCACTTGTTTTATTTCCCAAATAGAGCCAAAGGATGTGTCCCAAGCATTGGACGACACACATTGGATTCAGGCCATGCAGGAAGAGTTGAATCAGTTTGAAAGGAACAAAGTGTGGGAATTGGTTCAAAGACCAACCCATCAAAATGTCATTGGCACAAAATGGGTGTTTAGGAACAAGATGAATGAAGACGGTTCTGTGGTAAGAAACAAAGCAAGATTGGTAGCCAAAGGGTATTGCCAAGAAGAAGGTATAGATTTTGATGAAACATTTGCTCCTGGTGCAAGATTAGAAGCAATAAGGATGTTTCTTGCCTATGCTGCTCACAAGAACTTCATTTTACATCAAATGAATGTAAAAAGTGCATTCTTGAATGCATTATTGGAGAAAGAAGTCTATGTTGAACAACCACCTGGATTTGAGCAGAAGACTCTTGGAGATAAAGTGTACAAACTTAAGAAAGCTCTATATGGATTGAAACAAGCACCTAGAGCATGGTATGATACATTATCTCAATTCTTGACTGAGAATGGATTCACAAAAGGTAAAGTGGATAGAACACTCTTCAGAATTCAAGATGGGAAGATTACACTGCTTGTTCAAATATATGTGGATGACATCATTTTTGGATCCACAAACAAAGAGTCATGTGATAAATTCTCAAATCTCATGCAAAGCAAATTTGAAATGAGCATGATGGGAGAACCGACATTCTTCCTAGTACTCCAAGTAAAACAAAATGAAGGATGGAACCTTCATAAGTCGACAAAGTACACCGGAGATTTAATGAAAAATTTGGAATGGAAGAGAAGTCTTCTCGTGAAAATACCAATGAATACATCACCAAAATGGACATGGATGCGGGATGGCAAGCATGTGGATCAAGCCGATATGAGCACTTATTGATCACCGCTTCTATCTCACAAAGAAGTAGCGAGACATCACCTTTGTTGTAGGTGTATGTGCAAGATTTCAATCGCTTCCAAAAGAAAGCCACATGAGTGCAAAGAAAAGAATCTTAAGATACTTGAAGGGAAGCCAAGAAGTTGACTTATGGTATCCAAAGGAAGGTGGATTCAAGCTAATTGGTTACTCAGACTCTGACTATGCTGGATGTAGAGTTGACGGAAGAGTACTTCGTGTACATGTCGATTCTTGGAAATAGATTAATCTCCTGGTTTAGCAAGCAAAATTCAATAGCCACATCCACAATACAGAGTACATAGTCAAAGGGCAACTATTGTGCCCAAGTCTTATGGATGAGACAAAGAACTTAGAGACTATGAAGTTGAAGAAAAGGAGATTCCAATTATGTGTTATAACACAAGTGCTATTGCAATCACTCAAAATCATGTGTTGCATTCGAGAACAAAGCACATTGATGTCAGATACCATTTCATAAGAGACCATGTTGAAAAGAAGGACATTACCTTAGAATACATCTCAACTGATAAGCAGTTAGCTGATATATTCACAAAACCATTATGTGAATCAAGATTTGAAGAACTCAAGCATGAGTTAGGGTTAATTGAATCGAGTTAACACTTAAGACTCACGGAAAAGAGATGAAACGTAAAAAGATGGGAGAAGAGCGAAGTTCTTGAATCAAGTTGAATAAGTCAGACGGAAAAGTCACCAGACCGAAGTTAGCCGACAAATTTGAGTTACTATATAAACAGATAGACGAAGAGTTGAATCGGCTAAGAAATAAGCTAAGTCATTTATGAGCAAATTGACAAAAACGCAAATGCTTTTACTAAGCGGGAATGTTTTTAAGAGTGACGTCGGCGTAATTATGACGCGGTCAAAAAGCTATATACCAAGCTTATGATTGATATAAATGTCGCCGCATTAAATGTGAGAAATTAAATGCTAATCGGGCGTGCTAACTGAGCCGTTGATCTTGATCAAATTTCAAAAACCGTATGCACGCCCTTTCATAACCCACATATATACCATTTCGCCCGTTTTTTCTCTCACTTTACACAAACTGTTCATCTCTCTCAAAGCAAGAAAGCAACTTTTTCCTCAAACCCTACAGATCTCCAAAGTGAATTTCTAAAGTTTCGCTCGTAAATCTTCAAGAAATGACATCTACTTATGATTATGTTAAGTTAGGAAAACAAATCCACACTGCTCTACTGTGGATTTTGAAGGAATCATTAAACAGGGTCCGATGAAACCCTCAGGAAGAAGATAGCCGAGAAAGTGGAGAAGTCTCCGGGTCAAACCCTTTTCACAATGGAGTTTTGGATGACTTATGTTGAAAAAGTCGCCAGTTCTATGTGAACGCCGAAGTTCGTGACGAGGGCATCAAGTCTCTCGCTCACAAAGAAAGAATTCACAATCACTCACGCTAAGGATTTAGCTTAACACTGTTTGCTACCGGAAGGTGTATTTAAATATTGGAGGTGATGTAAACTTGGTCGCTGCGTGGAAGGAAGTGGCCAGACCGGGAATGTTTCGCTAAGGTGGTTTACACAAAAAAAAAGAAGCCAAGGACGATTACCACAAGCCGATGGATATCGTCGCAAAATGCGTAGACATGAAGTTTGGAAGCCATAACCACTATCCAAAAACAAGTCGATCTCATGGCTGCGATCATGGAAGTTAAAAGAAGTCAATCGGCGTAACTAGTCTACAAAGCAGACTGCCAAAATGTTAGGAACAAGTCCTTCAAGCATGGCGATGGGTCCTTCTGAGGATCCTGGGGTATGGCCTTGTTACCGCCTACTGACGGAGGTGAAGGAGTTCCACTGACATGGAAAAGCGCCCATGTTAACAAAAAGATGTCCGATCAAATCTCTCGGAGCACAAAAGAGAGCTTACGCCAAGAGGGCGGATACAAGTGAGGGGAATCGGTGACTCAAGATACAATTGTCTCCTCCCCTCCCAGTTAAGGCCGCCCATGCATGCAGAAGAAGATCGCCGCCCCGCAAAGAAAGAAAAAGAAAATCGCACCTACCCTCGCAGCTCGAGTCACCGCGCCTTGCAGCCGTGTCTCCCGCCCGCAGCCCGAATGGAGAAGGAACCACTAATACCTTCTCTAGTGATTAAGAAGAAGAGGACCGCCACAACAAAGAATGCATTGTCTCTAAGACAACTATGAAGGAATTTACCTTCGACGAACCGGAGGAAGTGGAACCGTGATGTTTCTCCTGGTGAAAACCAAAAGAACAAAAATTCCAAGCTCCCCGAGCTTGAGAAAGACGATTGAGTCCGCAACTCACCGGAAAAGATATCGGGAGATCACTGGAGAAGAGTGTCCAAGGTATAGATGAAAAAACAACCAAGTCCACCGATGCCGATCGCAGAGGCAAAACCAAAGACCCAAACCGTGTGGATAGAACAAATGAGGAGCACGGGGCCTAAGACAATAACCTAACTCACTCGATAGTGGGCCGTGTCTCCGCCGCGACAGACGCTGTTGAGGGTGAAGAGCAAGCTCGCTACCCTCCATTCCCGAGACAGAAGGACAACACGAAGAAGATGATGATGATGTGATCATGCCTGTCTCCACCATATCCGACATCTAAAATCGCTTATGAGAATGGAGGAAGTGGAAGTTGAGTCGATCGGCGGGAGGATGGCCCCAAAGACCCAATTTATTGAAGAAGATGAAGAATTGATGAATTTCTGATTGACCACAATGGTCCGTGCACTTGATGAAGAGAATCGCATAGATATCTTGAATATCTTCAAAGAGAAGCGAGAAGGAAAGGTTGGCGTAAGAGGGTCAAGCTCGTGAGAAGGCCAACATTTGTCCCTTCACTAGAACCATCGAGCATACTCATCCCCACCTTGATGTTCTCTCGTGAAGTGATGAAGATCTGACCTGGCCGCGATGTAAGAGCTAGAAACGCAGCAAGCCATGCGGGAATCCAGAATGATGCATGAGCAATTGATGGAAGGACTTGGAGAGTCTTCCAAATCACACTGAAATTGACCCTATGAGAGTGGTGCAAAGATTGCAATTGTTGTCGCGACCACTTCAAACCTCACTCGAGGAATGTTCTAAGGGAAATGGCGATGAAACCGGGAATTCGGGGGACCCAAGTAGAGCCAACCCCTATTGAATGTGTCGTGACCACCTGTCCCAATGATCGAACACTCACAAGAAACAAATGAGTCCGGAGAAGAGTGACCCCATTCCAAGTCACTCACGGTGGTGTGCGCCTAAGAGGGAAACTCTCTCCACTGCAGCTAGGTCGGAGAATGGTGCAGACGACTCCACCAAGAATCTAGGAGGTAAAGTGGAGAAGGAACAACAAACGAAAACACAACAAGTTGTCACTAACGAGGCTCATGCTTGAGACTGCCTCACCGAGATGCCAATCGCTTCTCGCAGCCAACGACGCAATTGATGCAAAACGAGGCACATGATGGATCTACCCAGAGTTAACACTGGCAATGAAAGTGCAATCCATGGAGTTGAGACTCCAAAGTGGATGCCACCTCAAGACCCTAAGACAAATGAGACATCGGGCGGATTGCCCCTGCCTCGGTGCAGCTTGAGATTGCAAAGAGGTAGTGAAGGCCTACGGAGGTTGAGACTTCCCGAGGTAAAGAAACAAACGCAGAACATTCCTCCCGTCATTGATGCAATCGAGAAGGAGATAAGTGCCCTTCACGATTCCCAAGACAACCCCGATGTAACTTTTCGGGGGATCTCAAGGTAAAGATGAAGCCGAGTCATCCTCGTTGCAAGTCCAAACGACTCGTTTGAGGATGGTCTTCCCAAAGACGAGTAAGGCGTAATTCAAGGCGTCGCTCGTCAAAAGTTCAATTTTGATGATGAGCCACCACTTCAAGTCTTATCATCGTCCGATGATGCTACCGATACGCCGAGACCAAAAACTCAAATGGAAAACCAGGTGAGACCAACGGCCGCTGAGACAACTGAAGGCTCAAACACTGGGTCCATACCAACAGACCCACCTGATCACAGCCAATCAGCGCAGCTCCCAAAGTGCGCAGCAGACCGACTCAACCGGCACATCACGCCAGGAGTTACCATTGAACAAATTGCCTATGTCCGTGATGATGCGCTTGAAGAAACGCTTTCTTCTCACTGAGTCGCTAAGCCTTGATGAAGAATCACCGAGACAAGAGGCGTTTCCAAAACCCGATCCATTATTCTACGATACCATCGTCCCAAGCAGATTGACTTTGACGCTTGGCCACCACCGAGATCGAGGTAACAATCAAGTTCGAGAAGTCTTCAAGGCGATTTTTGCAGAGATAGAGAAGATGGAAAGGCACCAGCCTCACCGACATGAGGCCGATAATGTAGATGCTAATTTTACCGCCGATCCACGTTGATAATAGTCGATCTCAGAATGGTGGCAACAAAGAAGAAACAATGCGTGTGAAATGGTTCGATACTTTTAAGGCATTGTATAACAAGATGTTGATCCGGAGCACCGATAATGCTGATATGAAGAGAAGAATGCAAGAAAACATTGATAGAATGCATGAATCTCACAACACCAAATGCGATCGCAGCGTGAATTCCACAAGAAAGAACTTATGCACGAGGAGACTATGAACAATAAATTCAGCCTCCTCATGGTCGAAATGAAGCCGTGGCAATTTGAATCAAAAGCCACCCGCTGAATTCTGCGGCAAAGATACTCCGCAAACAGATTCAAAGCATAATTCCTATCGCCCGCCTAGACTTCATGTCTGGCTGGTCTGTTCTCGGGGTTCTTCTCTCCTTTGATGATGCCAAAAAGCGGGGAAGATGGAATACCTAAAGAAGTTAAGCCGGAAGCGGTCTGCGCGTTGAGAAGGAAGTTGTTGTGAAGAAGAAGACGATTGAGGATCGTGAGGAAGGAAAAGGGAAAATCCGTTGAGGGGGAAGGTTCAAAGACATGACTTTAATGGTTATAGAACCCTCAACAAGAATCGTCAACCGACATCATCAAAGAAACTTCCAGGATTTCGCCCAACACTGCTTTGTGCTCCATGTCTCGAAAAGAGGAAAATTGTAGAAGAGAGATGAAAGAGGTAAAAAGAAAATGGATGCCCTTCCAACAAAGCAGACACCGATGCCATTTCGTACGTCGGGAACCGAGCCGAGATCGAGTTGATGAATTCAAAATGCTCGAATCCAAAGGATACTTCAAAACATGTCCATGGGCCCAAGCCTCGGGACTTGTATCAGGGAAAAAGACCTTAAGCTATACGGAAAGGCGTCTGGAGAAGGAGCAGGACATCGCAACCACTCGCTCATTGACACTCGATCACTCACTGAAGAAGAAGGCCCCAAGACAATACACGCCCGTGAGGTAGATGAAGAAGCGATGGAGAAAGAGGTTTCAGGACCTAGACCTCTACCCAAAATATCGAATACATAGATCCGTGAAAGAAAAGAGGGATCTATTGGGCTTGATATGACGTAGTAGCCAACATGGAAGAGTGGAAGAATCTTGAATATGTAAAGAGGATTGAAGCTAGAAAAATAAAAGACAAGATGAGGAGCCGGGAAGAGAGTCGGAGAAGACAAGAAAGGAAAAGAAAAGATAAGCTTCAAAGAGCCTATAAGAAAAAGAAGGCAAACAAGAAGAGAAAAAGAGAAAGAGAGCGTAAGATGAAAGAGTCAAGAAGAAAGAAGGAGGCGTGAAGGAGATGAAGTGTCATTGGCCCACCTACCTCATGTATTTTACTATTGTAAATGCATATGTATGTAAAGACTCGTACATTTATGAATGAAATTGTGTAATTTCTATACTTATGAGCAGATATATAGAACACTATGATGGCTCGAGCCGATACATTTTGTAAACAGATGTGTAAAGAACAAGAATGTTATGATCAATAAAAGATCGATTCTACGCATACATTCCATGTTTCTACATTGTTCAGATGTATCTTTTTGCTATTTACTTTTGTATGTATGTTTTAAGTTTTGGCATCATCAAAAAGGGGGAAATTTTTGGGAAATTATTGTTTAGATTTTGATGAATGTCATGAAAAACTTAGACTAGAAAGTTGGCACCCCATTTTCTTTGTAAATTGCATTGTAATAGATGGGTGCATTTAGCCGAGTCAAGTCGGCTATGCCTCGATATACAAGAAGTCAATCGAGATTAGGATGAAGACTCCATTGCGAAGCAATTTGAGTGTAGCAAGGAAAAGAAGACAAGAACTCAATCAAGGAGTAGCATGCTATGATACGATACGCTATGTGAAGTGTCGGTCCAAGTCAACTCAAGATAGCCAAGTCTCAAGTTGAAGTGACAGATGAAGTCGCTCCATGATTGGGAGCCGATCAAGTCACCCGAGGAAGTTAGAAAATCAGTCAAGTCAAGTCAAGACAATCAAAAAGGATCCGCTGTACGTAAGTCAAGAAAGTTACTTAAACAAATAATATTCCATGTTGCCTTTTCTTAAAGTGCTCTCGGCCCCGTAAGTGCAAAAGGAATAAACCAATGGGAAGATCGCACTGGGTGGTCGTAACTCCGGTACCGGGGTTCATTCAATACGAGGAAATGTCAACTTCAAGAACCGCAACAAGACAAGCCAACGACCACAAGTGTCTTTTGAAAATTAGCCTATCTCTTCAACGGGTGGTTTTCAAAAGAGCACTATAAAAGGCCGAGAATCAATTTGAGAGCACAGAGAGACGGGAACCACGAACATTTAAGCATTTTACTCGAATCAGAACCGAAAATACTCTCAAGTTATTGAAGCAAATCCTCAACCCTAAACTCAAGGAAATCCATCCAACACCAACCCGTGGAAGGAGAGAGACAACTTCAAACCGTTGAAGAGGAAATTCGGTAAAAATCGCGGTCTACATTCCAAGCGAGGATCAGAGAAGGTTCGCGTCGAACCGCCTCAAGTTATTGAGGCTTCGCGGATCGATCCAAAGAAGCTTGAGCAGGGGTCAGAGCGCGCTACCCTGGCGGAAGAAGCCGAAATACACGAGAAGTCACCGCGGTGACCTGGGGCGCATCTCTGTGATCGACCGTCCCAGCGATCAAGTCGCCTATGTGATCAAGACTTATATCCTGACTCCGATAACCACTCGTGACTGATCAATACTTATGGATTCCTCCGGAGTTGAGGAGAGGAGCAGAAGAATTACTCCCATCTTCAACCTCTATAAAATTTATTGTGTCATTCACATTTCAAAGATTTACTTTCGTGATATCATTTAATATCTCACGACAATTTGCTATCCAACCGATAATTAACAAGTGCTAAAACAAGTGTTAAAACAAACTTAAACCAAATTCAAGGGTGTTAAGTCTTCCAATCAAAAATCTTATCACGCCTAAGTTAAGTATAAGACTAGCAAATGAGTTATTCTATCAATAGCTCTCGAAGTCCTACAGTGGCTAATTAACGGGTTAACTAACTTAGTTGTCCATCAATGACTTAGCCGTGAAACTAACTCAACAATTTAAAAAGGACTAAATCGAAGTTGGTAAGGTTTATTCAACCCCTTCAAACCTTACACTCACACCTCGGGACCTACAACTACTGCACTCATTCATGTTGCTATTGATAGCAAAAAATCATTTTCATTCCGCAGAATATTTACTTTGTTCCAAAAATATGATTGTCTACTCAAAAAATATTAGGGATAATTACAAAAGTACCTTGAGGTTTCACCTAATTACAAAAAAACCCAGCCTAACTTGTAGTTACGTAACCCTCAAGTTTGATTCAAAGGTTAAAATTAAAGGCTAAACCGAAATATTTTTATAAATTTGAAGGATCTTGAAATATTTTTTTTATTATGACGGGTTTAAATGTTAGACAAATTAAACCCTAGATATTTTTGTAATTTTGAAAGTTAGTCGGGTTTTTTTGCAATTAGATCAAACCTCAAGGGTACTTTTGTAATTAACCCAATATATTATTCACTCACTCTCATTTTTTTCTCTTACACCATTCACATCTACCCACCTTTCAGTAAAAAAAGGAAAAAAATAAATAAATTATTATTACATATTTTTAAAATTTACCATTCACCTACTTCACATATTTCTAACTATCAATTTGTTCCAACTTTTAAAAAAAAATTTGTTCCAATCATTATTTTTCTATTTATAAATCACGCAACTTTGATTACATTTTCATCTAATATGATAATATTCAATCTCATTCTCAAAATTCATTCTTTTCTTCTTTTTAATTTTTTCATCACTAAGATAAATGTAAAATTTCATAATGAAAGGATATTCAATCACAACTTTAATAACTTCTTTCTTCTTCTTCTATTATTATTGATGTTGTTGTTGTTCTAATCATAATATTATTAGTATTGTTTTTGTTATTATTATTACAGTAATTTAAAATTCAATAATATCATTTTTTTATTTTCAAGAAGATTACAGCTTTTAATAAAAATTCAAATAAAACTCTTTTTTAACCCCCAAACAAAGAAAAAGGAAGAACAATATAAAATCATAAATTATGAAACGGGTGAAGTAGACAATCAATCTTATATGGTCTTTGCCTCACCTTGTTTGTTTATGTTTCAATGATAAATCTTGATGAAATATTGAAATGGATAATTTTGACAATAAGATAACAAAACAGCACTGTAGTGGTGACATAGTGTTTGTATTTTTCAATTCAAATTGACAAATTACAATATTTTTAAACCTATTTGTGCTTTTAAAGTGTAGGGGCGTAATAAGTTGTTGATCCTTTGAAGATGAAGCACAATAAGCTATCAGGTTTACTTGGTTTTTTTTTTTAAATTTAAACGATTAAAAAACATAGTTGCGCTTGAACATGTCAAAGTTTTTTTTTTTTAATTAAAGTTTGAACACCTTTAGCCATTGATCATCGAGTTATCTTGCTCATCCTTGTGCACTGCTCACTGTCATTGTCGCACACAATGCCCGAACTTGCCCAATATTGCGACCCACATCAAGCAAACTTACAAACATCGAGCCCCGGCTAGTCCTTTGGAGCATTTCCCGCACATGCTCGCCACCCATATGCCGCGACATGTCCGCAAGCATCCCGCAAGACGCCCCACACCGTCGCGGCATTGCTTCATTGCCTCAACCACAACCAACGAGCTCCACATATCTTTGCGATTACCGCCATTAATCTCGTGAGATCCTCATGATTGAAAATACCCGTGACTGACTTTTTTTTTTTTCTGCAGTCCAGGCTTTTGAGCCAGTTACCCAGCTTGACCCATGGCGCCAAGCTTGGCCGAGCCCCCATGGGGCGCCTCACCTGCCTCCCACCATAGGCCGACATAGGCAGAGCCTTCACAAATACCTTCCCTATAATAGGCTTAAAACATTTTCCTTATGATGGCACTCTGACATTGAAGAGACGAGTGAGCGACTTTGGTCCGACTCCAAACCTAAATTCACCCGGATCAATTCTTAATGATGCCTAAACGAAGTTGGAATACAAACCCCAAGTTTGGCACACTGAACCTAACAATGCTCGACGCCGACATTCGACGTCTCCCCGCCGCCCCGACCGATTCATGTTGCCAGACTGCGGAGGTTTATCGTCATTATCTGCCCATCATTCGAATCGACGCCCCCTAAGTCTCAAGCAAGACCGATCCAACCCATGCCAAAATCCTCTAAGGATCTTCTCACTTTCGTGGTGACATTGCTAAGCAGTTAGGATAACCCGCGCTCTACGCCGAGTTCAAACGCGCGATCCGCACAAAGGGACACAAACCTCCTGACCAAAAGAACTGACGCCCATCACACAAGTGGAAACTGTGCAAACACAACCACTGCAGCGTGAGGTTTT